>CM053793.1:851440968-852000968 GCA_028749045.1 Cupressus sempervirens | reverse complement strand
ATCATAAGAGGTCATCATGTGTCATTTGGTAACGTAAGAATCATCATTACCTAATAAGACCTATTATATCCTAATAATACATATTAAGATTTATTAGAACCTATAAAAAATAGTATGACCTATTACGACTCCTATGTCCCCTTAAGACATACATGTATGGATAACGTATTGAAAAACGTAGTTGACATAAGTGATCTTAATGTGTTGTTTGGTAATGTAAGACTCATTATTACTTCACAATACCTATTATGTGCTAGTAAACATATGAATACCTATTACAACCTATATGTGCTAGTAAACATATGAATACCTATTACAACCTATAACAGACGTAATGACCTAGTAGGAGTCCCTAGGTCCTCTTAACATATATATGGATAAAAATACCTAGAAATGTATCATGAGGTCATTATGTGTCATTTGGTAATGTAAGAATCATCATTACCTAATAAGACCTATTATATCCTAATAATACATATTAAGACTTATTAGAACCTATAAAAAATAGTATGACCTATTATGACTCGTCTGTCCCCTTAAGACATAGATGCATGGATAACGTACCTAAAAACATATCATTTAACTGATCTTAATGTGATGTTTGGTAATGTAAGACTCGTTATTACCTAATAATAACTAGTTGTTAAAATGAACATCATCAATATCTAAGTGTGGTTCATTCAGTTAGTAGAGGGCCTATGTTATGGTTAGAATGCGGTATGGGTTATGATTGTAGTTAATATAGGGTTATGTTAGAAGGTGTATTTAATTTCAAAATTAATTTCACCATAAGATATTATTGTTTCACCTCTAGGTCCATCAGGTTATGTTAGAAACTGAATAATGTCCCCTAAAGGTTTGCTATATTTTTTACTAATATTTTTCTTAATGTTTACCTCATGTTTTTCTATATTTTTTAACTAATTTTTTTGACATTTTAACCTAATGTTTTTATATATTTTAACCTAATGTTTTCCCTAATTTTTTTCTATATTTTAACCTAATGTTTTTCCTAATATTTTTCTAGATTTTAGCTTAATGTTTTTCTACACTTTTAACGAATATTTTTCTATGTTTTTATCTCATGTTTAACTAAATTTTTGCTAAAAAATTAATTTAAATACCCTTCTAAAACAATCTAAAATAATTTAAATAATTTAAACATATTAAAAAATAAACAATTTTAAGAATTTCAATCACAAAATAGGTCAAAAATAACTATTTTAAGTACAATTAACATCTATTAATCAAAAAATACATTAAAAAACTATTAAAAAATGGGGATGAAAAAACCACTAACCAGTTACAACCGAAACACTTGACTCGCTCTCCAAAAATCTAGGAAACGCAACAGAAACAATGATAGCCACTAGAGGTTTGCAGGGATTTTATACCGACTCAGGGTTTCGGCTATAACCATTTCTGCCAAACAGGTTTTGACCAGAATGGTATGAGCCACGTAGGCACGTGAAATTACCATGTATGTTTGGCCAGAGCCATTACGGTCGAAACTATTCTAGCTGAAAGCCTTCCGACCGAAATGGTGAAAGATATCACAAAGGGTGACATAGGTTTGTGCTTTTACCGATGAATGCTTGAAGACAAAATGTGGTCCAATGCCTACAAATAACATTTGTCCCCTTAGGAACAAGATAGACCAAATACAAATGCAAGAAGGATTCCCATTATGGATAGGAAGTAGGAAGGGGAATCAAAATAAAGTAGGAAGTCTCTAAAGTTTGATTATATGTCACCATGTCCTTGAATAATGAGTATGCCATGAACCAATCAGGTTTAAGCCTAATAAAAGAAGATGACAATCAAGGAACCAATGTTGACTAGTCTAGGTAAGAATCTATTTCAAACTCCAATGAATAAGATATCTCCTCAAAATAAGTGGGAAGAGAAGCAAAATAGTCCCCCTTCCATGGATAAATTCAACACAAAAATGCCTAATCAAAGGCTCACACTCATCAACTTTGGCTCCTTGCGCTTATCATTCCATACTATTCTTTCTATTGCACGAACATAATTGGCTATATGAGTATATAATATTAAACACTTTTCTTGGTTTACCTTCACATTGACAGTAATTTAGAAAAATACCTAACAAGAAAAATAGAGATCATATTTTAAATATACAAAACCTATAGTGTATAATCCTCCAAATCTTCAATTTCTTGGTGAATCAAAAAAAATTCTTTAACAATCATCGTGATCTTAGAATCCCCAATCATCTTTGGGATTGGGAGGTAGACTAGGAATAGTCTAGCCATCAACAAGAGCATCAACAACATCAATTTCCTAGTCAACATCCTTTATATCTTACCGTAAAGGTGAAATAGCTAGTTTTAGGCAAAAAGATTATTTCCCAGAAACCACTCACTGAGCACTAGGAGGATGAGTTGGGGACTAGTTAGTGCCACCATAGGGTGGGGAAATCAAGTGGTGCCTCCATCCATCATCACCACCACTAAGAGAGTGATGGCAGGAAGCTTGGGAATGTGGATTATGAGAGCGGCGAGCTGAAGAGTTACACCTCTGAGGGTGGCCTCTAGGCATCAAGGTATGAACCGATGCATCTAGAGGTACCCTAGCAATAGTACAAGGGGCATTGCCTTAGTGATTGAGTAGCTCTTGCAGGTGGGCCACCTTGTATACTTGTACTTGAATCTGCATCATTACATTATTACAAATGCATGCCTTAGTGTACATAGCAATATTTATATCAAGAGAACTATGAGTGAAAAGAACAACATTTCTATGTTTCCATAGAGTGAAAAATCTCCATCCTAAAGGTATGCCAAATTTGGGTAAACTCCTAAGGGATCTTGTGTTAATAATCCAAAATAACCATGTGCCAAGAAAAGGGTTCAAGCCAAAATGGCTTAAAAAAATCATGAATCCAATGCCTATAATTTTGAACACATCTACAAAACCAAAAAATATGCAATAAAGATTGTGGTTGTCCATAGAATGAACATCTAGGATCCAAAACCCCAATATGCTTGAGTCAAGGCCCAAGTGAAAGGCCTTGAAAAGCCAAGCACCAAGCAAAACGGGCAATATTGGGTTCTATAATAGCACTCCATATAGTATTAATGCACTTTCTCCATTGAGAAAGAAAAGATTGTGAATGCCATCTCTAATTGAGTGTATCCACCATCAACAGATGGGGAGAAAGCCATCTATAACCAAAACTTGGTTTGTAATTGGTGAAAGGAGAGGTAGGATACCACTTCCAATTAGTCCACCTAGGTCTAATAGACTAAATACCCACTTTATGAATTAAGTGCACTAGAATTGCACATAGCAATAAGTCAAAAGTTTACCAATCTAAATGGGAAAGATGGTACTGGACTTGTATATCTTCCCAAGATCTGAAACTCATGAAAAATTTGGAGAAAAGATCTTTAGGAGTCTCGATGCCTCATTTAAAATAATGCATAGCACTAACACCTTGATTCTTAGCAAGGGGAATACACTAGATGGAAAATAGGGGAGACCACCAAATGTTTTTCTAATTCAAAGAGAGACCATCACCGAACTCATCACTAGACTAGTGAACCCAAGGCTTGATAGCTTCCCAAGCTTTCCATATTCTCTTGATAACAAAAGATCCTTGTATGAGAACAGGCTCTTGCATGATGAGAAGGGTGTGAAAACCAATCTCCTTTCATGTAGGCTTGTTGACGGCAAGTTTGGAAGAAATGCAATGCTAAACTAAAATCTTCCAACCTTCATCTCTAGTGATGGCAGGAATAATCCATTTGGCACATAGAGAAAAGCCTTGCTTCTATGTGGAAAGTAGGCCAAGGTGTTAGAAATAGATAATACTGAGAGGGGGGAGGGGTGAATTAGTATTTTCAATATTTTTACCCACAACTAGATATTATTAATTGCTTTGTCATATGAATAAGAAAATAAACCAACAATGTTGAACAATGGAAACAACCATACGTAGAGAGAGCTCATGACGCCATATTTTGTTAACTAGGGAAACCCTAGCACTACATGATTCACTATATAAAGGAATTCAATTAAGGATATTGACCCTATTAGGAGTCTATGAAGAATGTATAGTGTCTCAAGTCCCTGTTAGGAGACTAGGCCTTGTTAGAAGCCTCAAATTTGTTTAGGAGTTTCTTCAACCATATTCGGAGTTGGTAGATCATATAAAAATGTGTGCAAGAAGAGCCCATTGCCCTAACATGCAACTATAAAATAAGTTCTTAAAGAGAATAGGTATACATACAATACTGGATGACTTGTTGTACTTTTCAAATCTTATGATTGTTAGTTCTTCATACAAAGAGTGGCTACATACATATCAATTTGCATCATATCTCGCATAACATTGCTTTGCATCACATATCATAATATCACATTCACACTCTCACTTATTTTTAACTTCACATTTGAAGTTCTTTACTTATATCAAACATATTAATAAATTCTTCTTTAGTCAACTCACATATCATTCTTAGATTTAACTCATCAAGATTTAGTAGTCGAATCAATTTTGCAAGTCATACAATTTAATTTGTTGACATGCTCTGTTCTGCACTATGAGGTATCTGCATCAGTATTTCCTCCATAACTTGAACTTGATTGATTGGATAGACATGTCTACTAGTCTGCATCATCAAGATGACATCATGCATCTAGGGTTAGCTACATAAGAGAATATTCCAAGGAAATATTTTGCTATCAACAAATCTTGTCATGCTTTTGTAACACTATCTAATACTTAGACAATTTTCACAAATAATCATGACTAAACTACAAAACAAATGTTTCCATAAATGATACCAACATATCTTACCTTGATTGATTGGTCATATTGGAAACACAAGGACTCCAAACTCTTTTGGGAGACAACAAAAATAGCAAACAACTCTATGAAAGCCATGATGATTAGAACTAGAGGCCCAAAGAAAATCATAAAGCAATTACTCTAATATTTAATAAGAGGCTTTAGAAGGAGCCCAAAAAAAAAAAAAAATAGACATGCATTGCTATAGGAATTTTTGATCAAATCTAGAATTTGACCACAAGAGAAAGTAGTTTCATAAGCCAATAATCTAGTTTTTAGTAATCTTGGAAAGCACTTCATTCCATAGATCCACTGTCGATGCTTGAAAAGAAAAAAGAATACCTAGAAAGTGAAAGATTTCCCAGTAAGTGACCCATTTCCATTCAAACTAGCTAAGCCAAGCTAGTGCTGGGAAAAAAGACTGGCAATGATAAAGCATTTTATGCCACTAAATAGTAGAGCTAGAGGCTTGACAAAAACTATCAAGGCAATTTAAGGCATTATTGATGTTTTCTTCATCTCCCAAAAGAGTAAGAAATGAATCATCAACAAAATGACCATTGACCAACTAGGAAGAGGATTCTAGAAAAGAAATGCCACAAAGCAAACCTAAAGACATAGATTGGGCTAGCAAATAGCCAAACCCTTTAGTAGCAAGAACATAAAGTGTTGGAGCTAGAGGGCAACTTGCCTGATGGAATGAAAAAGCCAAAAGGCATTAGATTGGGAGTTATTGATGGTAATGTAAGTCTTAGCATCTCTAAAGAGAATTTTCATAGATTGTAAAAATTTGGGACAAAAACTAGGAGCTTAGCACATAGTCAAAATAAAAGGTCATTCAATTCAGTCATAGGCTTTAGAAAAATCTATTTTCAAAAAAATAATTGGTTTCTTGGACTTGCGAGCCCACTCCATTCCTTCCTAGATAATAATAATTTTGTCAATGTTGGATACAATTGATTAATTGTGTATTGTCTTTGATGTTACAAAAATTTCATATCATTATCAGTCAGTATATGTGTAGCTCATTTAGGTAGTGAATATAGTTCTTAGTGTCTATCAAGCATTCCTATGTTTACCTAGTTCAAAAGCTAGTGTCTATTGAGTTCACTCGAGCGTCAAAGGAAAATATGTAGAAAGTAAGTGTTAACTGAGCTCACTCAATTAATAAAGGAAAGTTGGATGGAACCAGTGCTAACCAAGCTCACTTAGTTGTAAAAGGATTTTCACATGTTTGCATTGTTAACCAAGCTTCTGTTGGTTAACAAAAGAAATCATTTTTGAGTTAGTTTCTACTAAGCTAGGTCGGCTATCGAAGGATTTTCTTATTTTGGGATATTAAGCTTAATTGATTTATCTATTAATTCCAGCCGACTAAGGTGATGAATATTAATTATTCTAAGTTGTATTTGAGCCAACTTGACAAAATGGAAGACATAAATATAAAGTAAAGTTGTAATTTCAAAGAGAGGAATGCATAAAGATGTTATAAAAAATTTAGTGATGAGAAGAGGAAGCGAATTTGAAGGATAAGTAGAATATCCTTGTGGAGTAGCAAAGGTATATTTGATTAGAAAGGATCAAGTACAAGCCAAAATAGAGATATATAATCAGCAAATTAGTTGCATTGAAATCAAGACATCTCATTGTTACTCTCTAACCATTGTAGCAATGATCTAAATCTCTTAACAGATTTGGCTTAATAATTATTTTCAAATCCTCTAACAAGGTGGTAGTTATATTGAATTTTTCCAAGACCTCTAACAAGGTCACTCCTAACAAGGTGATTAAATCCTCTAACATGATCACACCTAATAGTGTGTTTTATAACCTTAAATAGGGTTGGCTCCTATTAGGGCTCACTTCATAAGAGTGAAAAATAGTACCTAGTTGCAATTGGTGGTTTTTTCCAAATTGGGTTTACACATTAAATCTTGTTTTCATATGTGTTCATGTTATTTTATTTTATATGTTTGCAATTCAGTTTGAAGTAATGGTAATCACAAAATCTAAAAGTTTATATGTTAAGCATTTACCGAGCTAATTTAGTCATTACCAAGTTACAACATTTTATGTTTGTTTACTGAGCTTCAACAATATTCAGTTTTCAATTTTTATTTATGTACTGACATCTAAGGGATCTATGATTTATTTTAGTAGTAACTGATTCTCCCTCCCCTCTCAATTACTCCTCTTATAATTCCAACAATTGGTATTAGAGCTTTTTGTGCTTGCAGAGAAGGTTTTAAGTACCTAAGCTAAAGATCAAGATGTCTTACAAAAGAGAGATTCCAAAGTTGAACAAACACAATTTTGAAGCATGGAAAAAACCTATGAGGTTACATCTAGCTACTATCAGTGATTCAAGTTAAAAATATCTTGATGTTGAATACAAGACTTCCACTGGAACATTTTCAGTTGAAGATATTCCTAAAAACAAGAATCATTATATCATGATTATTGATATTGCTTCCACTCTTAGTTATGATGAATTTGATGAGATGAAGGGTTGAAAAAATACTCATGCAATGTGGATCAAACTAAAAGATTGATGCAGGAGCATCCTGGGTTGCACTGCTATCCTACATGTTTTTAGTTTTATCTCATTGCTAAAACTAGGTTTTGTTGAAACTATGCTTTCTAGTTTTTGGGTTCCTATTGCAGATAGTGCAACTAATTTTCCATAATGTATGAAGGGCTAACCACTTTATATATTGAATATCACCTAGATTACTATCTATTTTCTAGAGTGCATTTTCTAACTCCTTATAGGTTAGGAGATATGGCAATTCTCTGAGAACATCAATTTCTAGAAGTTTTGTATGATAGTTTTCTATGCTCAATGTTCAGAATGGATGCACACTTTTCTTTAATGAATCAAAATTTTCACACTTAAAGGGTTATAGAGACCTAGATATCTACCCATAGTTTGAAGCAAAAGTTCTAACTCAATTAGAACTAGGAGATATCGCGATTTTCCTCGGACATCAATTTTAGGATAGTTAATTGCTAATGCATTCCAACTTGTGTATTTAATGTTAGGTTTATTTTCATTTAATATTTGTTGAGAGCCAACTTGTGGCTTCTCCATGTTCTAGAATGATCTATAAGCCATTTTGGCTAGTATAAATAGAGTGTTTAGGCCTAGAGCTAGGGCAGTGAAGAGTTTTTAGGCAGTTGTGAAGAAGATTGCAAAGCAAAACTGGAAGGTGTGAATTTGTTGTTGATCTTTGTGTATGAATGTATTTTGTATTTGGTTGTAACCTAAAAGGCCTTACAACTCAGCATGTATGAAGATAATTTGATGAATTAATAAAAATATGTTACTCTTCTTCCTGCTTTGGTTGTTGTTCTTTGTGTTTGCTTACATTGTGTTAGCTCTTGCAGGGTGGTTTGGAGAGCTAGGTGTGCTATTGGCCCTAATTTTCCCTATTCTTCCTTGTGTTAGGTGTTATTAAAGCTTGAGCTTCATCCTTGTGGAGATTGGATCATGTAGACCTCTAATTTGGATTTGGTTGTAGGGTGGTAGATCTAGAGATTCGGCCTATAACTTTTAAACAGTTGCAATCTTGCAGGAACTTAATTTATAAAGATGGTTCATGGTAGAGGAAATGCTGATAATTCTATATTGGATTAGTTGTGACAAATTGCAACTAGAGTAGATGCTGTGGAGATAGCCTAGAGTAGAGGAGCACATCTTGATGATGTAAGTGATGATGAAATAGTAGCACCAAACCATAATCTAGAACTTGAAGAAGATCAAGATGTAGAAAGATTGTTGCAAGTATTTTCTAGGAAAAATTCAAAGCTTGTTATAGAAGTTGTTTCTTATGATGAAAAATTGGATACCAATGTTGTACTAGATTGGATCTCAGATATGGATAATTTCTTTGAGTATGAAAAAACTATTGATAATAAGAAGATGAAGATTGCAATTACTAGGTTGAAAGGTCATGCTTCACTATGGTGGGAGCATTTGCAAATTGGTAGACAAAGGAGAGGAAAGGAGAAGATCAAAACTTGGCTGAAGATGGTGAACAAGATAAAGAACAAATTCTTTCTTGCTAATTACCAAGTTAGCTTGTTGAGAAAGATGCAAAAATTGAAGCAAAAGGACATGACTATGAAAGAGTATACCAAGGAATTCTATAGATTGGACATCAGATCTGGACATGTGGATGATGATGTTGAGAAAATTGCAAGGTACATAAATGGATCTTGAGATTTGGAATTCAAGATGAAATAAGTTTTATGAAGTTGGAAAGTGTAGAAGAAGCATATAAATATGCCTTGGAAGGTAAGGAGATCTTGACAAAGAAGCATGAACAAAGAGAAAGAGGTAGAGGTGGTAGATTCTAGAGAGGAAGAGGTAGATCTTATGGTGAAGGTTGTAGATCTGAAAATTTTGTGCAAGAAAAAGAAAATCTAAATGGAAGAATGATAACAAAGAAAAGACCAAGTGGAAAGGTGGTGGTTCTTACGAAGGACGTACTAGATCTTACCAAAGAAGAGGTAATTGTTATCCTAGATGTAGTTTTTGTGGTAATTGTTTCAGATGTGGTAAACAAGGACACATATCTTTTGAATGTAGATCTTCTGAAAGTGGGAAAAATAATAGAAATATTTTGATTCAAGAAGACATTGAGACTTCACCAAGTAGATATGAGGTTGGAGATAATCTGATGGTGAGAAGAACATTATGTAATAAGGGAAGTGATGATGAACCTGTCCTTAAAAGAAGTCTTATCAAAACCAAATGTAAGATGGCTGGAAAATGCTACAAGGTGATCATTGGTAGTGGAAGTTCTACAAATTTTGCATTAGAAGAGCTAGTTACAAAGTTGTAGCTGCAGAGGCTGAAACATCCCAAACCCTATCATGTTTCATGGATCCAAGATAAGCATAAGATATTGGTTAGTAAGCAATGTATTGTGAAGTTCAAAATTGGACATTACTTTGATGAAGTTTTGTGTGATATTATGCCCATGGATTGTTGTCATATCTTGTTGGGTAGACCATGACAATATGATAGATATGTTGTACATGATGGAAGATTGAATCAATGTACTCTTTGGGTAAATGGGAAGAAACAAATATTGGTACCTTTGATTGAAAGTCCAGATAAGGTCAATTGTACTACAATAAAAGTTTCCATGGTTAATGGAAAGTAATTTGAAAAGGAAGTAAAAAAGAATCAAGTTTTTTTTGCTATAGTTCCTAAAGGACTGAGTGTTGGTAGTAATGACCAAGCATCAAAATTTGGTAATGATAGAATGACAAAGGAAATTAAAAAATTGTTGAATGAGTATAAAAATATTGTTTCTGATGATATTCCTAATGTTTTACCTCCAATAAGAAGCATAAGTCATCGTATGGATCTAATTCTTGGAGCTAATTTACCAAACAAAGCATCATATAGATTGACACCTATAGAGAATGAAGAACTTAATAGACAAGTGCATGAGTTGCTGTAGAAAGGTTTGATCAAAGAAAGCTTGAGTCCATGTGTTGTACCTATTGTATTAGCACCTAGAAGGAATGGAGAATGGAGAATGTGTACTAATTCCAGAGCTATCAACAAGATCATAGTGAAATATAAGTTTCCTATTCTGAGGATGGATGACATAATGGATTGTTTGAGTGGAACAAAATATTTTACCAAAATTGCTTTGAAGAGTGGCTATCATTAGATTAGAATCAGAGAAGGTGATGAATGGAAGATTTATTTCAAGACAAAACATGGTTTGCATGAGTGGTTGGTTATGCCTTTTGGTTTACTAATGCACCTAGTACTTTCATGAGGTTGATGAATGAAGTTCTGAAAAGATTCTTGGGTAATTTTGTGATTGTTTATTTGGATGACATTCTGATACTCTTTAAGACTAAGGAAGAACATTTTGAGCATATTAGAGGGTATGTGTAGGATCATGGTCAACCAAACTATGCTCTTAAGTGACAATAAAAAATCAAAAAATTAGGGTTATGACAACTTCACATACAATTTTCTAGTTGTTATTAACTTTATATCAAAAAGTTGAGAGAAAATAATCTCTAGAAAATTGAATCTAGTTTCTAAACTACTAGGACTTATCTTAAAAAAATAAAAATTGATTAGTCAAAATTTTGATTTTTAATGCAATATTACAAAATTTTTAGAAAAAAAATAAGAAGTAGACATATGCCTGACCACCTTAATCAAATGATAATATAGTTTAATAATATTCTAGATATAAGTAGTAGACTCATGCCTAGATGTGACACATATTTTTGGGTATTTTTATTCTAAGTAAATAATTAATAATTAATTTTTGACTTTAGTATTTTTGAAATAAAAAAACTTTCGTGTCTGACCACCTTAACTAATTCAAAATTCTACAAAATTTAATTTTTCCTTTTTCTTCCTTATAGTGGAAGAAACATAGAATGTGATACATCTTTTAGATTTAAAAAATGTTGTACCATTTGAAAGTTATAGTTGTTTTTCAAGTAGTGTGTCAATCAACACTTTACACATAACTCCATTAGAAAATAAGCAATAATTACTTACAAAACTCATAATTTGACAAACCTTACATTTATGGAAAGATAAGAACATTCTTAAGGAACCCTTTTCATTTCATCAAATTTTGCTGAAAAAAAGTCGCCAACTACATGTTTGAAGTAAAAATCATATAAAAATAGGTCAAAAACACATTTTTAGAATGTTTTTAAAATTGACCATATAGGTTTGGTATCAAAAGATATAGTAGAACTTATAAAGATATTAATTATTTTCATTTAGTAGTAGGGTGCATGGGAAAAAAGTTGAAATATATTTTGAAATACTTTTAGGCATTTCAGAACTACATATTTTTTAGATCACCACTTTTCAACACACCATGATCCTACACATACACTAGACAAGTATTGTAGAGATTGAAAGAGGAAAAGTTGTTGATTAATCTAAAAAAAGTGTTCTTTTATGCAAGAGGAGATTGTGTATTTGAGATTTGTGATTTTAGGTGATGGATTGAAGATGGATCCTGAGAAGGTTAAAGCAATTTTGGAATAGCCTACACTAGAGAATGTGGGTTCTTTAAGATCATTTCATGGTTTGGCTAGTTCTTATAAAAATTTTACAAAGAATATCAGTTTTTTTTGTAATCCTATAATTGAGACAACGAGCGGAGATGAAAAGGAATTCAAGTGGACACATGGAGCTGATAAGAGTTTTGAGACTTTGAAACAAAAGGTTATTGAATTACCTGTATTGGCTTTCCATGATTTCAACATAGTATTTCAAGTTGAATGTGATGTAAGTGATTGTGTAATAGGAGTTGTATTAAGTCAATAAGGTAATCCTATTGCTTTCTTTAGTGAAAAGTTAACTGATGCTAAAAGGAAGTATTATGCGTATGATCAAGAATTTTATGCTATTGTTCAAGCTTTGAAGAAGTGGAGACATTATTTGATTCCTATGAAATTCAAGTGTTGTATAGTGATCATAAAGTTTTAAAATACTTGGGAAGTCAACATAAATTGAATCAAAGGCATATGAAGTGGGTTGAGTATTTGCAAAATTTTACATTTTTGATTAAGCACAAAAGTGGAGTTACTAATAAAGTTGTTTATGCATTGAGTAGAAGGTGTTCCTTGTTGACTAAAATAAAGGTTGAAGTTCTTGGTTTTGATGAAATGAAAGAGTTGTATGATGTTGATCTTAATTTTTCTAAGGCATGGAGAGACTATAGAGCACAAAATTTAACTGATCACATAAGTAAGGAGGACGATTATTTCATTCAAGAAGGTATGTTGTTCAAAGGTATTTAGTTGTGTATTCCTAGAAGTTTTATGATGTTGAATTTGATTAAGGAAAAGTATAGTGGTGGATTGGTTGGACATTTTGGAATTGATAAGACATTGAGTTTACTGAAAGAGAAGTATTATTGACCGCAAATGTATAAGGATATTTAGAAATTTATAAAGAGTTGTGGAGTTTGTCACGTTGCAAAAGGAGTGATTCAAAATATTGGTTTGTATACACCTATTATTGTTCCTAAGAAACCTTGGAGTAATATCAATATGGATTTTGTTCTTGGATTACCTAAGATAGTGAAGGGGTATGATTCTATATTTGTTATGGTGGATAGATTTTCTAAGATGACTCATTTCATAACATGTAAGAAGACATCAGATGTTGAGCATGTTACTAAACTTTTCTTTAAAGAGATTGTGAGATTGCATGGATTACCAAGAAGTATTATTTCTAACAGAGACAATAAGTTTGTTGGTTATTTTTGGAAGACTTTTTGAAAGAAGATGATCATTAAAATAAAGTTTAGTTAGATACATTCCATCCGTAGATAGATGGATAGATAGAGGTTGTGAATAGAAGATTGGATAACTTGCTAAGATGTTTATTTGAGAATAAGCCAAGTAATTGGGAGATGGTATTGTCATAAGCTGAATTTTCATATAATAATTATGTGAATAGGAGTACAATGAAGACACCTTTTGATATTGTTACTGAAATGAAGCCTAGAGGAGTATCAAATTTGAGAGATATTGTTTGTGAAGAAAAGAGAACTGCTACATAGGAAGAATTTTCTAATTTCATGGACTCTTTGCATAAGGAAGTGAACCTAAAGTTGGAACAAAGTAATCAGAAGTATAAGGAGAATGTTGATCAGTCTAAAAGACATCATAATTTTCAAGTTGGTGATGAGGTGGTGGTTCATCTGAAGAAAGGAAGATTTCTAGTTGGAAAATATAGTAATTTTAAGATGAAGAAGTTTGAACCTTGTAAGATCTTGAAAAGTTTTGACAATGGAAATGCTTATGAAGTTGAGCTACCTGATGACATGGATATATCTCATATATTCAATGTTACTAATTTATACAAGTATCATGAGTTAGATGATCAATTTATTATATTAGAGGACTATCCGAAGAAGTATATTGAAGAATTTGAACAAATATTGGATTAGAGAATTGGTAAGAGAACAAGAGGAAAAGATTACTATAAATATCTGGTGAAGTAGAAGAACAAACCTATGGAAGATGTTTCATAGATTTCTCAATCTGAGTTGGATTTAGCTTAACTTGTGACATGTCAATAATTTAGGAGAATAATTTCTTCCAACCCTAGTTATTTTATATAGGAGCATCTTGGGTTGCACTACTATCCTACATGTTTTTCAGTTTTATCTTACTGCTAAAACTAGGTTCTACTGAAACTACATTTTCTAGTTTCTGGGTGCCTGTTGCAGATAGTGTAACTAGTTTTCCATAATGAATGAAGGGATTAATAATTTAGAGATTGGATAGGGCCTAGATTAATATCTATATTCTAGAGTGCAATTTCTAACTCCATATAGGTTAGGAGATATGGTAATACTCCTAGAACATCGATTTCTGGCAGTTCTACGTAATAGTTTTCTATGTTCAACTTTTGGAATGGATGCACACTTTTCCTTGATGGATCAGAATTTTCACACTTAAGGGGTTGTGGAGGATCTATATATATACCCATATTTCAAAGTGCAAGTTCTAACTCAATCAAAACTAGGAGATATTACAATTTTTCTCAAAAATTGATTTCAAGACAATTAATTGCTAATGTAGGCCAACTTGTGTATTTAATGTTAGGTTTATTTTATTTTAATATTTGTTGAGAGTCAAGTTGTGGATTCTCCATGTTATAGAATTTATTTTAATCCATTTCCACTTTTATAAATGAAGTGTTTATTCTAGGAGCTAAGGCAGTGAAGAGATTTTAGGCAGTTTTAAAGAAGATTGCAGAGCAGAATTGGAAGGTGCAAATTCGCTACTGATCTTTGTGTATGAATCTGTTTTTATCTAGCATAACCCAAAAGACCTTATAGCTGGGCATGTATGAAGATATTTTGACAAATAAATAAAATTAGTTTACTCTTCTTCCTCATTTGGTTATTGTTCTTTGTGTTTGCTTCCATTGTGTTAACTCTTGCAAGGTTGTTCAGAGAGCTAGGTGTGCTATGGGCCCTAGTTTTCCCTATCCTTCCTTGTGTTAAAAATATCTATGGAGGAGATGAAAATGTAAGAAGAGAAAAAATAGAAAACCTTAGAGGATAATTTGATCAAATGAGAATGAGATAAGATGAAAATATTGTAAAATATGTGGAAAGAATCAAGGCCAGTGTAAGTGCAATCAAAGCATTTGGAGGAGACATTAAGGAGGAAACTATTCCAAGTAAAGTGCTTAGAACTCTTCTTCCTATTTATACAATTAGAGTATCTTCTATTCAAGAAATTATATGTGATCCAATAACAAATTAGGCTTGGATTCTCTAGTAGGAAGACTGGCGGCTTTTGAACTAGACAACTATGATAACTATGTTCATGCTTCAAAGAATATTGAATATGCATTTAAAGCTAAACTCTCACTCAAAGAAAAGGGTAAGAAATAAAAGTCCTATAAATTAGGAAGTGAAGAATATGGAACATCAAAAGAAACTTTAGATAGTGATCTTGGAGTTGTTGAAGCTCTACTTGCAAGGAAGTATTCCAAAGGAAGAGGAAAGTACAAAGGTAAAGTTTCTCTGATGTGCTTTTCTTGTGAAGAAGTTGGTCACATTGATGTTAGGTGTCCAAATAAGGAAATCAATGATGAAAAGAAAATAAATAAGAATAAAGGCAAGAAGGACTCCAAGTACTATAAGAATTTCAAGGACAAAGGTAAGAAGTCTTGTTTTATAGCTAAAGATTCTAATAAGAGTGAAGATGAAATGGTATATATTGTTGTGAAAGATGAATTTGATGATGAAGGAGATAAGATGGCACTTATCTCTCATATTAGCAAAAATGATATATTGATTATTGATAGTGGCTGCTCATGTCATATGACTGGTGATAAAACAAAATTTGAACACATGGACTATTATGATGGAGGTAGTGTGAGATTTGGAAACAATGAACCTTGTAACATAAAAGGAAAAGGATATATTTTATTGACTAAAGAACTTATATGCAAAAATGCCGATTGTGTTGAAGGACTAAAGCATAATCTAATGAATGTGGCATAGTTGAATAACATTGGATTCAAGTAAAATTCATGAATGGATAGGCCAAACTATTGGATGGAAAGGAAATCTAGTTGGATCTGGCAAGCAAACAAAAGGTAATCTATTTTATCTTGATCTTAGTGATTGTTCATGTTTTATTGCTCAAGTAAAAGAAAGCTAGTTATGGTACAAAAGGCTATGTCATATGAACTTTGATAATCTAGTTAAGATAAGAAAACATAGAAGAGTAAGAGCTATTCCTAGTTTGAAGATGCCTAACATGGGTCTATGTAAGAATTGCCAAATTGGTAAGATGGGATTTAGACTAGCTTCAAAAGAAAAAATTATCAGTCAGAAGAAGTCTTGAAAATTGTTGATACAAATTTATGTTAACCTATTGGAATAGAAATCTATAGTGGAGAAATGGTTTTTATTTTTTTTGTTGATGACTATTTTAGAATGATGATAGTAATGTATCTAAAAGAAAAATCAGAAGCCTTTCAAAAATTCAAGAGGTATCTAGCAAGAGTAGAAAACGAAACTAGAAAAAGGTTGAAATTCTTAAGATCAGATAGAGGTGGTGAATTCTCCCATGAATTCAATAATTTTTGCATTGAAAGAGGAATTAAAAGACAAGTATCACCCCTGGTACACTACAACAGAATGATATAGCTAAAAGAAGAAATAGATCTACCATGGATTGTGCAAGAACCCTGATGATTGAAAAGAAGGTTGCTCCCAAATATTGGAAGGAAGCTATCAACACTATAATTCATAACTTGAATAGAGTTTAGTTGAAGAAAGATTCAAACAAAAAACCTTATCAGCTATGGTATGGCTACAAACCTAATGTAAGTTACTTGAAAGCATTTGGCAAAAAATCTTATATATTAAAAGAATCTAGAAAAGGGAAATTTGATGTAGAAGGTGATGAAGGCATATTTCTATGATACTTTTGCAAAAGTAAAACATACATATGTTTCAATTTGTCTACTGATAAAATTATAGAAAGTGCACATGTTAGAATTGATGAGTTTGTAGAAAAGAGTGAAAAAGTAAGCAACAAGGAGCCACAAGATTATAGAAGATGTGTTTACTATGAACCTGATACCCTACCAAATATATCTAAGAGAAAAGAAGCTTCATCTCCTAAGTCCCCATAAGCCTCAATAGTTACTGAGTTGAAGATAGTGCAACTTGAGCTAATGTCTAAAGGACTCAAGTCACAATCAAAGACTACCAAGCAAGTTCAAACTGAGCCTATTGAAACTAAGTCACAAATAGAAGGACATAAGCTTGAAACTAAAATTCAAGATAAAGATGGTGGAACTCAGTCAAAGTCCAAAGAGCCTATGTTAGGAAGATATGTTAGAAGGCATCATGCACCTGATCAAATTATTGGAGACAAATCAAATGGAACAATGACAAGAGAAAAATTAAAAGGTAAATGTTTACTTATTGAATTTGAACCTAGAAGTGTTAAGGCTGCTTTAGAAAATGAAAGTTGAATTGAAGCAATGAATGAAGAAATAGAATAGATAGAAAAGAATAAGACTTGGAATCTTGTTCCTAGACCCAAGGATAAAAATGTAATTGGTACAAAGTAGGTATTTGGAAATAAGCTAAATGAAGATGGACAAGTTTCAAGAAACAAAGCAAGATTGGTGTGCAAAGGTTATTCTCAAGAAGAAGGCATTGACTATGGTGAGGCTTTTGCTCCTGTGGCAAGACTAGAAGGTGTTAGATCCATACTAGCATATGCAACACATAAAGGATTTAAATTATATCAAATGGATATCAAATCTGCATTCTTGAATGGAATTGTTGATGAAGAAGTCTACATTGAACAACTAGAAGGTTTTGTAGATCCTAGCAAAAGAGACATGGTTTGTAAGTTACACAAAGCATTATATGATCTACAACAAGCTCCTAGAGCTTGGTATGAAAGATTTCATAATTACTTGGTACAAATTAGTTTTCAAAGAAAAAATGATAATAGTAGTCTATATATGAAGGATGGACCAGACAAGAAGTTTGTGTTTGTAGAAATATTTGTTGATGATACTCTATTTATAGAAAATGATGACTTGGGAAAAGAATTTTTAAAAGAAATGAGTAAAGAATTTGAGATGTCCATGTTTGGTGAGATAAAATTCTTTATTGGACTATAGATACAACAAAACAAAAATGATATCTACATCACTCAATCTAAGTATATCTCAAGGAGATACTGAAGAAATATGGAATGGAAGATTCAAGACTAGTTGGAACCCCTATGTCTACTAGACATAACCTCTCCAAAAATGATGATTCCAAAGAAGTAGATTAGACCACATATAGATCAATGATTAAAAATTTGTAGTATGTAGTACACACAAGGCCTAATATTGCTCTAGTAGTTGGAATAGTGGCAAGATTCTCAACAAATCCCAAGGAAGATCACATGATGGCAATCAAGAGAATCATGAGATATCTAAAAGGTACTAAAGACTATGATTTATGGTATAAAATTGGAGGCAATTTGGACCTAAAAGTATTTACTGATGTTGATTGGGCAAAAAGTCTTGATGATAGAAAAAGAACTAGTGAAGGAGCATTCTTTCTTGGTAAAAGATTAGTATCTTGGACAAGAAAGAAGAAAAATTGTACATCTCAATCCATAACAGAGGAAGAATATGTAGCAGTAGTGGTTAATTGTTCTAAAATGATTTGGTTCAAATAATTGTTAGAAGGAATTAAGGTAGAGATCAAAGATCTAGTAGTCATATATTTTGATAAGACCAGTGCAATCAATATAACAAAGAATCTATTAATGCATTCTAAAACAAATCACATTGCCATAAAATATCACTTCTTAAGAGAATTAGTGCAGAATAAACAAGTCAGATTGGAATATGTTAATAAAAAAGAACATATTGCAGACATATTCACCAAGTCATTACCTAAGGATGCATTCATGTATCTAAGAGGTAAGCTAGGGGTCATTCCACTATCTAAAATGCACTAAATGACGTTTAGTGACGATTCAACTAGAACCCGTTGAAGATCAATCAGTTGATGCAGGATTAGCAAAGGGCATGTCACAAATGAATCAATACTTAAGGTACATTGGTATTTACAAAATTAGTGTCTCTAGCATGTGTTTTCAAAGAGAGGGAAGTTTACTATCTTATCTCTGAGAAATTTTTAGAACTAGAATAAAGTAAGGAACCAAAGAGGGAGAATTGTTCCAAAGAAGAAGTCTTTTGAAAGAGGGAGAAAGTTTTGAATGAAATTGGTAGTAGTTGTTGTACTCAAAATCAAGTGAAAGGAAGAGCTCATATTGATAGAGGGAGTTCTTAGGGCTAAATCCAAAATTTTATTGTGCTATGACATGCCAAAGAGGGAGATTGTTGGATACAATTGATTAATTGTATGTTATTTTTTATGTTACACAAATGTCATGTCATTATTAGTTAGTAAATGTTGAGCTCACTCAGGTAGTGAAGATAGTTCTTAGTGTTTACCGAGCATTCATGTGTTTTCCTAGTTTAGAAAGTAGTGTCTACTGAGTTCACTCAGGCATCAAAGGAAAAGATGCAAAAAGTGAGTGTCAACTGAGCTCACGTAGTTAACGAAGGAAAGTTGGATGAAACTAGTGCTAACTGAGCTCACTTAGTTGTCAAAGGATTTTCACAAGTTTTTAGTGTTAATAGAGCTTGTATTAGTTAACAAAGGACATAATTTTTGAGTTAGTTTCTACCAAGCTAGGTTGGCTATCGAAGGATTTTCTTATTTTGGCATAAATTGAGCTTAATTTATTTATCTATTGATTCTGGCTAACTAAAGTGATGAATATTAATTATTATAAGTTGTATTTGAGTTGACTTGACAAAGTGGAAGATATAAGTTCAAGTTGTGATTTTAAAAAGAGGAATGCATAAAGATGTTATTGAAAATTTAGTGATGAGAAGAGGAAGAAAATTCGAAGGATAAGTAGAATATCCTTGATAGGATCAAGCACAAGCCTGAATAGAGATCTGTAATTAGAAAATTAGTTGCATTCAAATTAGGTCATCTCATTATTATTCTCCAACCATTGTAGTAGTGATCTAAATCTATTAATAGAGTTGGTTTAACAACTATTTTCAAATCCTCTAACAAGGTGGCAGTTCTATTGAATTTTCTCAACACCTCTAACAAGGCAACTCTTAATAAGGTGATTAAATCCTCTAACAGGGTCACACCTAATAGTGTGTTTTGTATCTTTTAATAGGATCAGTTCCTAATAGGGCTCACTTTAGAAGAGTAAAGAATAGTAAGTAGTTGCAATTGGCAATTTTCCCAAATTGTGTTTCCATGTTAAATCCTAGTGTCATATGTGTTCATGATATTTTCTTTTATACGTTTACCACTTAGTTAAAGTAATGGTAATCACAACATCTAAAATTTTATATGTTAAGCATTTACCAAACTAACTCATTCATTATCGAGTTACAACATTTTATATGTGTTTATTGAGCTTTAGCAGTATTCAGTTTTCAGTTTGCATTCCTATACTGACATCTAAGGGATCTAGGATTTATTTTAATAGTAAATGATTTACCCCTTCCCTCTCACTTACTCCTCTTATATTTCCAATAGTCAAGAATATATGTGGACTTGATAAAGCTAGTTTATTTAGGCTGCACAATTAAAGGCAGGAGGTGGAAAATTTTGAGAGAAATTTACTTGGCAATAATCTTATAAGACACCTTTAGAAGGGTAATAGGCTACTAATTGCAAATATCCTCAAGATATCTAGCTTTAGGTATGAATTTGATTTTTCCTTTGTTGACAATAGCTCCTAAACTTTTAGAGTGATAGGCTTCAAGATAAACTTTGTGCAGATCAGGACCAATATGCTCCCAAAGGTGTTTGGAAAATTCATAAGGAAACCCATCACACCCAAGGGATTTATCATCTTCCATGGAGAAAATTGCCTCTTTAAGGTCTCAGAGGGCAAGAAATTTCTCATAGAAAGCATGTTGCTCAACTGCTAGGTGGTTTGGAGTAACATAAATACACTTTTTGAGATCTTCCTTCTGAGTAACTAGATTTCCCTACAAAGAAAAAAAATTCTCATAGTGAAAAAACTTATGCTTGTAGGATGTTAGGAAGACTAGAGTGAATCGAAGTGCCTTGTTTGATTATTTTAATCCCAAAATTTGTATATTGACATGGTAAATTTAGAATATTGACATGATATTATTTAAGTCTATTATATTTAACATATTATATTGACATGGTAAATTTAGAATTGGTATATTGACATGATATTATTTAAGTCTATTATATTTAACATATTATATTGACATGGTAAATTTAGAATGAAAAATACTATGCTAGTTCGTTGGGTCAATGTGTCCCAAATTCTAATCTCCCACCTCAAGGTATCTGTATGGGTATTTATACCTTGCACATTGGATGCCTTTATTAAAAAAAATCCAATCATTCTTGTTACCTTTTTAATATATTTTTGAACACAATTCATTTTATATAAAATAGGTCATCCTTTGAATGGTATTTCCTTCATACCTTAGAAGTCGATGATTGCAAGCATAGAACTTATAATACATTTCATCATCCTTCCTAATCCATTTTTTGAGTATTGATATTTATCCATGATTTACTATTGGTGTCACTTACCCATTATAATGTGTGTGTGTGTGGGCCTATTGAGATGGCCTCTTATCCTGTCATTGGAGTATGAAATAGGTTTGGTTACATACAATCATGTGATCTATGACCTTTGGTTGACTGCAAATATACCAAATCATGTGTTTATATTTGGTTGAATATAATTTATAGTTATTTTTTATTAATTAAAGGTTTCTACTCCATTTATTATTGTTTTAATCCTATACATAAGTGAGTGGGATGAAATGATGGAGTTTACATGGATTATGCTTTGGATGGTGAAGGTAATTATATAATATCACCAAGCTCACTATCCAATTAGCTTTTATAATAAATTCATTTCATACTAATAGAAATACAACTGATCTCAACAACTTATGCTCTTGCTTTTTCCTCTTACCATGCCTCTTCTACACCAAAGCACTTCTTAGATCTTAATCCAGGGTAAGTGCACAAAGTTGTGGTGCCAAAAGGGGGGTATAAGTGGACACCTTTTTCCTAAAATCTACAAATTTTGAACTTCAAAAATAATTTGAAGATAGTTACGCTCAAAATTTTTAGATATGACAAAAAAAAAATCGTAGTCCTTTGAATCTAGTTTCTAAACTACTAATTTTTTTTCAAAATGGTTTAGTTTTAGGTCCTCAAAAAAGGGGGCCAAAAAAAGTGGTACTGTTTATTCCAAAAAAACATAGCACAGTACAAAGTGTGGCCCCCCACTATTTTAAGTTTCTTTATGAAATTTTTTAATCGCTCTGGTCAAAAGTTACTTAACACTATGTAGTTTATCCCAGATTTTTTGAGTAATTGTATAATGTCTATTTTTTTTTAACGAATTTTTTAACTAGACACATCCCAAAAATGTAAAATATCTGTGTGCTCCCCCTAGAAATAATTGAAACTAATCTAAAATCAAAACTTCTTTTTTCCAAAGTGTGTAGAATGGAGTCTAGTTTCTAAAAAACTAAGTTGTTACAAAATTTGATGAATGAGCTAAAATCTATAGCCCAATTAGTACGTGGTGGTTTTTGACAAAAAATGAACATACATTCAAAAGAAATTATAGATGAAAGGCTTGAAATAGTTCAAATTAAAAATAAATTATATGGTTAGATAGCTAACACAGAGACCTGTAATGCTATGTAACCTGATCTTATCGATACCCAACCACAAGAAATCTTGAAGGGGAGCACAGAAGAAAAAACAATCATTTTTTGTATGTTTGCTGGAAAACACGTCTCAAGCCTATTCATCAAATCCAAACCTTTGGGTTGGATCTCCAAGGCAAAACCAAGCCTTAGGCTTGGGTTTGATCAAGGTTTAAATAGTGTGTGCACCCTATAGAGCGCACGCGCTATAGCGTGCACATGCTATTTAAACCTCAGCTCTAAATAGCACGTGCACGCTATAGGGTGCAAGCACTATAGTGTGCACGCACTATTAAGATGTAAGTTGCAAAAGAGAACTAGGTGGGGGGGGATAGGGGAATGGCTATGTGTGTGCATGAAAGAGATAGAGAGAAAGTAGGGGATAGGAGAGGGGAGAAAGTACAGGATGGAAGAGAGAAAGTGAGAAAGAGTAGGGGTGGCAAAGAGAGTATAGGATGTGAGAGAGAGAGTAGGGGTGGCAAAGAGAGGAAGTGTGAGAGAGAGTACGGGTGGAAAAGAGAGAGTGTGGGATGGGGGAAAGAGATTTAAAGTAGGGGATGGGAGAGAGAGGAAGTGTGAGAGAGAGTACAGGTTGGGAGAGAGAGATTAAGAGTAGGGGATGGAGGAGAGAGAGAGTAGGTGATGGGAGACAGAGTGGGAGAGAAAGAACTTGAGAGAGAGGAGGATGGGAGTGCATGTGTGTGAAAGAGAGAGAGTATGGAATGGGAGAGGGGGAAGACAAAGTAGCTGAAGAGAGATTAGGGGATGGAAGAGAGAGTAGGCGATGGGAGAGGGAGTGGGAGAGGGGGAGACAGGGGGGAATAGAAATGTGTGTAAGAGAGAAAGAGAGAGAGAGAGAGAGAAAGAGAGAGAGAGAGAGAGAGAGAGAGAGAGAGAGGATAGGAGAGAGTGTGAAAATTTAAGAGAGACTAGAGGGTAGCAGAGAGAGAGAGAGTGGAGAGGGAGAGAGTAAGAGTGAGAGTTAGAGAGAGAGTAGGCAGTGGGAGAGGGAGTGGGAGAGGGAGAGCAAGTGAGAGAAAAAGTAGGGGATGGAAGAGGAGAGAGGAGGGATGGGTGTGTCTGTGTCAAAGAGAGAGAGAGTCAAGATTGAGAGAGGGGAGAGAGATATAGAGAGAGTAGGCAATGGTAGAGGGATGGGAGATAGAGGGAGAGAGTGAGTGAGAGAGAGAGAGAGAGATAGTAGGTAGTGGGAGAGGGAGTGGGAGGGAGAGAGAGGTGGAATGGAAGCATTTAAGAGAGATAGAGTAGGGGATGGGAGAAAGTAGGTAGTGGGACAAGGACTGTGAGAGAGAGAGAGGGGGGAATGGGAATGTGTATTTATTTATAAGAGAGATAGAGTAAAGGATGGGAGAGAGTGTGAGAGTTTGAGAGAAAGTAGTAGGGGATGGGAGAGAGAGTGAGAGTAAGGGATGGGGGAGAGAGAGAGAGAGAGAGAGAGAGAGAGAGAGAGAGAGAGTAGAGAGGAAGAAAGAGAACTTGAGAGAGATAGACAGTAGGCAGTAGGAGAGGGAGTGGGAGAGGGAGAGGGAGAGGGAGAGGGAGAGGGAGAGAAATAGGGGGGATGGGAGTGTGTGTGACATATGTAGAGAGTAGGGGATGGGAGAGAAGAAGAAGAGTGGGGGGATAAGAGTGTGTGTATCTATGAAAGTGTGAGAGTAGGGGATGGGAGAGAGTGTGAAAGTGTGAAAGTAGGGGGTGGCAGAGAGAGAGTACGATGATGGGGGAGAGAAAGTAGGTGATGGGAGAGGAAAAGAGAGAGGGGGGATCAGAGTGTGTGTGTGTAAGAGAGATAGAGCAAGGGATGGGAGAGAGTGTGAGAGTGTAAGAGTAGGGGGTGGATGAGAGAGATAGTACAATGATGGGGGAGAGAAAGTAGGCCGTGGGAGAGGGAAAGAGAGAGGGGGGATGGGGGTGTATGTGTAAGAGAGATAGAGTAGGGGATGGGAGAGAGTGAGAGTGTGAGAGAGTAGGGGATGGGAGAGGAGAGAGAAAGTAGGGGATGGGAGATGAGAGAGAGAGCAAGGGATAGGGGAGAGAAAGTAGGTGGTTGGAGAGGGAGTGGGAGAGACAGAGAGAGCTTATACAAGATGGGAGAGAGAGAGAGAGAGAGAGAGCAGAGAGGGAGAGAGAGAACTTGAGAGAGAGAGAGAGATAGTAGGTAGTAGTAGTGTGAGTGTGAGAGAGAGTAGGGGGTGGTAGAGAGAGTACGATGATGGGGGAGAGAAAGTAGGTAGTGGGAGAGAGAGAGAGAGGGGGAATGGGAATGTGTGTAAGAGTGAAAAATTAGGGGATGGAAGAGAAGAGAGAGAGTAGGGGATGGGGGAGAGAAATTAGGTGGTAGGAGAGGGAGAGAGATAGGGGGGATAAGAGTGTGTGTGAGAGATCTAAAGAGTCAGGGATGGGAGAGGAGAGGAGGTGAGGGAGGTAGAGAGAGTAGGTGATGGGAGAGGGAGAGGGAGAGAGAGTAGGAAGAGAGAGGGAGGGGATGGGAGAGAGAGTAGGGAGGATAGAGAGTAGGGAGGATGGGGAGTGATGTGTTTTGAGAAAGTAGGGGATGGCAGAGAGAGAGTATGACGATGGGGGAGAGAAAGTAGGCAGTGGGAGAGGAAAAGAGAGAGGGGGGATGGGAGTGTGTGTGTAAGAGAGATAGAGGAGGGGATGGGATAGAGTGTGAGAGTGTGAGAGTAGGGGTGGCAGAGAGAGAGAGAGAGAGAGTACGACGATGGGGGAGAGAAAGTAGGCGATGGGAGAGGGAAAGAGAGAGGGGGGGATGGGGGTGTATGTGTAAGAGATATAGAGTAGGGAATGGGAGAGAGTGAGAGTGTGAGAGAGTAGGGGATGGGAGAGAAGAGAGAGAGTAGGGGGTGGGGGAGAGTGTGAGAGTGTGAGAGAGTAGGGGATGGGAGATGAGAGAGAGAGCAGGGGATGGGGGAGAGAAAGTAGGTGATGGGAGAGAGAGTGGGAGAGGCTGAGAGAGCTTGTACAAGATGGGGGAGAGAGAGTAGAGAGGGAGAGAGAGAGAACTTGAAAGAGAGAGATAGTAGGTAGTAGTAGTGTGAGGGTGAGAGAGAGTAGGGGGTGGTAGAGAGAGTACGACGATGGGGGAGAGAAAGTAGGTGGCGGGAGAGGGAGAGAGAGGGGGAATGGGAATGTGTGTAAGAGAGACAAAGTAGGGGATGGGAGAGAAGAGAGAGAGTAGGGGATGTGGGAGAGAAATTAGGTGGTAGGAGAGGGAGAGGGAGAGAGATAGGGGGGATAAGAGTGTGTATGAGAGATCTAAAGAGTCGGGGATAGGAGAGGAGAGAGGGTGAGAGAGTTAGAGAGAGTAGGTGGTGGGAGAGGGAGGGTGAGAGAGAGTAAAGGAAGGGATAGAGTAGGGAGAGAGAGAGGGATGGGATGGGAGAGAGAGTAGGGAGGATGGGGAGTGATGTGGTTTGAGATAGTGCATACGTGCTTTGTAGTGCATACACGCTTTAGTGCGTACGTACTATCTCAAATCACCAAAAAATGGTCAAAAACTAACCTTGGGGCCCATTTCATCCATTTTTAACTTTTGGTCTGTTATGCTCTCTGTTATTTCGATAGAAAACATGGGTTTCAACATCTAGCAAACACTATTTCAACACTTTTGGAAGCTAGCAAACACCAAATTCAATCATTGGATATGTTATTTGAAGAATTTTTGAATATTCTTTTAATAGAAAAGGTTAGTGCAATCCATTTTAAATATTTTTAGTCAATATATAGATACAAATTTGATTATAATTTGATATGTTATGTAATATATAGTGACTTCATTAAAAATTGTATGTTTGAATGAAATGTTATTTCGAAATGGTTAGAAATTTGACAAGTCGTTTGATATATATTGTGTATTCATTCAAATAATTATAATTTTTATATGTAATTGAATAATTTGTAATTTACAAATTTTAAGTAATTCAGATGTTTGAATAATTTGACATGTAGAAATCATCATCATGCCAAGGAAGAAACCAAAGATTCAAACAAATGCAGATAGGGAGAGAGATTTGACAATTAAAAGAGATAAAATGAAATTACTATGTGAACAAAGAAAATTGCAAAGCAATGATGAAGAATTAACTTTCAAAGAGGATCAAGAACCAACAGTACAAAGAAACAAGGAGGAAGAATTAGAAAGACAAAGAGAACGAATGAGATTGTTACGCTCAAGAAGACAATTGAATTGTGAAGCTACACCATCCTCCAATGTTGGAGTCATATCGTCCGCTACACCATCTTCGAAAGTTGGAGTCATATCATCCACTACACCATCTTCCAATGTTGAAGTCATATCATCCTCTCATGTTGAAGAGACACTGATTTATAGATCTGACGATATATACACTCCATCATGTCATGTTGAAAGCACAACATCAACACATCAAGTAGGTGATATTCCATCTTTTACATGTTATTGTCAAGGCACATCATCTTCAGTTCAAGATATGCAATACACTCAACCTTATATTGATGTTCAAAATGTTGAGAGAATTGAAGAGATTAGAACACCTTCTAGAATTCGTTTTAGAAAACCAAAATATTTGATTGATATTGATACTAACATTTTGAAATCAATGCCTGACAAGATTAGCAAGTGTACTTGTCAAATAAAAGTTAATCATATGTGGAGATTATTTTTTGAAGAATTAAATATTACAGGTCAATGCCAATTCTTTGTTGAAATGATGAAAAATTTGAAATTTAGGCCTATCATGAAGATTCTTGGGCTAAGAACGATGGATGATTCAAATGAAAGAAATATTGTAATGAATCTAATGAGTGCTTATGACAAAGTGGGTTCTAAATCATGCACCAAAGATAGCAATATCACAAGATGAGTACTCACATCGACAATAGTAAGTAGCCAAATGAAGAAAGCTCAACTCATGAGAAAGACAAGAAAAACATTAAAAATTGGTAGAGGCACCTTAAGGAGAGCCATGCTAAGGCGTGAGAGAATAGAAGATCCAACAAAAAATGAGTTATGGACATTTAGCGGTAAACTACCACGAAAGGATAAAAAATTTAGTGAAGCCTTGAAATCATTGATCAAAGATTTTTGGAAAAATAACACACGTGTTTCTCCTAATCAAAGAGATTTTGTAAGAAGGAGGATTGGTAGCCGAAATCGTGAGCCACATGCAAAACATTTTTTGGACTCAACTCAAACACAATTTTTTGCAAAATTTATTGGTGTGTATCCTTAAATTTGAATAAGTCAAAGATTTTTTGAGATGTGTACCTTTTTATGTGAAAATAAATCACACGCGCACAACTTGTTGTTGTAGGATACATATTGAATTTTCTAACCATTTTGATGTTTTCAGGCACATATGCGTAGTTTTGCATTCTCAGTTTGTTTTGCAGGATTGTGACATAAAAGAGCCACCAAAATCTTCAAGGAAATTCATATCCAACATTTTATGTGAAATAGGGGATGGCCAAAAATTTTACAAGACATCATGCTTGGATGGTACATGCTTATTTTGTGGTTCTTTGCAACTTTTATCAACTTGTCAACATATGGATAGTACACATGCAATTGGAAATGAAATAGTAGATTGCAAAAAATTCAAAACAGTGACATATGCTCTAAAAGATGGGAAACATGGTAAAAGACGTGATCTAGTTATTGAAAAGATTCCAGTGTATGAGTTCATGAAAATTTTTAATGAAAAGATTATGTACGAGTATGCAAGGCATACCCATAGAGCTCGATAGTTGGATTTGCGATTCAAGTTGTGCAAGGATACGTTTCCATTGGATACCATTGTTTCGATTGTAGATTTTGCAGAGAACTACACACTACAACCACAAAATGAGGTGCAAGCAAAGTATTATACATCTCAACAGGTTTCTATATTTGTTCACATAACATTCATGCATTCACCTACAAGTACAAAGGATGATAGGAAGATTTTGAGGGAGTACCATTTTTACATCAGCGATGATCGATCACATTCTACAGAGTTTGTACATGGTTGTTTTCAACTATTTTATGGAGATTTGGCTAATAGGGGCATATCATATCATCAACACATTATTTGGTCAAACAATTGTGCATCTCAACTCAAGAATGCACAGATATTCTATTGGTTGAGCAGGATGCACAGGTTGTGTAGAATTCAATATATGTGGAATTTCACAGAGGCTGGTCATGGCAAGGGAGAGCATGATGGTGTAGGTGCATGCATTAAAAGATCCTTGGCTCGTGAAGAACTAAAGTACAAAGATGGAGCAATATTGATAGATGCAAAATCTATGATCCAATGGTGTAACACTACAATGGGTCCAGGTAAGGAAGGTGAGTCTACAGTTCATAGATTTTTTTGGTTGATAGATAATACTAACATTGCACCATATGAAGATTGTTGCACACTAACAGGATCTAGTGAGTTACACTCTTTTAGAAGCTTTGATGCAGGTTCATGGAGTATCCACACACGTAAAATGGCATGCTATTGTCCATCATGTGCAAAGGAAAATTGGGATGACTATGAGTCAACTGAATGGGTGGAAAAATGGGATATACGAGTTTTAGACCCAATTGACACCTATCGTCCCCCACAAGCACTAGAAATAGTAGAGATGGATTCATCTATTGACTTTGACCGCTTGTTAGATTTAGTGCAACTGGTAATATATATATATATCTTTGTAATTTCAACATGTAACTTTATAACTTTTACCCAAGTATTTTTTGAATTAATGACCGCATTTTGTACATTTGTCACTGCAGCCCATGTTTTTGTTGTTATTGCACCTGAAGACAATGAAGAAGGGATAGATTATTATTTGTGTCGTTGTGTTGAAGCCAAACAAAAATTGAATCACTTGGTTATAGATGGTGAAGGTTTAGAGTACCATGTTAGTGTGGTGGTTGTAATAGGCACATGGCTTAGATGATATCCTATGAAGAATCCTAACTTGTGGTTATTCAAGGATTGGCAAACAGAGAGGAAGATTCTTCATTATTCAAACCTTGTTGTCGCATCAAATGTCCACTTGATAAAATATGGTAGAAAACCACATAATAAGATTATTTGGAAAGTTCACGAGTTAGACCATGAGGAAATACTTGAGACATTAAAATGTCGAGCAGATCCAGTTGGCTCATTAGATTGAATTGGGAAAGAGAGAAAAAGTGATCATTTGGATCCAAATACAATGTTACAACCTCTTCCCCAAGACTATCACATGACTAAGGTGGACCATATTGTTATGATGTGTAAGTGATGAGATTTAGTTTTGATTTGGATAGAATATAGAAACATTATTTGAATTTATATTAGATTCTTTAATAGGACCCATTTTTTTAATCTTATCTTAGATTTTTTATTGTGCTAATTCTTCATTTGTAGGTCACCAAAGAAGAGGGCTAATAAATTTGATTCACAAGTGATAAAGGGTGAGATGCCAAAATCATCTGCGAAATGGTATTATCAATTCACATCCTCAATATTTATTAGTGTTCTTTGTTCAAGTACCATTGTATGATAATCATCTTATGCCTGGAATTGTAGAGGTTAAATTATGTCAATACTAAGGTTTTTAGCATCAATACTAAGGTTTTTAGCATCAATTGGTCATGCTAAGTATAGTAGTTGTATCATGAATCCTTCTAAACCATTATGACTAAGATTCTCGGAAGAAGACTAAACCATATCATCTGTCTACTCCCTGTTTATATAAGAGTTTGTCAAACAATGAGAATGAAACATTGATTATTACTCCCCCCTCAATGTAAAATTCTCATTGATTGCATTTTGTAAAGTTTTAAGTCACTATCAACCTCTATATCATTGTATTCTTCTTATCATCAAATTACACAACAATGAGAATATGAACGATGACTTCTTCACATGAACTTGACAATTATAAATGCTACACCTTAATAAATTTTTGGGCTTGGTCTTTACCACTTGATCTTATAATACAATACATTGGCTTCATTTTTATTTGGAAGTATTTATTATGTTTGTTCCAAAAGTCATTCTTCATTTGCCAATATGAAAATGCGACTATCATGAAAGGCATACTCTTATAATTTGTAATTTGTATAATGGTATAAAAGCTTGGTTGTGGGTTTGAATCCATTGCCCCCATGACCCTCCTTCTCATGCATTTATTCTATTTATTCTTCTACCTCCTCCTCTACTTGGCCATTTTGCAACACCATTTGGATGGAACTCTAGCCTTCCTCAAAACCATTATACATGACCTCTCCTTCTTCAAGATATTCTATAAAAATTTCCTCAACCCTTGAACCTTTCAAAACCCCAATCTCAATGGAAGGCTTCTAGAGCAAAGCAACTAGTAGATCCGATTCTTTAAGAGAAAGAGACAACAAATCCAATTTTCTAGTGACTAGATGGAAAATTGGGGAAATCATTTCAATTAGTTGTAAATCAAAAGGAATTATAAGTAAACTATATCAATATAATAAGTAACTTAGTAATTATATCAATATAATTTAATTACTAAGGAAATGAATTTATTACTCTAACATATAGTACATTATTTTGCAGACAAAGGTGTTGAATTTGATGCTTAACAGATTTACATACATGTGTAATAAATAATAAGTGTTGTAGCTTTGGGATCAACACTATAAAATGAAGGATGTCATACTACATTCACAGAGGTACCAAAATATTTTATTTGATATGAAGACAAAAAGAAAATGTGTATTCTTCATAACTGCATTTGAGTCTCATGTATTATCATTTTCAGCTATTGACATCAGAGATACCTTTACATCTTCATCATTGTATTGATCAACAAGTCCTTATTGCACTCACTAGTTCTAAGCCAATGACTAAGGTATGAAAGATTTTACATTAAAATTTCATTAGCACTAAAATTCAATATAAAATTCATAGGCACAATCGAGTGGTAACTTTGATAGTTTTTGTAGGGTCTTATTATTCCTGACCATCAGTGTATCCCTGAGGTGTATATATAGAGGAATTATCAGCTAGCTGTAAGAAAATATTAAGTTTTATGTGTAAATATATTTTATTTTTTATATAAAATAGTTATTTATTCATATATAATTTTGATTGTAACATGTCGAGTTACAGAAGATTCTAGACTAATGGACTAGTGAGCATGTTAGGAAGACCTCGTTATATACACTGGTCATCTCCCACTTGTTGGCAATTAAAGACAATTAGGGATTTATTTTGTTCCCCTAGTTGGAAAGAGTAAATATCTAATGATGTACATTTTACACCTATATGGCATTATTGGGCATATGTTTTGTATAAATTTTTCTATGTATGTCATTTTTTACATATATTTCATGTATGACATTATTAGACATATGCTTATGATGTTTCAAATTATTGATAAATGAATTATATGATATTGTTAGACCTTATGGAATCAACTTTGATTTTTTTTTATCACATTGGTTTGATGCTTGTATTCAATCAATCAACATATTTTCCTTTTAATTCTTCCACATTTGGCATATCCATCTAACAATGAACTTATGATACTCCCATCAAGAAGTGCATGATTGCATGGTTTTATGGTGGATGTCCCTCTCTTTTTAAAACTCCAATTTTATTCATCTACATGAGTAAGGGAGATCAATTCCATTTCTTTCAATTGTATTTAAAGGTCATTAAAGTTTTTTCAAACAATGTGATTAAATAAATATTATTCAGCATTTACCTCTATCATCAAGGTTGATTCATTCCTCCTCTTATTTTATCAAATAATTTGGATGAATCACCCATGGCTCCTTACATTTCTTGAAGAAAATTTTCAAAGACTTTGCAACATTTCTTCTCTTCTTCCATATAGTTCATGTTCATTGAAGACATTTGGTAAAACAATATATATGCTTTGTATATTCTCACAACACCAATAGTCATGGTACAATGCTTACAAGATCCACAGTTGAAGAGAAGCTATGTGAAGCTTCTAGAACCATGGACCTATACTTAATTTAGTATTATTGCATCCATGTTACTTATGAAAGTGGAACTTTCACATAGATAAGTAGGGAAACCAAAATTGAAAGCCAAACTTAACATAGAAAAGTAAAGCAAGCCTCAACTATATTCTCATTAAACACTATGAATTCAAATATCTTTGGCAGAGCATATCTCTGAGCTCATGCAAGATATGGATGAGGTTCTGGTTCCTACAAGACCATGTTGTAGAGACCTACAATAACCTTGCTCACTTTTTGGAGATTGCATTCCATTTTCATTCTACAACGCCATCTCGGGTGATGTTGGAACTTGCAGTGTTGGCTAGTACAAAGTTGCCAACTGCCAAATCTCTCTCATCTTTTGTTGTGGGATCAAACTATCTGCTCCATTAGCTTTGAGTGGCTGGGTAAACCCTATCCCCAACCTCATCTTGTCCCCTTCAGTGCTCGAACTTTCTCAAGCATGCTGAACTAGAATGCCACTAAGGGTCACTAAATGCCACTGGGCTGCAATCTTTGATGGGGCATATCTCGGAGCTCGTGCAAGATATGGATGAGATTCTAGTTCCTACAAGACTATGTTATAGAGACCTAGAATAAACTCTCTCACTTTTTGGACATCACATTCCATTTTCATCCTACAACACCATCTCGGGTGATGTTGAAACTTGCAGTGTTGGCGACTATAAAGTTGCCAATTGCCAAATCTCTCTCATCTTTCGTCGTGGGATCAAACTGTCTACTCCATTAGCTCTAGGTGGCTGGGTAAACCCTATCCCCAACCTTGTCTTGTATCCTTCAGTGCTCGAACATTCTTAGGCACGCTGAACCAAAATGTCCCTAAATGTCACTAAATGCCACAGGGCTGCAATCTTTGACGGGGCATATCTCAGAGCTCATGCAAGATATGGATGAGATTCTAGTTCCTACAAGACCGTGTTATAGAGAACTACAATAACCTCTCTCACTTTTTGGAGATCGCATTCCATTTTCATTCTACAACACCATCTCGGGTGATGCTGAAACTTGCAGTGTTGACCAGTACAAAGTTGCCAACTGCCAAATCTCTCTCATCTTTCATCGTGGGATCAAACTGTCTACTCCATTAGCTCCATGTGGTTGGGTAAACCCTATCACCAACCTCGTCTTGTCCCCTTCAGTGCTCGAACATTCTTAGGCACGCTGAACTGGAATGTCCCTAAGGGTCACTAAATGCCACAGGGCTACAAGATATGGATGAGATTCTAGTTCCTACAAGACCATGTTACAAAGACCTACAATAACCTCTCTCACTTTTTGGAGATCGCATTCCATTTTCATTCTACAATGCCATCTCAGGTGATGCTAAAACTTGTAGTGTTGGCCAGCACAAAGTTGCCAACTGCCAAATCTCTCTCATCTTTCGTCATGGGATCAAACTTTCTACTCCATTAGCTCCGAGTGGTCAGGTTAACCTGCTCCCCAACCTCATCTTGTCCCCTTTAGTGCTTGAATGTTCTCAGGCACACTGAACCAGAATGTCCCTAAGGGTCACTATATGCCACAGGGCTGCAAACTTTGATGGGGCATATCTCAGAGCTCGTGTGAGATATGGATGAGATTCTAGTTCTTACAAGACTATATTACAGAGACCTACAATAACATCTCTCACTTTTTGGAGATCGCATTCCATTTTTATGCCATCTCGAGTGATGTTGAAACTTGCAGTGTTAGCCAGTACAAAGTTGCCAACTACCAAATCTTTCTCATCTTTCATCATGGGATCAAACTATCTACTCCATTAGCTCCCGGTGGCTAGGTAAAACCTATCCCTAACCTCATCTTGTCCCCTTCAGTGCTCGAACATTCTTAGGCATGCTGAACCGGAATGTCCCTAAGGGTTACTAAATGCCACAGGGCTGCAATATTTGATGGGGCATATCTCGGAGCTCATGCAAGATATGGATGAGATTCTAGTTCCTACAAGACCATGTTATAGAGACCTACAATAACCTCTCTCTCTTTTTGGAGATCGCATTCCATTTTCATTCTAAAATACCATCTTGGGTGATGCTGAAACTTGCAGTGTTGGCCAGTACAAAGTTGCCAACTGCCAGATCTCTCTCATCTTTTGTCGTGGGATCAAACTATCTACTCCATTAGCTCCAGGTGGCCAGGAAAACCCTATCCCCAACCTCATCTTTTCCCCTTCAATTCTTGAACGTTCTCAGGCACGCTGAACCGAAATGTCCCTAAGGATCACTAAATGCCACAGGGCTGCAATCTTTGACGGGGCATATCTCAGAGCTCGTGTGCAATATGGATGAGATTCTAGTTCCTACAAGACCATATTAAAGAGACCTACAATAACCTCTCTCACTTTTTGGGGATTGCATTCTATTTTTATTCTACAATGCCATCTTGGGTGATGCTGAAACTTGCAGTGTTGGCCAGTACAAAATTGCCAACTGCCAAATCTCTCTCATCTTTCATCGTGGGATCAAACTGTCTATTCCATTAGCTCCGGGTGGCTGGGTAAACCCTATCCCCAACCTCTTCTTGTCCCCTTCAGTGCTTGAACATTCTCAAGCACGCTAAACTGGAATGTCCCTAAGGGTCACTAAATGCCACAGGGCTGTAATATTTGACGGAGCATATCTTGGAGCTCGTGCGAGATATGGATGAGATTTTAGTTCCTAAAAGACCATGTTGTAGAGACCTACAATAACCTCTCTCACTTTTTGGAGATCGCATTCTATTTTCATTCTACAATGCCATCTCGGGTGATGTTGAAACTTGCAGTGTTGGCCAGTACAAAGTTGCCAACTGCCAAATCTCTCTCATCTTTCATCGTGGGATCAAACTGTCTACTCCATTAGCTCCAAGTGGCCGAGTAAGCCCTATCCCCAACCTCATCTTGTCCCCTTTAGTGCTCGAACATTCTAAGGCATGCTAAACTGGAATGTCCCTAAGGGTCACTAAATCCCACAGGGCTACAATCTTTGATGGGGCATATCTCGGAGCTCGTGCAAGATATGGATGAGATTCTACTTCCTTCAGGACCGTGTTGTAGATACCTACAATAACTTCTCTCACTTTTTGGGGATCACATTCTATTTTCATTCTACAATGCCATCTTGGGTGATGTTGAAACTTGCAGTGTTGGCCAGTACAAAGTTGCCAATTGCCAAATCTCTCTCATCTTTAATCATGTGATCAAACTATCTACTGCATTAGCTTCGGGTGGCCAAGTAAACCCTATCCCCAAGATCGTATTGTCCCCTTTAGTGCTCAAACATTCTCAGGCACGCTGAACTAGAATGTCCCTAAGGGTCACTAAATGCCATAGGGCTGAAATATTTGACGAGGCATATCTCGAAGCTCATTCAAGATATGGATGAGATTCTAGTTCCTACAAGACCGTGTTGTAGAGACCTACAATAACCTCTCTCATTTTTTGGAGATCACTTTCTATTTTCATTCTACAATGCCATCTCAGGTGATGTTGAAACTTGTAGTGTTGACCAGTACAAAGTTGCCAACTGCCAACTCTCTCTCATCTTTCATTGTGGGATCAAACTGTTTGCTCCATTAGCTCTATCTGTCTGGGTAAACCCTATCCCCAACCTCATTTTGTCCCCTTCAGTGCTCAAACATTCTCAGGCACGCTCAACTGGAATGTCCCTAAGGGTCACTAAATGCCACAGGGCTGCAATCTTTGATGGGGTATATCTCGGAGCTCGTGCAAGATATGGATGAGATTCTAGTTCCTACAGGACCATTTTGCAGAGGCCAGAGATCAGCCAAGGATAAGGATAGCATAGTAAGAAAATGATTATTTATCTGGTGGATATAAGTCTTTTATATAACAAACCATTTATATGCATAGTAAAAGAACTGAATATAGATTTGAGACATATTGATCACCTGCAGTCTGATCATCTTCACAAGTATGCAACTTTTGTTTCACTATTTCATGCAGGTTTATTGAACTTTCTTTATGAGCTCATTTAAAGATGGGATGTTCAAAGGTTGAGTTCCTATGGGGCGTCAATACTTTGACTATACTTTAAGTCAACGATTATCAATATGGGAAAAAATGGAACTTGTTGTATTTTGAAGTACTGAGAAGATGGCCTTGCCCTTCCCCAAGAGTTTCAAAAATGGGAGACATTAGGTAAGAGAGTAAAAATGTTACTATCACTTCAACGCACATGACACAATTGGAAATGCAAATTTTGATGGTAATCATTTTGTGATAAGGGAGAGACTAGGGATGATCGTTGTTACTATCTCTTTATTAGTGGATTTTTGTTTTCTCTTGAATTTGGTGGTGGGGGATTAGTGGTAATTCTACTTGGATATTCCTTCTTATGATGTTAGTGACAAGTGTTTCTCTTTGAAAACACTTGTACAATCTTTTTTAAATTATTAGATAAAAACAAAGAATTGTAAATATTAAACATGATTAGCCTTTAGTTCCTAGAAGATCTTTATTTCCCCATCAATGCATTTAGAAAGTTAAGTTTTAAGAATATCATAAATAGAAAAAATTAGAGAAGCGATTTAAACATTTATATTGATTGTAAACATGCGAGTCTTGAGTTTCTTCTGCCTTTTAAAGAATGTTCCTTAGCTAGCATACCTAATTCCACATTCCATAAGAGTGTCATTGCGCTAAAGATTTAGGAAACCAACTGCTCTAAGATAAAGCTTCCCGGTCAATAATAATCTAGCCTATTGAGGTACTTAATACTTCTCAATTAAACTTGTGTTAATTTAGTAATAATTTTGTAATTAACTACAATTTCAGTATCTGTGTACAGGGGGTGACTGAGAGAACTATTTGAGGTCCAATTTGAAAATATATTTGTAAGGATCTCAACCAAGGTTCACAACTTTGATGATTAATGCATTCATTCAGGCTAGAACCTCACTACAAAAAAATAATATATAAAAAAGGTAGTGAATAACATCATGTCTAGACCCAAATCAACCAATGAAAGTCAAATCAGCATAATGTGGAACAACAATATATGCATTGAGTGGGTTGTCATAGAAAAGCTTCAGAATAAAATTCATGCCTAGAATTAAAAAACCTTAAAGAAAATTTATGCTTGTAACACAAATGGCCATTCAAAATTGAATATGATTACAATATGTGAAATAGCATTACGAGAACTTTTAATGCTCTTGTGAACATCATGTTAATTCTTGTAAGAATCCCTAAGATGCTTGTTATACTCAAAATTTTGTTGAAATTGAATTAATTTTTATCCTGTCGGTTAATTGGCTTAGGGTGATATATGCTTCTAGGATGGAATAATGAGTTCATGATTAACTCTGTATTAAGATTCATAGCATCTTCTAGTTATTTGCAATTGAAATTTATAAATTAAGCTAATGTCATATGGCTTGCTTGAGAAAGATGTCTGTGTTCTTATTGATGGGTACTAATGACTATCCACATTTAGTTCTTCAATATCCTATTTGACAAGCTTTCCATAGACATTTCTTTGCCATAATAAGTATTTTTGAAAACATATTTGAGTAGAAGCACTATAGTAGATACTACATGATGTTTTAAAAAATAAAGTAATGGGTTAAAGACTATTATTTCCAAGGTATTATGTCATAGTATTTTAATTGTAATGATCTTAGACTAATGATATTCTTGAAGGTAACTTTGACATGCAGCAAGAAAGACAACCTACAGCCAAGGCTATATTGTTCCTACAACCAAAGCCATAAATGCTCACAGCCAAAGCCACTAGTGCACATAGCCAAAGCCATGGATGCTTATAGCCAAAGTTACAAGTGTTCGCAGCCAAAGCCATGAGTACATGAAGTCGATGATCACAATTGTTTACAACTATTCACCAGAAACAACTTCTTTATAGTTTTTGAGAAACACTAATAAAGCAAAAAATAACATCTACTAGTTTGTAGACATAATGGAAACTCTCTAGCAATTGAATTTAATTCCATACATGCACATATCTAATTTAATGTCATACACAAACATATCTAATTTAACGTCATACATGAACAAACATATAATATAAAATGATAACCAATAATGTAATATACATTAACAAACACATAATATATCATGATAACCAATAATGTCGTATATGAACAAACATATCATATATTAACCAATAATGTCATACATCAAATATAGAATTTCATATGTACATCAAATGTATGTCAAATATGTCTCTCTGATGCCTATCTATATACATGGGGAAGGAAACAAGTCTCTATATATATATATATGTATTGAATATCTCAACTACATCTTTTCCTTCCCATGAGGGGAAGGAAACAAGTCTCTCGACATCCTCTACCGTCATGTGGAGGGAGACAGTGGAGATGACAGGGCCCTCCTCACATGCTCACTTGACCTCTTGTTGAGGCTCTTCTCCAGGTCCAACTGATACAAAGAAAGTAGATATGAATCAATATTTATTATACGTTGAAATCAAATATATGTACACACAAAATCAATTATTTTCTTACCGCCAACAAATAGTCACTCTGTAAGTCCACTTCAAATGCTCGTGGATGATCAGGCGTGACAAGACCCTACAACAATTCAATAAATATAATCACTTATAAATAACATTAGAAATTTTGAGATTAACTATTATAAACAACAACTAAAATGAAAAAAATTCTTTCATACCTCCGTCAGTGGCTGTGAGCTAGCCACAGCTATGACCACTCCACTATCAATAGACTGTCACAGATGAGGAGGTGTGTTCGACATCATGAGCTGCATGTCATACAATAAACATTATATCTAACATGAAACATAGAATAAATATAATCAAATGAATTAAATTAACATGAAACAACTATACCTGTGTGAAGCTCATATGATGTCTCTGCTCTGTGTTTGTGGTAAACGTTGAGGATCCTATGGAGAACTGATGCACATGCATAATTTTTTTATCAATCCTTAATATGATTACGTAATAAATATATGTATTAATTAAAATGATTAAATTGATACATACCTCAGGACTCGTCGAAGGGACAAAAAATGGGCCTAGAGGATCACTGCTAGGCCTAGCAACACTTTGACCCTAAATTTTGAACAATGTTAATAAATGCTAATTAATTAATCATTCACTATACATATGAAATGTGATCAAATTAGTAATTTACATGTGTGTCAATGCCAAATGTCTCGTTCAAGAACTCATCGGTGATAAGCCCATCATCTGCAGCATCTTTGGCATGAGTGCCAAATGTGCATAGGGATCCGCATGAAGTGCACATGTGACCATGATGCATAGAAGGCTCCCCCTCAACTAATGGGCTCATGGAATGGATGAGGGTCTGCATCAAAGCATTAATGGTCCCTAGAGTGCTGGCCTCTACATGTTCCTTCATAACTGAAGGAATAATCACATGCTCATGCTATGGATGGACCACAGGTGCCCTAACTACATTAAGGTCACGACGTGCTCCTGGCCTCTCAAATGATGACCCCCCACCTCTACCCTGGGAGTCTAACATATCAAAATAATTGGGGATCTCCCCAAGGACAAACTCACAATATAATTTCTTCAAAAAATACATGGGGACCTCATGATTGTTGCAAGGAGGGGCATCAAAAACCATCCACCATCTATCCAAAAAATTATTTCTAATAGAATTGTATATACACCAATGGATGGGGAACCATTTAGTACCCTCTCTAATAATATTTGGCTCATCGGGTTTTCTAAATAATGCACATATACTACCTTTTGATATTCCTTTTTTTTTAACATCTTCATATGACAATTTATTTGCATAAAATCTTTTTTGTTCATCCCTCTTAGCCCGCCAAATATCTAACTGACCACTAACTAAGGCTATCTAAGTGTTAATGGATTTGAGAGATGATTCCAATTGAGCCCTCATTGGATTGGTTTCTCCGGATTCTTTCAACCGAGCAATGAGTCTTTCTAATTCAATTTTTCCTCTCTATATTTCATTTCTTATATTTTCTTGTGTGCCTAGCGGAGATCTTGCAATTGGTTCGAGTTGTAGAATTTTTTGTTCTTCTTGAGGAGGGTTTTGATTTTGAGGTTCTTGAGGAGTTTTTGGATTTTTCGGTTGATTATGGACATTTCCTGATAAAAAATCAATTGAAATCCAACTAAATAAACAAATCTAAATGAAATCTGTAAAAACCCTACAAAAGAATATCAAAAACCAATAAAACAATATGGAAAACATATTAAACAATGGAAAGTTAAGTTTATATCACTTACGTCGTCGTTGTCAGTGTGTTCGTTGTCTTGGATTTCGTCGGTGAGGAGGCATTTTGGAAAATGGTGGTGAATTTTTGCTATCAAACCTACATATGCGTTGTTGGAGAGACAAAAAGAAAAATAAAAATGATGGGCCACGGGTCTGTAGCCCATCATATAACTTTTTTGATATCAGAATAGCACATACGCGATATTAAAAATTAGAAGAAAAAAAAACCTTGTCATCTTTTTGGCACCACAACTCGGTGCATATGCCCACCATTTTCACAAACTCACAACACAATAATCCCTTAGATTTCTTACTCATATTTACCAATCTTTTTCACATATACTTGATCCACTCGATACATCATATAACCAATTAAACAATCCTTTCTTTATATCAAGTCCTCAAAGTAATTCATTGAGTCATCCTTGAGGATTTCCCAATTAAAATTATAAAAATATTTAATTAAGATAAATTAATACACATTACATTGCATCTTTTCATAATTACATAACACTATTAGCTTACAATCTTTCCAAATATTCCACATCTATGACCTTGAACTTTGTGCACTTGTTGATGTCATCATCAGGATGTCTTCTATCAATGACTAACTTTTCTCTCTATATTTTATCCCTGTTAGGAGATATAATCCAATTACTAGAAAACACTTCTCAAGAACTTTATCTCCAAACTATCTTCTATAAGTCTAAGATAAATGTCACCACTCTTCATCTTTATGCATGCACACTTAAAAGCTAAATTAGGACACTTTGTAAAACATGTCCTCTACTACAATTGACCTCATAATCAATTTTCTAACCATATAGTCCCAAACTCTACCAATCTTCTCAACATGTTGACATCAATGACAATCATAGTCATGAATGTAACACACAATCATGCTAACAATCTCTACAATGCTAGGATACTCCCCATAGGAATGTCATTATCATTCCTACTAATATTTTCTTCCAGATATCAATATTTAATACCTTGAGAACTTCTATGCAAGAGTTCAAAAAAAATTGTACATTGTAAATCATATTCAAAAAAAATCCCAAACGTCAAAAAAATAAAATCAAAATATCTATAAAAGTCCAAAAACAAGTAGAAAGATTCAAATTTTGAAAAATAGTGCTAAAATATCATGAAGAAATTGTTGGAATAATTTTGAATAATTGGGGGGGTGGGGGTGAATTAGTTATCCAAGGTCCAAATGTACAAATAAAACATTTTAGTACTTAGCAAATACATGTGCATGCATCCAATATCTCAAGGGAAAAAGTCAAAAGGTGTGTCACAATTTAGGCTAACTTATAAGAACGACTAAATTTGAGTATTTCTATATAAAAATAAATTTTTTCCAAACAAATGATCAAGATAAATTTAATCTAGCTATGTTATATTTGATCTCACACTTTCCTAATTGGAAATGTCTATTAAATGCATATTTTATACTAGTTTGTATCCAATTAATAAAGAAATAAAATTATTTTAGAAAATTGATGGTTCAATAATTCTTACTATTTTTTATGACATCTTTTTAGTAAGATATAAACACCATTTTATAGAGCTCAAAGTCAACAATATTCTCACATAGATTTTATAGTATTTTAATTATATATAGTATATTATAATCAAAAAATTCTACAAGAATATATTTTAACACTGAAAAAGATTTTGATTTTGAGAAATAAAGAAATATTAAATCATATCAAAGCAATTTTAAAATTATTTGACATGCTAGAGGAGAAAGTCCTCTCTAGAATATATCATTTTTCTTCCAGTTAGCATAGATTTATTTGAAAAAAAACAGTGGGAGATTAAAACTATTGATTTTAGGTGAGTTGAAATTTGAATCATTATAAAAGAGAAAATATAAGTCTAAAGCCAATTTTTATCTTTGATTGTTCTAGCTATATATGTTATATATAAGATAGTCTGATATCAAAGGGAAATAAGTTTATTTCCATATTGGTTTGTGTTGGGAACCAGACCCCTAATTTTCAATGTTTTAAGCAAGTAAAAAATTATCTATAAAAATTTTAAAAATATAATAATTATTATTCCAAATAATAATCAAAACTTACAATCCTAAACTTCATCGTATATCATTTTAAAATGGAAGCACTTCCATGTTAAGAGAATTTAGCCCTCTGACTGAGTGGTCTAGGGTAATGGGGTAACAACACAAACCTATGTGACCTTTTATAAAGAAACAGGATATAAGAATGTGATAGTTCAACATTAATGACAAACAAAATTGTATTTGTGTTTAGAATATGATGATGTAAACTAACGAAATGTGTAGAATTGGATGAATTTTATGCCTCTAATTTTTATAATATTTTTGAGTAAGAATGTATTCATTTTATTGTATTTTGAAGTCCCTTTTTAACAATAAAAAATATAGGGTGTAGTTCCTGTCAAACAAGTATATGCAAATCATCTTTTTTTGTTCTAATTTGAAAATATCTTATAGATGACATGTATAGCTAGGGAACAAAAAGGGAAACAATTATTTTTTATGTATATTTTCTTTGTTATAAGTACTCAAGTTCAACCTTATTAGAATCCAACTGTTCTTTCTTCCCATCCAAACTTCCCTGTCAAATCTATACCTTTTTGAAAAAAATTTACATATTCGTGAAGAGGATTCTTTGCTCTAGACATAAATATGATTTAAAAAATTTTTTTGATATGCTTTACTATATGATTTGCTATTTTTTCCTTTTTTGAGGGAGCATATTTTGAAATTTTGAAATATCAACTTATAATATTTTAAGATTAGAACATATTATAACTAATAAAAACACTCAAAAATTTATATAATGATGATATTGAATCTGAGATCTATAAAACGATATTTTTAGTTTTTGAAAAAATTTGAGTTTTGATAGAGAAATGAGATTTGACCAAAATGGGTTTTGGTATCCTGAATGGTGAAACAAATCTATGCTTTTACCCCATGCCAAGTGCCTTGATTAGGTCTTTGCATGGATTTGACTATTTTCCCCCTATTCTTCTTTTCTCCCCTTGTTTCTAGCCTCTTTCTGACAACTTTCTCTGAGAAACTAAAGACTTTGACTTTCTAAGTCAATGATGACCTGAAGGGTCAAGGTCAACCTTGACCCTCACCCAGGTCACGGATGACCTTGACCTTGACCTAGGGAAAATTCAACATCAACCCTAATCCTAGGTCCAAATTTCAAATTCTGGGGGTTTTAGGATGTTGGGCCTCAGAAAGTTTCATTTTCCCAATTTTGGGTTAGTTGTTTTTGATTTTTAAATGGTACACTCTTAAATTTTGTTTAATATAGGTCCATTTCTAGGATTTAAGGTTAAATGGGATTTAATTCTCTGTCAGATTCTCTAGAAGTTTGTTCCCTACATCACTATATAAGGAAGCTTTCTTCTCTCATTTTGAGATCCACTTACTATGAAGTTTTAACACCTTTTTTTTTTATGAGGATACATTATTTGATGATCCATTATCAAGCATTCAAGTATTCAAGATCCAATTCATCAAGGAGATCCATTGTTAGCCATTGAAGGATTCAATCTCTATGGAGCCCTCTTGTTGAAGATTTCTTCAATCACATTCATTCATGTCTCTTCCTATGCTAAGATCCATTCAAGATTGGTGTTGAAGATCTAATGTCATTAATTTGTGACATCCTACATTCAATTCTACATTCATTAGGAGAATCCATAGTTGTGGATTCATGGATTTGAATCCTCCACAAGGATTTCAACACAAACAAGTTGAATGGTTCTATTTACTTTATTTTTTTTCTATTGCAATTTCAATTGCATTTCAAGGTTGATTTCAATTTAGGTTTGACCAAGCCAAACCCCACATTCAAATAAAAAAACTATTTTATTGCAGGTATAGGTACATGACAACAAATTGAGATGCATATTTTGATACCCTTTTTGAGGAACTTTCGAGATCCATGTACATACATTTTATCAGAGCAGTGTGGGTCAAGGTCAAATTTTTGGGGTAAGATCAAGGTTGACCTAGCCTCAAAAGGAAAAAAAATGTATGGGTTTTCTCTATCTCAGCATTTCCAGTCTAGAGTAGGTTGCAGAATTCACCAAAACTATGCCCAAACATCAAAAATCAGTATTTTTTGTATTTTTTCTTTTTTGAGGTTAGTATTTATCTTCTATTCAATCAATATTTCAAGTACATACTTTTTATAATAGATTATAGTATTTCCTCATGTCTTCATATTCTCCATAATTTGATTCATTTATGCATTGATCACTTCTTTTTGATTAATTGACTCGAACCTTTCCTTCCTATTCATTTGATAAACACCCCCCATCCTCCCTCTCTCTTTTTATTCTATTAATTTTTGGTGAACTCGACACACTTACCCTCTTCTCTTTTGTGGAATTAGATTCCCTATTTTGTTTTGTGGTGTTAGATTTTCTTTTTTATTAACTTGTGTTTTCACCCTCACTATTCATTTTGGTGAACCTAACATGTTTACCCTCTTTTCTTTTGTGGTGTTAGAGTTCCTTTCCATATTATCTTGTTGGCAATAGATTCAATGTTGGAAATATGAGGAAGGCAAGGTTATTGACATGGGAGGGGTGAATCAAGAACTAATAAAACTTAATCTTATTTCACCAATTAATCCTTGATATGATATTTTGATCTAATTGCATGCATGAAAGAATGGATGTAGTAGAACATTCATAAAACTTGACACAAGATATAGTGACCCAAAAACCTTCCAAATAGAAAGTAAAATTGGGGTGGGGATGATACCCACAAGCTTTAGTACTATAGTATAAAGTTAACCTTTTAAGATTTATAATTGATCGCTTCTCATGATTTTCCTTGTTAGAAGCAATAAGGACTATGAAGTCCACCTTGTGGAAGGATTTATAAAACATAAAATCAAGTATGCACTCAATAAAGAGATTTTACATAAGATTTTTAAGTCTACCTTGTTAAAGGATTTAACTAATACACCTATTAGGATGAAAGAGTGGTTGTTCTTTGATTCGCAACTTTGATATGCTAGTTGAGATTCCTTGAATTGTAATGATTACCTTGTGGTGATAGATAAATCTTCTTTTTCCCATGTACTGCTGGTATCCTTCTTAATTCACACTTTTTCTTATTCCATGCTTATGTGATTCTTGTTTAGATATGATAGAATTCTTTATATATATACCAAACCAAATAATAACTTATTGATATCAGCCACAATACAAGTTTCACCAAAATCGACAAAGTCATCCCAAATACTATAACTTGGGTTCTCAAGACAATCTTAATGATGTTTTGATACTTGGTAAGCACTTTCAACACTTAGCATTGTCTAGCACTCGGTTAATGAAGAGTCTCAGTTCATACTAATCACTTCAAAGTAACTTGAACTCAATCAATACTGTGTGATTTGGTGAGAATTGTGAAACTCAACATATAATGAATCACTTGGTTGACACTCCATGGCTCATTCAACACTAGATTCAAATTGCTAGCACTACAAGCTCAATAGACACTAGAGAACATGGTTAACACTAAACAACTTGGTTAACACTGTGTAACTTAGTTGACACTATGGAGCTTAGTTAACACTAGAGTTTCCATTACTTGTATTAAACAACTTGATAGACACTACTATACTTGGCATGAACTGTACATAGGTTTTGAAGCTTGGTAGAAAATGAGAAACTTGGTAGCAATTATATATTGGCTAAGTGTGAGTTACTAATAGACAATTTGACCTTAATGTCAACAATCTCTTCCTTTGGCATTACTGACAAAAACACTTATCATCCCAAAAAATGGATACACAAAATTACAGTTCAAAACATTCTTTTATCACCATTATGTGTCTACAACTTAGTAACATACTCTATTTTTTAGTTTTTTCAAAATTGCTTTTGTAAATGATGTTTTCTACTTATCTATTCATGTATATGTATAATACTATAGTGCTCCTTCATACACAAGCCTTATATATCTAGATTACTACTTCCCCATGCATATACTCATTTCATGTTTTTACATATACTTCTCCTTCTTTATACATATATACGTTCATCTATACTTCTCCCCCTTTCTAACATAAATGCCAAAGGTGTATACTATATGTTAATACCAAAATATGACAAGAATTCAGAGTGTACCTTCAACATTCATGTAATTTTCTTGTCCCAATTTTCTTGTAGCAACTTACTTGCATGCAATTCAATCTAAACTATTGTTGATAACATCATCACGTGATTAGCTATGGAGAAGTTATTGTAATGGATTAGCATCTTATCATGTGCAATGTGTCTTTGAAATGCATCCATGTTTGGAAGAATAATGATTTGGATTTTTGCAAGTGTGGCTTCAACTTTGGCTTCTTCCTTTAATAATTCTTCTTGCAAATTTTTTAGAAGTTTGATCTATGAATAATAAGTAGAACTATAGCTTGGGTCAAGTGACAATTGGTGTGCACTTGCCTTCATGTCTTCATCTATCTTCAATAGTTTATCTTTAATTCATTTTGTGAAGATAGATGTATTACACAACTTAACAAATAATGAGGTGACATTATTTATATATGTCTCCAATCAAACAAGAGTAGTAGACAATTCTACTTGGTTTAATGTATTTTTCTACACCACTTGTTCTAATACCTTGTTCTCAAACTTTCTTTTTGCTCTTTGTAGTAAATTATCCTGTCCATTCAAGTCTTCATTGATTTTCTAGACAACTTCTGCTAACTGTTCCAAAATAGGTTGTGTACTATCAACCTCAATACTTAGTGCATTTACAAATATATCCTTTATATCTTCAAGCACTTGGGTTTCCTATCTCTTCTCTTCTCTAAGCTTCTTTTTCTTAGCTCTCTTTTGCAATAATTCTTCTAGGATATTCATTTTATTAGGAGTGAGGGTAGAGATATCCCAATTTGAAATTACTATATCCTCATCTAGATCAATTTCTTCTTCTTTACCCTTACCGTTATCTGAAACTTTAGTACTTAGTTGAGACTTGTTCTCAATAGTCATTATACTAGTTATGGACACATGTAGAATATAAATAATAGTAGAAACTAAGGGGATAGAAAAAATATAGATATGCCACTAATAGTAGAAATTCCTTGTTGTTGCATCATTAAACTTGATGATGGAGGAACTTGTTTCTTAGTAGATGAAGTGGTGGTTAATTTAGTTAATGGAATACTTAACTAAATGGGTCCTGAACTTGGTTGGGCGCTTTGTGTTGTAGTGGTAGCCACAACCAACTTGATAGAAGCTTTCTCTGAGCCAAATTGCACTAATGCTTTGCTTAGAGAATGAGGAAATAAGGCTATTATTGTTGTAACAATCTTCTCTACATTAGTTTTCTCAAAGCTTTGAATCTCTAGAAGACTTCCTCTAGTAGTTTTCTATTCTTCCTCCTCATCATCTAGATTTACATCATCTACTTCATCATATTTTATTTCTACACCCTCTTCCTAATTAGCATCATCATCTTTGTCATTAACATGAATAAAAAAATCACTAGGTTGATGTAGTTTGTAGATGATCTTCCACGTGTTTGTGGTTACCTTCACTACATATTCAATGTCTTTGAGAAGTATCATGGAAGTGTTTAATTTGAGAGTGAACTTTTGTTCATTCTCCTTCAAAGATTCTTTCACCTCCTTTTCATTGAGACTTGGCATGAGTTGCCTCAAAGTTTTTCAAAGATGTCTTTCATAGTCTTCTTTGCATGCTCCCATCCAGGCTTAATTTCTTCCATGAGCTCATTAGGAATTTGTTGAGTAAGCTCATCAAGATAATACTTCCATTATCATAATTTGATTATAATGGTTTCTTCAATCTTTCTTTGCTCATCTGTATACCTCGATTCATATTTGAGGACTTTGAAACATGCCATGCTAGTTCCTTATTCCATTTCCTTTAACTTTTCTTGAAGTGTAGGTGTAGGATTTTTGAAGATAATCTGATCGACATCCTCTTCACCTAACTTCAATTTCTTTCTAGAATTTGGTGCCCTTTGTGTGAATATAGCCATGGATGACTTAATAGGTCTGGATATGATAACTTTAACCTTCTTCCTTAGATTTTGTTTCCTCATCTGCATCCTCTACATTATCTTCTTCCACATCATTACCTTTTCCCTCTATCAATAGGAGAGTAGAACTTGCTTGTCTTAGTTTTTCTATCCTTTTTCTTCCTTTGTCAACTACTTGAGAAAGCTTAATTTCAAGTTCTATTCTTGTCTTGGCTTCTTCATAAGTCCCAAAATAAGGTGGTTTACAATCCATGAGCTCATTCAGTAGTGCCTTAATAATATCTTTGGTCTCATCAATGTTAACCTCATACTCCAGAGGCTTAGCCCATGCCACTCTAGGTCTAACTAGCTAAATATACACTTTTTCATAGTCCAACATGAAATAAATATCATCCTTGTAGTCTTCTACAAGCTTCTTGGGTATCCTATATATATTTTGCATCTTCTCTTTGAATTTTCCAAAGTAGTTGTCAATGATGCTATGAAAGTTTTCACCCATTTCTTCTATATACTCATTTATTTGATATAAAATAGGGACATCTTTTTTCCATACTATTGAACCTTTAGAAGGGAAGAATTATTACACAAAGAAGAATAAACAAGTCAAGAGTGAACCATACTTACATGATTTTTTCTTGGAACCTCTAATGCTCTCCATGTTCTTATTGTACTAATTCAATAAAAACTTAGCAAGGTCAAATTCCATGTTATTCTTCACTACCTTGAGAGCCAAATAAACTACCTCACATGACACACAATTGAGATGACTAGAGTTGTAGATCTTATGAGCGATCACATGAATTCCAAACTTTAGTTCCATGTTTGTGATTCTACTTATCTGCATTGCTCTGCCATCCCACCCAGCAAGAGTTCGCTTCACCAGATGAGCCCAACCTAGGGTTTTGGTCACTTTGGCTTTGTTCAACATTAGAAGGCTAGTGATTCTATGAATCATCTTCCTTTTGATTTGAATGGGTTGGTATAACCATAAATTTCCTTTGTGAACTCATATTAGGATAAATCTTATCCACTTTGATTGAAAGTCCCTTGGCATATATGATATATGTGTCAAGCCCTTGGCTTCCAAATGTTTATGCTCAGTTTTAAGAACATAATTCACACATAACTCATTCAATGCTTTGTTCATCTCATGAGATCCTAGCTCATGAATGGAATAGTGATAATATGAATTGATATTGTGCACAAGCAATACCTTGGGCAAAATTTGTGATTGTGCACCAACTAGGTCAAGCACTTCTGTAATTGTCAAACTCAACTTGAAGGTTGGTGCCTTGCAACCAACTCCTAAAACCACTATTTTAGACCCTTTCTTGTTTTTCCCATTGGAAGATGCCATACTTTGTAGGGTTTCTAAAAACTCAAAAAATTTCAATGGAAAAGACTCAAATCATTCTTAAGCTTTGAAATTGTTCTTTGTAAAATAGATCTTGAAGTTTGTAGTGAAATAATGCATTCAATTTATTCCTGTTAAACAATTTTCTTCTTTAAAATCACCATTAATTCTTGGTACATTTACTTGCTTAGTGATAGACTATTTTCCACTAGGTTTAAACTTTAATGCTAGATAGACATTGATAGCTTGATAGAATCATTATCAATTGGGAGAGTCTTCAACTACTTGGTGACCACATACAATACTTTAGTGTATCTCGACCTTGTTTGGTAGGGTCTTGTGACTCGACCTAGCTCAATAAGGTCTTGAATTTCCACAACCACTTCGTGATCCTTGTGCATCTTGAATATTGATATAGATATTTTCTTCTTGTTCGTTGGAACTAAAGTAGAATGTCTACTTCAGAATCTCAGTTCTAGTTATTCCCATAGCAATTCAAGTTGAAATTATTGAGTCATGCAACTCTTGAGTGACATCTACTTTATGAATTGGCTTGCATTCTCAAGATATTTTGCTATCCATTGTTGCTTCATCTACTTTTTGATATTATTAGCCTTGGCTTTCTTTCCATCTTCAATTATTCCTGTGTTCATACAATTCTTGGCAAGATGTCCAAGTTTTGTACAAATGAAACATCTTTTATTGGTATCTCTTTTCCTCATGTGATGTTTCACATAGTTTTCTCCAATGTACCCAAATTAATCACAATAGTGGCATCCACACCATGTGTTGTAGTCCCATCCAAATATTTCTTTCACAATCTATTATGTAGGATTCAATTTCTTAGTTTTTCATTTAGAAGATTTGTATCCATGTTTCTTGCAACTATAACATTTTCCTTTGAACTTAGATTTCTCCTTGTATTCAATTGCTCTATGACCATTCTTATTGCAGTAGTAACACTTTTTGTTGATTTTTTCTTTGACATTACTTCAACATCTATTTGATGTATGACCTATCTTACCACAATGATTGCAAGTAGACCTTTGATTTTTTTGACCTCTTTTCTTAGATGATTCACCTTATTCTATGTATCCTATTCTAGCTTTACCTTTGTGTTTGTACCAACTTTGTTTATTGAATTGATTCACGCTCTCTTGAGATTTAATCATCCTTTCATTGGTTTTATTTTTAGTGTTTAGATCATCCTATAGTCTTTCATTTTCTTATCTTAGATTATGTTGGGACTAAAAATTGCATGGCCAATTTTGAGTACCATTGCGAATTTGAGCCCTATGAGCGATTTTAAATGTTGTATCTTTGAGCCCCAAGTGGTGTTTCATGTTTCTAAAACCCTTCATTTAGTGCATCTATGTGTTCCATGAAGTTAATATGACATTTTGAACCATTATGTGAAGTCCCATTTTGAGCTAGTGTCAAAATTTGCAATTCTGCCCAAGTGTCAAATAGTGACTAGAGGCCCAATTTGCATTTGAATATCTTATACTGAGGAACATTTCATGACCTTCTGATTTGAAGATGTTTAGTTTGCATATCAAAGAACCTATATTCCAAGTTTCAAGTCATTTTGGATCTGTTTGACTAGGTTTTTAAGGCCTTAAAGTTTGTCATTTACTGTTTTGTGCATTTGTGTAGTTGTTCACAATTCTAGAAAGCCCTATTCAACCAATGATATCTTTGACCCAGTTGACCCAAATGAAGAAATTCTTTCTACATTGTGTTTCAGGGGTCAGAAACTTCGTATGTTCCAATTTTGAGATCATGACAAATCCATTTGATCAGTTTGCTAACATGATTAAAAACCTAGTTTGCATTGTTTTCTTATGGCTAAGGTATCCAGATTGATCTATACTCCTGTTCATCACATTATAACTTTGATCTTGTGATTGGTAAGCCTAAATGGATTGTACCATTGTGTTGTGTCTTGGAAATCCTTGAAGTATACCAGTTCTTAAGTCATGACGAATCCATCTGCATACTTTCACATGTCCGTACATTTGCCAAAAAATACTTTTTTGACACATTTTCCAATTAAAATTTCCAAGTGCCTATTTTCAAAAATTTGTCAAATGCATCCTGTGATTCCTCATGAGCACAATCCATAGAGTTATAGTCTCTTCATGGAAAAGAACTTATATCCTAGTTTCCAGAACACCAAGTGATCAATAACCTAGTTTTATAATGCCAAACCTGAGCCCAGTTTATGTATATTAACATTGTTTGCCTGGAGGATATTTGAAGTATGGATGTTCGAAAATTAAAATATTTTGACTGGAAATTCCTCATGGGCTGAAAATTTTTAGTATGGTAGAGCGCGTAGGATTGAACACTCATGCCAATTTTTGTGGCCTAGTTACTCTACTGAATCAATTTTTAAGGCCAGCTGGTGGGCCTCCTAGCACAAATCTCATAGTTTGCAGAAGGAATTAATACATATTTAAAATCCATTAAATAAAATGATTTAAAACATGCAAAGAGTCATGAAATTTCAGCTAATTCAATTTGGCATTAATATTGGATAAAGAAGAGCTCCCAAATGAAGAGGAAGTAACATAGAAATGTATAGGGAAAGAAGGAAGTTGTTGGATATTAAAAAGGAAGCAAAGTAATTGCATGTTAGCTTTGGCTACATTGAAAAACACTGGAGTGAATCCTTATCCCCACAAGTTTTGAACCAATCTTTCAATTCCTGTTTTCATAAGAGATTACCATAATACAGGCAAAGGAGAAGATCTTGATAATGGAGAAGTGTTGTTAGCTAGGAGAACTCCATATAGAAAGAAAGTCTAAGCAAAAATTTTAAAAAAATTTAAAAAGTTGGACTATTTTACTAAGTAGCAAATGGAGATCCCAAGTTTAAAGGAACTTCCAAGGAAGAGGAGAAACCATAGGTCAAAGAGGGGAATGTGTGAGATTTGCACAAGGTAGATTTTACAAAAGAACTCATGCAAAAGGCAACAAATAAATAAATAAATAAAATGTAGCCAAAGGAAAATGGAGCCGGCTAGAAGGAAGACCATGCATAAGAGGCTAAACAAGTTCGAAGGCATGTGAGGAGAAGCTTTACATATGTAAAAACATTTTTGGAATCTCATTGAAAGGGAGGAAATGATTTCCATGGCTGGAAAAAACCTATGCATAGTCTCTTTGGTGGAGGCAAATCTACTAATATTATACTTTGGAGAAATTTATAAGAGAAAAGAGAGCTCTTTTAATCCCATATTGCCTGTGTGTTGGTAGTTTTTGGTGTTTTAATACTATTGCACTTGATATGTATGTTGTTTTGAAGAAAATAGCCTTTTGGAAAGGTAACGGCTATGTTGTGGGCCTTGGACATGGATACTAGCTAGTAGGTCACCTGAGGTAATTTTGGATGGGCATGCAAAATGAAGAACTTCGCCAAAAAACTTGCATCGCCAGAAACTCACTCAAAAATTGGAGAATCTAGCTAGTCGCTACCTCGCTAGTTGGAAAATCCTAGGCTTTCTAGCTAGCAACATAGCGAGTCACCAGAAAACCTCCAAATCTAGCAAGATAGTTGTGGGTCCCATGTGGTAGTGATGTGGCAGCGTCAGCGAACCAAAAACTGATAAGTGGTAGCTAATAAGATGATGAGAGCTAATCTAGAATTTGACTACTGAGATCATGACACATGGCAGATCGTGTGACCATCATTAACTCGCTATAGGGAAGTTGCTCACTTCTTAGTATAGTGACATAGTGAGTATGACATGGCATGATAAGGAGGTGATGAGGTGGCACCTAGCTATATAGGCCTAAGCTAATCACATCTTGACACATGTCTAGGTTGGTCAAACTAAGTTTGACCTAGATTGGAAGGGGAGGTAGAATTTCAAAGGTTTCAAATAAAATTTTATTTTATTCATTCTCGCATTCTATGTGTAGGGCATAAAGTCTTAAAATCATATTTGGATTTATTCTATAGTTTTAACTTTTGTAAAGTGAAAATATATGCAATATGTGCTATGGAAGCCATGGAGCAGAGGTCTAATTTTAAAATAGCCATAACCTAGGCATTTTTTATCCAAAATGCGTGCTCCAATATACCACTAGAACTGGGAAGATCTAAAATTTTCAAATATGAAATTAGATTATGTACAAGTGCTCACCAATTTGAGCTAGAAGCCAATTTGTGAATTTTGGGGCATTCTCAGTAGAACATGCAAATTTCAACATTGATCATTAGAATTAGCTAAAGGATGGATATGAAGGCTTGGTGAAATGTAAAAGTGAAGAAAATCAATTCTGAGATGTTTTCTTGGCTTCTTGTGATTATTGTAACTAGTTTTTCACTTTCACTATTATTTCATTTGAACACCAAAATCAGTTACATGCTTTTACCATGCTTTTTTTTAGATATTTCTATCTTGTAGAGGCCAAATGATGGGACTAGATATGAACTTATAGAGAGAAGGTAGAAAGAGGCTTTTGCAACTTCTTAGGAAGGAATTCAGAGGGGACACATGTCAATTACAAGTTGAATCTGGGAATTTCCCTCTTGATATTTATGCTTTCTTCTTCGCTTTTGTAAGGGTTGGAAAATGTTGGATAGTTTCTCTGGAATGAAAGCATTTAGTAGAACTGGCCTTGGAATTGATGAACTTTGAATGGAGGATTTGGGATGTGTTGGTTCCAGACCATGAAGCTTTTGCTTTGGCTATGATACCCCCTTCCCATCCCATCAACTTCTCATTCCCACCATTTTCTCTCTTGTATGATAGCATTTTCTCATTGTATAGTCTAGTTTATTAGGTTGTTAATGAGTTAATTTTTTTCATTTTCATGTATTATTTCAAGGAAATTAATACGAAGACTAGAAAGGGTTGAGTTTCATGTTAGATCTTGTCTCCATTCTTAGTGAGTTGTAACATTTTATGATCTTTGAACAAAGAGTCTAGGTCATAGTTGCAACCCCTTAAGGTTGTATGTTGTTTCATTGTTTCTTATAATTCAAGGAATTATGTAAATGCTTTAGAGAAACTAATAGAGTTGTAGATTTATTGAGGAGGATATCAGGTAAGAATGAGATTTAAATTGAACATTGATGACTATATACAAGGTAAATGGATAGACTAGATATTTGAATATATCAATAAGTATGAGATATCCAAAATGCATGAGGGAGATTCATGAATTGCCCAATGGATTAGGCACTAGTTAGCTACAGGTTCATTAAGTTGTTTTCTATACATGGTTTTCATCCACTTTCCCCACCACATCAAATCAAATCAAAACTCAAATCATCTTTACATTTTATGTTGAAGAGCTATAATAGAATGCCCTCACTCAACTTATGAATATCATAGATTTGTATTTAGCTATCGTAGATATGTGTCATTTCATGAGTAATTAGGAGATATAAGGGGTTTCATCTATAGTAAATAGATTGAGGGATATGTTTTGCACTGGTACGATATCAATTAAATATGAGGTCTACCCACCTAGGTCTTGGAGAGCCTCAAGTAGAAGAAGGGTCAAGCCTTATAGTTGGTCCAATGTCTAAAATGGCATGTTGAAAATGGGAGTTAGCTGCCCCTAGATATGTCATCTTCTCATTGGGATAATTGAAAACCCTCTAGCATTTTCAAACACCAACAGATTCATCAATTCTTCATTTGCACTAGTGAGTTTATCAATAAAGTCTACTTACTGAAGGGATAGTTGATTGATATCATTGTTCTTTTCTTCTATCTCTTGTTTGGCTTTGTCTTTTTCTTCCATGACTTCACATGATATGACTAACTAAATTTATTGTTCTCTTTTCAACTTTCTAACTTCTTCTTGAAGATTGGAATTCTTTTCTAAAAGTTGTCTAATTACTTCATCAACTTCATCTGAATTTCTTTATGGATAGACTTTTAAATTATTTCTTCAGAGTAGATATTGTCATTCATTTGTAGTGCAAGATCTTTCCTTCTTTTCAATGATTAAGAGAGTTTCTTCTTTGCTTTCCTTCTTTTGTTTTAAATTATTTCTTCAATGGCCATTTCAAGATCCAATATTTCATCATCAATAGCCTTATCTAGCCTATATACCTCCATTTACTCTAATCTTTGCTCAAGTTGTTAAATTTATTTTGTGAGAACCAACCTAACTTTGATACCAATTGTTGTAAATATGAGGTAGGAAAGGCTACTAAGAGGGAAGGGTGAATTAGGAACCAATAAAACTTAATCTTATTTTACCAATTAATCCTTCATATAATATTTTGATCTAAATGCATGCATGAAAGAATAAAAGTAGTAGAACATTCATAACACTTGGTACAAGATATGATAACATATAAACCTTCCAAATAGAAAGTAAAATTGGCATGGGGATGATATCAACAAGCTTTAGTGCTATAGTATAAAGTTAACCTATTAAGGCTTATAGTTGATAACTTCTAATGATCTTCCCTTTTAGGTTTAACAAGAACTGTGAGGTCATGAAAGGATTTACCAAACATACAATGAAGTATGGACTTGATAAAAAGATTTTACATAAGATTGTTAAGTATACCTTGTTAAAAGATTTAACTAATACACCTATTAGGATAAACTAGTGGTTGATCTTTGATCTGCAACTCTAATTTTTTGGTTGAGATTCCTTGAATTGTAATGATCATCTTGTTGTGATATGTAAATCTTTGTTGTCCCTTATACTTCTTATAGCCTTCTTAATTCACACTTTTTATTATTCCATTCTCATGTGATTCTTGTTTGGATATGATAAAATGCTTTACATATATAGCAAATAAAATCATAACTTACTAAAGTTGGTTACAATACAAGTTTCACAAAATCCACAAAGTTGGCTCAACTATTGTAACTTAGGTTCTGAAGAAAAACTCGATGATGTTCTAATACTTGAAAACCACTATCAAAACTCAGCATCATCTGGCACTTGGTCGATGAAGAGGACCAATTCATACTGATCACTTTGAAGTAGCTTGAACTCGATCAACACTATGTAACTTGTGAACACTCTAAAACTCAACATATACTTAATCACTTGGTTTACACTCCATGGCTCGATCAATAGAAGATTCACATTGCTAACAATACGATCTTGGTAGACACTAGAGAAAATGGTTAACACTAAATAACTTGGTTAACACTTTATAACTTGGTTGACACTATGGAGTTCAATTAACACTAGAGTTTCCATTAGTTGTACTAAACAACTCGATAGATACTATTACACTTGGCATGAACTATACATAGGTTCTGAAGCTTGATAGCAAATGAGAATCTTAGTAGCAATTGTATATTGACTAAGTGTGAGTCACTAATAGAAAAATTGACATTAATGTCAACAAGATTTATCTTTTATATTAAATCTTGCATCCTAATTACATTTCTTGCATCTATATTTCAAAAATACAAAAAATTGCAAAGTCTCTTTCAAAATAAAAAAAAATTATGTTGTATATTCTCTTTGTTTAATTCATTTGCATTGTATTTGTAAGGAAACTTGGCAATAAAGAATATAACTATTTCCACATAACCCATAATAAATCTAAAATAAACACAGAATTAAAATCCACATGCAAGAGAATAGACAACATACCCACAAAATTGTGACACAAGATATACCCTAAGAAACCCTCATTGAGGGAAAAACCCAGCCTCCAAAAGCATCCATCACCATGTATTATTTAGCAAAAACACCATTGACATACAACCATGGAAGCCTTCATGGCCATAGCCACAACTGAGCAAACTATGTGAACAAGCATGAATCCACACATCCCATGCCACACTTTCAACCTTCACAAATGCTCCCTTGGCTAACCTGTCAACCCTTGTCCTGCTTGACTCTTTCCTTTCTCACTCTTTGTCACTCTCTCTTTTTTCTCTACAACAACTACCCTTGTGGCTGCTTATATAGTAGCAAGTCCCACAAAACCACCAAGTGGTATTACATAAACCATGTGCTAAAACCATGTGCTACCTAACCCACTGACCCCACATTTAATATTGGACATTTAATTCTTTTCTCCAATATTAAATAATTACATGAAATATTATCACAATGTTACAATACAACTCATCAAGAATATTCCATGAGAATCTTTACATGTTGCACGTCCATCTAGGCACAACATTACATAATAAAATAAAATAATAAAATAACAATATTATGCAATGTGTGCAACACCCATTATCTCAGCAATCTCCCACTTGTTGTATACATTGCATAGGGTCAATCCGTAGCCACATAAATGAACAAGGGAACAATCCCTCCCAACACATCCACCATTATGGATCAAAATACACCAAGTGCTCCATCTTGGTACCCACAACAAAATCAAAGTATCCAGCATCTCAAACATGAATGATCTCACCTCCTATTATGCCACTCCCACTGGACATACATAGAAGCCATCCAAAGAGAAAACTACCCAACCTGTCACATTAGAAGATCATAAAATCTTGTACCAACTAAAATTCCAAGCACAAAAACTTGATCCAAAGGTAATCACATGTATCCGTAGTTGTCAAAACTGAACATCCAAGAAGATAACCAAGACCAGAGAAACCATGCAAATCATAACCTGTATCATGACCTTCTACACACACCTCTAGATGTAAACTGTGCAAGTATGATCTCCTCCATAAAACCCCAACAAGAAGCCTCAACAACACCCAAACCATACCATATAGCTAATCATGGATGTAAGCCTCTCACAAGAAGATCAAACTCAATAAACCATTCCTAAACCAAGGAATAACCATTCCTAATCCAAGGAAAATGCCCAATATAAAACCATCTCCCAAACTCAACCAGCATAACAACATATGCATATGGAGATAACCAATGCTAAACCATCTCTCAAATGAACTCTCTAGAACTAACTCATGTACCATAGCTCAAGATCCATATCCATGAAAGACAAGCATAAATATAATGCAATTGAGAGAAACAATAGGCTATACCTCTAAAGTAGCAAACCGCTGAGTAGACCAAGAGTGGGGAATGAGAATGCTCATCAAGATACCCAAGTCTCCAACCAAGACTCATCTAAGAACAATCTCCTCTCAAGTCCATATCAGGTGACTGCCCCCTTGGACTTCCTATTGAAACCATCAACCGTCCCAACAAATACTTCTCTAATCCAAGAGAAATCAGCGTCACCACCATCTCTAAGTATCCATGAGCACCTGTAACCAATCAATCCATGCCAACTCCAAATGCAACATAGCAATATCATGAAGTATCCAACTTATGATCGGTGTACTCAATACCAAGAAACTAAACCAAGATCAATGTCAAAGTTTCAACCATGGCCTCAGGAACATAAACATGACAACATGATCTTACCATCTCAACCAAAGAGATAACATGCTCCATATGAACACACCATAACATGTCACAACTCTAAACGCGTATCAAGAGTATACCATGACATAATAATGAAACCATCCTCATACCAAGGATAACATGCCAAATAAAAGCATAAACCACACCTTTACCAAGAACCATGTGAGTCCTCAAGATGCAACCATCTCCATACACCATGAAGAAAACCATCTCCACATACTAGGAAGAATAATCTCCACACACCATGAAGATAACCAAGAACCCCATGAGTCCTGAAGATCTATCCATCTTCAAACACCATGAAGATAACAAGTCCACCATGCAAATGTCAAAGACGCTTCTACAGCAATAGGATCTAAGAAAAACTTCCAACATCTACAAACACTCAATAAATATATCAATGCCAACAACTCCCACTCAACCGTGGTACCAAGTCACCTATGGCATCATAAAATCCATCTCCTACATGAAGATCCAAATCAAACAGGAACTAATCCTGCACTGTCAGTCCATCACTGTCACAAGCTCCCACTAAACCATGTATCCAAGCTATCCATGACATCATGATGAAAACCCATCCTCTAACCATGAGAATCAACCAAGGCATCAAACCATCAAAGAACTCAAAGTGCACATCATGAGCTCCTCAAAAGAAACCAAATAACCATGATCCTCAACCAAGAAGATATACCACCATAACTAAATCAGAAATCCAAGCTAATGAACATCAAGGATGTACCTGTATAACCAATCATGTCATGCCAAAATCTATGGCACCATGATCACATCCATGAATCGAGCATCTGGCTCTCAAAGTGTCCAACCTGTCAGCATAAAATAGTCAACCACAATCCTCTGCCATGACTATACTTGGTAACAACATCTCATCCCTTCTACATGAAGAATAAAATTAGCAAATCATGTGACTTAGAGCATAGACAACCCAAATCCAAGCCACCAATCTGAATATGCATCAATAATGAGAGATCAATGGGCAAAGAAAACCCATAACCAAGCTATAAATGCAACTTGTAACTATAGACCGCTTACAACACTGCACAACTTGTAGACCCAACAAGTCATCATGCATATCCAAACCAAACACTGATAACCATATCATCATGAGACCAATCTTGAGTATACAATGATATCAAAACTTAAATCTCCAATGCCATAAACTCACAAGTTACCATAGTCAAAAAATATTAATAAACTGTTCAAATCAATATATCACCAAATAAATCATACCAAACCTACACCAAACTAAACCAATGTGTAGAGCTCTCCAAGAGCTTTCCGTTGACTACTCGAAGTCCAAAATCTGACTCTGTATGCCCAAGTTATGCCCTAATCCATGCTCAAAATAAATAACATCTGACTTTAGGGCTCTTAAAACTTAAAGAAATCTTAAAATCATAGAACCAAACTTACACCATGTTGTAGTTCTTTGAATTAGCTTTCCAACGCCTATAAGAACTCTGAAATCCGATATTTTGAGAGAAAGTTATGGCCATTTTACTAAGACAGTCTTTTTACCATTTTCAGTACGATTTTTTATTTTTTATTTTTTCAGTGACGAAAATTCCGACGGGATTAAATTTGACGGCCATCATGGGCTGAAACTAAAAAATTCTTTCATTTCCTCTGAACATGGCCAAACTAGGGCATATTATATATCAAAATTTATGAAAATGTCGACCCAGATCCAATGGTGAGGTCTGTTTTTACCTAGGAGGTCATTTCTGCAAGCTACCACCCAAAACTCTCATTTAAATGAAACATCCAAAAAATCTTTTTGTCCAACAATTTCACATGCCCAAATATTTTAACATCCCATCATAACAGCAAACCCAAAAAACCCTCAGATCTGCAATAAAACATTCATATATCTTGCCCTTTTCTTTTATCCTCTCATGCATTCCCATAGATTCAATCTAGGGTTACAAACAATAAAACCATAGCTCTGATACCACTTGTAAGAAAACTTGGAAATAAAGAATATAACCGTTTCCACATAACCCATAATAAATCTAAAATAAACACATAATTAAAATCCACATGCAAGAGAATAGACAACATACCCACAAAATTGTGACACAAGATATACCCTGGGAAACCCTCATTGAGGGAAAAACCCAACCTCCAAAAGCATCCATCACCATGTATTATTCAGCAAAAACACCATTGACATACAACCATGGAAGCATTCATGGCCATAGCCACAACCGAGCAAACTATGTGAACAAGCATCAATCCACACATCCCATGCCACACTTTCAACCTTCACAAATGCTCCCTTGGCTAACTTGTCAAGCCTTGTCCTGCTCGACTCTTTCCTTTCTCACTCTTTTTCACTCTCTCTTTTTTCTCTACAACAACTACCCTTGTGGCTGCTTATATAGTAGCAAGTCCCACAAAACCACCAAGTGGTATTACATAAACCATGTGCTAAAACCATGTGCTACCTAACCCACTGACCCCACATTTAATATTGGACATTTAATTCTTTTCTCCAATATTAAATAATTACATAAAATATTATCACAATGTTACAATACAACTCATCAAGAATATTCCATGAGAATCTTTACATGTTGCACGTCCATCTAGGTACAACATTACATAATAAAATAAAATAATAAAATAACAATATTATGCAATGTGTGCAACACCCATTATCTTAGCTGTATTGGTTTATGAGCTTTACTACTTCTAGTCCTACTTCTAGTATTTATGTTAGATGAAGTCGTCAACTTATGGGTTCCTTTGATTCTAAGTCTTCTTCTCCTTTCCTTTGGATCCTAGATGATAATTTGATTAATCATGATTTCAATCCTATTATAGAGAAAAACTCTTCTCACTCATCTCATGATGAGGGTGGTTCTTTAAGAGTTCCTCTTGAAGAAGTCCAAAAAAAATCAACTAAACATGAAAAAATAGGTAATTGTCTTATGCAAGACAACCATAATCAAGATTCTATTAAAGCTATAGAGGTTCTTAATAAAGTTCTTCATGATAGTGATCAAGGTGTTAACCTCTTGCATGGTATTACTCACCTTGTTCATTCAAATGTTAAACCTTTAGCTCAAGAAGTTCATGATTTTGGGTTGATTCCTCCTATCACTAGAGTTGAACCTTCTTCTATTCCTTTACCTAGTGTTCCTACCTATACTCCTTCTTTGGTAACTACAATAGTTCCCTCTATTCCTATGAGTGTTCCTTCTATGTCCCTTCCTACATCACAATCTTCTTATCATAATCTTCCTTTTACTTATTCCAATCCTATGTCAATTTTAGTTCCAAGTGTTCCTTCAGTTGTGTCTTTTCATCATACAAATTCATACACTTTACCTAGTGTTTCTAATGTTTGTATTCCTCCTATTTCCTATAATGATTCAACACTTATCAGTTTGGCTTAAATTGCATCATCTTTAAAACAAAAAATTGCATCCTTGACTCAAAATAAATTTAGTATTCCTACGTGTGACATGGGAAGTCCTTTGTCCCAAGATATCATGTGTACTCCCTTTCCTTAGTAAATTGATATGCCTTGTCTTGAGAATTACAATTGCAAGGGAGACTTTTTTCATCATGTTAAAATATTTTAAATCCTTTGTAGTGATTATGCTCATGACAATAGGATTTTAGCTATGTTTTTTGCTAGAACCTTTCATGACGAGGCCTTAAAATTTTTTTTTTCCTTAGCTCCTTATTCTATAGATTCATTTCCACAACTTGTTAATGCTTTTATTCAACAATTTCAAAACAACATTGACCGACAAGTATCTTTGACTGATTTGATGCATTAGAAACAATGTGTTAAGCAAAAATTGACTTAATTTATTGGTAGTTTTAAGCATTTACATGCTCAAATTTCCTATCATGTTCCTAATATTGATATTCAATGTATGTTTACTTAAAATTTGCAAAAGGATATTAGAGATAAAAAAATTCTTACTGAATTTTCCCATTTTCAACAACTTTGTGTAGTGCTTTATCATTATCAATTACAAGCGAGTCAATTTGAGAGCAACACACTAATGGTTCTTATTCATGCTAATAAATTTGTTGTTGCATCTCACAATGTCACTTCTATATCCACTTCTTTTCAATTAAATCATACATTTACTCCTCTTTAGGAATCTTTACATTCTATTATGAATAGGTTGTTAACTACTAATATGATTACTTTACCTCCTTTTCAACCTCTTTTATGTACTATGATTGCATCTAAATCCCCTGATCCTAAGGCTTTTTGTCAATATCATCATTAGAATTGTCATGATAATAAGAAATATTATTCTTTAAAGCATAATTTTCAAGATTTAATTGACTTTAATGCCTTAAATGTTGATAATTTTGATGGTAGTGGGAATAAATATGTTTTCCCTCCTAATCAAAATCTTCAAATCTATATTAATCCTTTACCCCAACATGATACTAATACCATTTCTCATCCATATTCTATGGATATTGTGTATGATTCAAAGATGGATGATCTTAATCACATTTTTAATCAAGTGGAGCATGTTGTTCAATCAGTATCTCCACCTCAACCTCAGCTTCAATCTCAAATTCTATCTCAACCTCAACTAAAGAGTAAGCATAAATTGAAGACATTGGTATCATAGGTTGAGAATAAATTTTTGACTTGGTGGTTAGCACCTCCTTTAGGGTTTGTCACATGGCTTAACTACTTCTTGTGGATCTAGGTAAGTCTAGTGTTTGTGACATTTGTTGATAGCTTGAGCTTTTGGTGCAATGACCCTAAGTTTGTACCAAGGGGGATATTTTTGACTTGGTGATTAGCTCCTCCTTCAAGGTTTCTAACATGTCTTAACTTCCTCTCATGGATCTAGTTAAGTCTAGTGTTTGTGATGTTCATTGATAGCTCAAGCTTTTGGCACAATGACAAACATACCAACAATTGGACCTATACCCTTGGTATTTGGTCCTTGCTTGTTGTCATTGATGTCAATAATGAGCATATGGTATGGATAACATCATGTAATTATATTATTTGATGTCCTTCAATATTGTTCAAAACATATTCAAGACAACTACTTAGGTGTTATACAATTAACACTTAATGTTCACAATGGCTTTGAAAATGGATTAAAAAAATAGTTTTGGTCTATTAGAAAGTTATTAAGCTTTCTTATCAAATAGACCCCAACTATCATACCTTTTTGGAAAGGTCTCAGAGTTAAATAAAATTCATCTTTGTTATTTTTTGAATAATGCATGTATGGAAAGATGAAAAGTTTGTTTATCAAAAACAAGTACCAAATTGTTATGATAGTTTTCGTAGTTTCTAGGGGTTTTGGTCTAATGGAAGTTTGGGATATGGAACTACCTCTAAAATTTTGACATTCTTGGTTTATAAGTAGAGGATACTATTGGTTTGAATTTTTGCATGATAAAATTCCTTTTTCTAGGTATAAAAATTCAGATTGTATCCATTAATGGTGAGTAGGGTTTATGGCCTTTGGTCATCCAGATTTGTTGACCTTTGAAAAAAAATCGTTAAAACCCCTTTGTCTCTTTCCTTTTGTAATTTTCAAGTACAAAACCCTTTTAAAAATTGGGCAAACATTCGATTTTCTTTTGAAATTTTCCTGTGCCCTCAAGTAACCTTTCCTCTTAGGTTCCAAACCATCTGATTTGAATAGATCTACGGTTGTCGCTACCTCGCTATGAAGAGCTGAGCACTTTTTATAAATAGCAAGATAGCGAGTGCCAAAATTTTTATAAAATGGGACCGTAAAATGAAAATATGGTGGTCAAGGATTTCTTTTTTGGCTGACTTTTCAGTCATGTGCACCTTGTAAGTATTGTTAGAATAGAAAAAGGGACCTAGTTGAAGCAGCTAGAAGTCACTGTCGAAATAAAGATCTTTTTGATGCATCACTACCTTGCTATCAGAAAAAATTGACATCTCACTATTAGTGAAGTAGCAAGGCACCATGAAATCAAATACATGTTGGCTTCCAAGTTTCTTGGTAACCATAGTCTGTCCAGGTGGCATGATGAGTAATAACTACTATTTTCAGAAGCAGTTAGTAGGGGTGATGATGATTTGATGGGTTTTTTACTTTTCTAGCACTGAGTTTTATTGAAGTCACCAGAGCTTGCTACCTTGCTATCAAAAAATTTGACATCTCGTCATTAGCAAATTAGCAAGGCACTATGAAAAGAATAGCCAGTGGGACCTCAAGTGACGTGGAAGGATGACTAAGATTTAATAAAGGTTTGGTCCATTGCCAATAGTGCAGATTTTCCTACATCATCAGTGCCCCAGATCCACACCCCATTCATAAAGCATATAAGGGATCTTGTTTGTCAGATCAGCTTAAATCAATAGTTCTCGCTATCTCTCTATGGAAAGTTGCAAGTTGTTTACTCTATGCAACATACTGAGTATGGGATCCACCACTCTTCAGGGTACTTTGTGCAGCTTCTCCACCTTTGATTTAGTCTTAGATCAATGGTCATTGCTATATTGCCATCAAGAGTTTCTCAGATGATATGTATGGAAAGATAGCGAATGAGGGCCCACCACTATTCTTCTAAGTAATGCAGTAATATATCATCCACAAGATCAAAGATCAAATTAGTGGCTGTCACTGCTTCACTATGACAAGGTGCTCGTTCTTTATGTATAGTGAAGTAGCGACCTGTTGACATGTGTCCTCAGTCACTACTGGGTCCAAACAAAAGTGCCATCAAGGAAGGAGCTACATGTACATGGGCAGTTTTCATTGGATTAACTGGCCAACTTGTCAAGTGAAACACCAAGTTGTCTTTCTTTGTATCCCATGATTATAGGATTTTTAAAGATCGATGATGCAGATTTAAAAGTAGAAGGTGGTGCCACTCTATGTATTAATTAGACATGAAAGCTTCACATGTGAGGAAAAATAGAGTATAATAATAAAAAAATTATTAGTTTCACATTATGCAAAGAAAAATTTTGAGCCTTTCTTGAGCAGAAGTAATTACTGAAGAAGATCGTGCTAAAGTTTTGCAAGATTGTGAAGTAGTTTGTTTGCAAAATATTTGTAGAAATATAGAGGAAAATGAGGACAAAATTCAAGTAAGTAATCCTACTATAATCTCTGTAAGTATTTCAGTTCTGTAAAGCATAATCAAAGATGCCTCCAAAGAAGGGATTTTCAGGTCAAGTAAATTATTTGGATAGAAATGTACATGATGACTTGCTTGAATTACTTCCTGAGTCTACTGTAGAGATAGTGCAAGTTAAAAAGCTGACCTCATTAAACCCTAGGTTGAGGATAGCAAATGGATTGTATGATAAGGGTAACTGGGTATAGGATGCTCAAACCTCACAAACGTGTTTAAATTTGTTGAAGAAATGGTTTGTAGAAAAGAAACTATTTTCCCCACATGCTAATGTATGGAATTTTGACTTGGGAAAGTTAGTTGTTCCTAGTGTGTTCATGGATTATGATCTCCTTGAGGTCGTGGTGAAGAGTTATGATCAAGCCACTAGGGTAGTGAGAAGAGTAGATGGTGAAATTCTAATCACCATCAGTCTAGAAGAGATTAGGGAAGTTTTTGATTTGGGACCTCTCACTAGGTATCATGTGCTCATTAATTTGATAGATTTAGAAAAAGAATATAGTGGCTCTATCTGGGGACATTGAATTCTTTGGATTCAAATGAGGACTCAAATTTTTTGGGAGAAGTAGACCACACACATGAGCTCTAAACTGACAAATTAGATAGAGCAAGAACACAGAATAAAAGAATATATAGGGACTGTACAGAAGACACAAAGATTATACAGAATGTACAAGGAAACCTAGACTACTGTTCATGGAGAAAATTAGTATTTTTCAAGAAAATTACCTATTCAAGAAGTGTCCATGAACTAGTAGTTCAAGAATATTGTCTAATACATTTTTGAGAACATAAGAATCCTCACCCCAAGTATTTTCAATCAAATAAGGGCCTAACTGGATAGGATCAAATTTGCCATGTTTTCCTTTATCCTCTATTTTGGCATTCCACATTAAGACTAGTTCTCCATCTTCAAACTTTCTATTTACTATCCTTTTATCATAGAGTGTCTTAACTTGTAGTTGCAACCTTTGGTTATGGAGAGATGCTTCCTTTCTAGTTTATGCTAATCCTACAAGTTTATCCAACCTTTCTTACATGTCATCAGTAATATCCTCATCATATAATTGAATGCAATTGTAGGGTCCTACCAAGTTGTTCTGAGGCATCCTGACCTAAATTCCATATACCAGATCAAATGGTGCCACACCAATAGCTTTCTTCATAGTTACCCTATCAGCCCATATGGCTAATTGCAATTTAGAATCCCAAGCTTTCTTATTATCATCCAATGTCCTTTTTATTATTTTCAAAAAACTCTTATTTGTGGACTTAGCTTGTCCATTTCCTTGTGGATGATATGGGGAAGATGTTGATCTAGTGATTCCATATTTGTCATAGAATTTCTTGAATTCTTCAGACCTAAAACACATTGCATTATTGGTTACAATTTTTTAAGGACAGCCAAATTTGGAAATGATGTTATTCAACAAAAAATTGTTGACAACTTTACTTGTTGCATTCCTTGTGGGGATAGCCTCTACCCACTTTGTAAAATAGTCAGTAGGAACTAAGATCCAAGAATAGCTAGTGCTAGATTTGGGAGAAATTTCACCTATGAAATCCATACCCCATTGGTAGAAAGGTGCTTAGACATCAACAAGCTTTAGTGGAGTATTACCTAAAAATTCTAGTTTTCTAGCAAATCTTTGGCAAGCATCCTAGTCATGACTTGAGCATCTTTGAAAAGAGATGGCCACCAAAATCCTACTCATCACTTTATGTGTAGTGGTCTTAGCCATATAGTATCCTCCACAAACTCTAGCATGAATTTCATTTAAAACTTCTTTTTTCTTTTCTTGATCAATACATTTTAGTAACACTCCCTCAAAATTTCTCCACCATAGACTACCTTTGACAATTATGTATCTGATGGCTTGCAATTTAGTATTCCTTTTTTCATTTTTTTTCAATGGGAAGGAGCTTTCATGTGTTGAAGATAATAGATAACATTTACATACCAATCCCAATGATCCATGTCACATAAGTTAGATCTGAGCTCATCAACTACAACATTTATTTGATTGGCATCCAAATTAGATTTAGGCATGAGTTTAGCCAAACCTTGATCTCTTACCAAATTAGTTATCTATATTTCAATATTGAATTCTTGGATCCTATTGATCCATCTACACCTTCTTCCTGACACTTCTTGTTAAGAAAATATGTCTTTGACAGCAGCACTAGGCCCAAATGCAATGATAGTAGCAACTATCAAGTAGAATCTAAAAGTGTTAACAGCCTTAACTAAAGCATATGCTTGTTTTTCATTTATGTCATATTTCAATTTAGTAGGCTGCAGTGACTTACTGAAAAAGGCAATCGGTTGTTCATATCCTTCCTTATTTTTTTGCAACAAGACTATGACTATAGTGTGAAAGGATGAAAATGAAAAAATGTGCATAGGCTTTGTATAATCCAAGGTTCTAAGGACTAGGGCATTTTTTATGGCAGTCTTAATATCTTGAAATGACTATGAGGGCTTACCATTCCAATCTATAATAGCTCCCTTCTTGAGCATTTTTGAGATAGGTCTACTAATTTCAGCAAATCTACTAACAAATCTTCTAAGAAAATTAACTTGGCCAAAGAAAGATTGAATTCCTTTCACATTTTTGGGTTTAGGAACCTTATTAATGGTTGCCACTCTTTTAGGGTCTATGTTCACACCATCATTAGACACTATATGTCCTAGCAATTTGCCTTCTGTCATTCCAAATGTACATTTCTTTGGGTTCAATGATACTCTATATTCTAAAGCTTTGATAGCAAAAAATTCCAAATGTCTATAGTGATCCTCAGCCTTCTTAGAATAAGATGTAAGATCATCCTGGTATACAACCATAAATTTTTTGATATAATCATGAAATGCCACATCCATGGCTCTTTGAAAAGTAGCTCTTGCATTAATCAAGCCAAATTGCATCCTTACATATACATAGGTTCCCCATTGGGTTGTGAAGGCTATCTTGAATTGTTCATTTTCCTTTACTAGAACTTGATTGTACCCAGAGAAACCATCCATCATGGACATTAGCTCAGAACTAGTTACTTGTTGCAACATGGCTTCCATATTTGGTATTCCATAATTATCCTTCAAGGATGCAATGTTCAAATTTCGAAAATCCACACACAATCTTATGTCTCTATTTTTCTTTCTGACAGGTACCAAATTTGAAACCTAGGTGGAATGTCTAATTGGTTTCATTATCCCCACATCCCTTAATTTCATTAATTCTTCTTGCATTTTGTGAGCCAGGGTAGGGTTTACTGGTCTTTGTCTCTATCTGAAAGGTTTTACATTATCCTTTAGTGGTATGACATGTTGGAACAAATCTTCCCTATAAGCCTTAAGGTCATCATATGACCATGCAAAAACATATCTATAGTTCCTAAGCAAGTCAATTAATGATTTTTTAATTTTAGCAGATAGATTTTGTCCAATATAAACTTTCTTGGGAGATTCATTAGTACCAAGGTTTATCTCTTCTAATTCTTGAGGCTTTGGGTCCTTAACTCCTAGTTTGATTCTATCCTGATTATCAAAAATACTTTCTAAGACCACTAACCCCTTTGGCACCTTATTGGTTTTCAACTGCATAATCTCTTGGCCAAAAATGGTTTCCTTACCATCTATGGTTTCAATTAAATCATTGCAATCCATTTCTTGGCCATGGTATTTGTCTTCATTTAACAAAAAAATTATAATATCTTTGTCATCTTCAAAGACTTACCAATTTTCAATGGTATCTGGTATTGAAGGTCTATTTTGTACCTCAATTTGATAAATTCCTGCAAATGATATCTCCTTAGGTTTGATTGCTACATCTGCTAATAAATCTGCCATTTTATTTTGAGTCCTATCTCTCCATGAGATACCAAATGCATCAAAATATTCTATTTGATCCCAAACAACATTTATATACTACTTTAATCTCCTATTTTTGGATGCATAGGTTTCTTTTATCTAGGGGATAACTAGTTCAGAATCCCCTATAACATGCAATTTCTTGATTCCATGATGTGAAGCAACTTTCAATCCTCGTAACAAGGCCTCATTCTTTGTTATGCTATTTGTGCAAGACAACTTTAAAGTGAATGAGTATCTAAAAGTATTTTTCTCAAGAGACACAAAAACTACCCCTGCCCATGCACCCTCTTTAGAACTAGCCCCATCAAAAAACATTGTCCATAATATTGGTGAGTTCATACAAAACTCAACTTCATGTTCAATTACAACAAGAAAATTTTCAACTTCTTGACTAATCAATTCATCTCTGAATGCATTGACACTAGTGTCCAAGAAACAAGATGAGTCCCTATCAATTTCTTCCCCTAAAAGGTGACTAGCCCTTGGCTCTCTATCCACTTTGATAGCCTTATCTCCTATATAGAAAGTTGCATAAGTCAAATCACACTGTAGGCTTCCTCCCATAGTAGCACTCCATTTTCTAGAGAGTAACATTCCATAGTGTGGAGGTATATCCACTACAAGGACTAACATGGTTAACTCTACTTTAGGATATGTAGCTAATTTGAATGGTAAAGGATTTATGGTACCTATGACTAGGGCTTCCCTAGCATCCATACCTATGCATTTTCCCTACTTAGTGTCTACTTTCAAACCTAATGCTTCCATTATCTTGAAGGGCATAATGGTATTAGAGGCTCCTAAATCTATCAAGCAATTTTTTAGGGTCTTCCCATTTATGATCACACTAAGGAAAAATTGGTCAATATCTTCAATAAATGCCACTAAGGAATCATCTAAAAACATTTGGAGAATCTAGGATATGACACCACTATCCTCTACTACTAATGGGGTTTGTTGGATAATACTTTGTTCTACAACAATATTGTTATTTCGTATACCTCCCAACCATGATAAAGCCCTGCTTTTATGCTCTTCAATTCTAAGAAGTTCAGACAAAGGTACTTTTGAAGTTATTTGGGACAACATGGATATCATCTCAACAGGTTCAACAATAGTGGGTTTTACAAGAATATCTGGAATTGAAGTCTTTTGAATAGTAGGCACCACTATTTTCTTGATAGTATCAAGTCCTGATTTCTTTTCTTGCACAACTACTTTTGTTGTTTCATTTATTTGAAACCAGACCTTCTTTTTTGGTTCCCACTTCTTATTCTTGTTATCTTTGATCTTAGGCACATCTATATTGACTTTCTTACTTTCATCATTCATCTTATGGGTAATGTCTTTAATGAATACATTGGATGGCTTTCTTGCATCATTATTTACTATTCTATTTCTCAAATTGTAGTTACTATGAACTTGGGAAATTATTTCTACAATGATTCTATCAATCTCCTCTTTAGAGGGCATTCTTAAGCTTATGTGACCTACATCAGAAGATGTAACACATACCTTATCTTCATCATAACCTTCATCATCTGAAAGCACTTGCTAATGATGTAAATGATAAGAAATTCTCTGACTGGTAATATCATTTTTAGGTTCTTTAGGATCATAATCTATAAAATCATCACACATGCTTACCATATTACAACTTATATCATCATGGTTTTTCTTTTCATTTTCCTCTTCAAGTTGCACACCTTGATCTGGGGCAAATGATTGAGCAACAACACAATAATCAAAAGAATGAGGTGATTGACATACAATGCACCATGATACATCATCATTCATATTTATAGTGTTCCTTTGTAGGGGATCTGGGGTACCCTTATCCTTCACATTTTGTGTCTGGTTGGGGACTGGCTTACCATCTTTCCATTGGGTGGTGTAAGGGTAATTTTGCATTCTAGGTTGCCTATTGAAACTATTTTTATTCATAGGGGTTTTCTCAGAAACATTTGACTTATTGAAGTTAGTGGGATTAATCTTCTTTAGAAATTCCAACACTTGGCCTATAGTAGGTTCTTCTAGCTTTCGTCCTATAGGATTTTTATCACCCTCCCCTTTTTTATTGTTCCTAGGATTGAAAAGCTTTGGGTCATCTCTCCTACCCATTTTGCTAGATGTCTTCCTATTGTTTTCTATATTTACTACAACTTTATTGTCATCCCTTAAAGTCTTGGGATCCTTATCCCTCAATTGATAAGCCATTTTGCTATCAAAAGCATTGAAATATGTTGTGAGACAAACATCCTCATTCAACCTCATAACTTGAAATAGTTTGTACATACCTTTCTAGAATCTTACATTGAAGTTGAATGTGGACCCATTAGGACTCTTCTTGATGTTATTGAATTTATTTAACATGAATCTTGCATTTGTGTTGTCTCCATATTGCTCTTTAAATAATTTCTCCAAGTCACTCCTTGAGGTGATACTATCATCAGTCAACCTTCTGAACCAATCCCTTGCATCCTCAGTTAGTGAATGAACAAAAAAATTCATGACCACATCTTCATGTTCAACTTCATAATCATTTAACATATCAATGAAAATTCTCAAATGTTCTTCACCAGTAATAGCATTATTCCCAGATAACTTAACCACTTTGTCTCTTAAATCAAATGATATGGGATGTGGAGCACGAGGAATACCATCAAATGATATTTTTCTATACTTTTTGAGGTATATAAGTATCTTCTAGAAACCAAGAACATTTGAGGTACTTTATATCTTAGCTTGGTTTAGAGGAGCAACTTGGGATTGTTGAGGTTGGACAACAGGGACTTAAGTATAAGTGGCGGATGATGAGGTAGGAGCAGATTGAGATATTCCCTGAGTTGAGATTATTGGTCCACTAGCCCGTTTAGGAGTTACAAATGGGATAGAAAAATTTGGCCATGAAGCTAATGCAAAATTATATTTTATGAATTGGATTTTTCTCCTAGTTTCTGTGGCTTGAGCTTCATTCTCAACCTTCTCAAGTTATTTTGCAAGATCTTCCTTCTCCTTTCTAGCTTTTTCTAGGTCTAGATATAATTTTGACATGGGAAGATTTATAGATTTTCTTGGTAGAGGTTGAGGTTCATTTATTTGGATTCCTATGGCTTTTCCTTTCCCTTTATCTATAGCTTTTATAGTGGGTTCTACAAGGTCTACTTGAATAGGTTTATAGGTTTGGACTTGGGTAATAACAAGCTCTTGTCTTTGGCTTAAGATCTTTTCTTGTTCTTGAACCTTAGATCTCAAAGTATCTACACCTCTGAAAACATTAGTATGGAGAGTTATAGTTTTTTCTTCTAAATTTTTACTCCTTTAGAGCAACCATCCTTCTCAACTAAGAATCTCTTTCTATTATGGAATTCAAGGTGGTTTGCTCCTTCTCTTTTTCAAGATGAATGCATTTATATTCTTCCTTAGCAAACTATTTCTTTAGAAATCCTATCTTAGATTGCACTTCTTTAGGTTCTGTAGAAGTAGCCTCTGAATTAGCAGGATCATCCAGATCTATAAGATTGGGCTCCATGTATGGGGTTGCTTTGAGATTAAAAGGATAATCAAATGAACTCCTAAATCCTAACCTATAATTTATATCTGATATGAGATCTGGCCTTGGTGAAGCATTTCCTACTGGTGTCATATCTTTATCTTGATATTTTATTTCATCTAGTACTAGGGTATTGAAAATGCCTCCTAAGAGTCTTGTAGCTTTTTATTCAGAGCTAAGTTAAGAGGACTCTCTCCCTATCACTAGTTGATACAGGGAATTGATGGATACACCACTTCTAGGTTTCCAGTTAGGATTTGTATCTATCCTTTTCTTATTCAAGTTCTTCCTACCACCTTGGGGTAAATTAGTATACATTGGTACATTAGGATTGGCTCTCATGTAAGCTCTTGTGTTCTTTCTCTTGTCAGCCATATTCACTTTTTGTTAAAACAAGCACTAGCTTCAAAACCTTGACTGAGTCACCACCCTATTCTTCAAAAAATACACAATGATAATTATTCCTAACTCCAAGGAAAAAAACACACAAATAGAAATAGAAATATCCGACACAGATAGACCAATCACTGAGATCATAAGATTACAACTCTTTCTTGTTAGATAAGACACTTGGAAAGGCTGGATACATTAGTACATCTTCATGGCATTTGAATTTTTCTTTAAATTCTCAAGGTTTGTCACTAAAATATCCCCTTATGACCACAGGAAAAACATAGATAATCTGGCACACACATACCCAACATGACCAAAGAAACTATAGTACTTTTCATAGACATGTTGGACAACTCCCTAGTAGAGTCGCCATTTTTTTGGTGTTTTAAAACTACTAAGCAACAAAATGCTCAATACCAAAATGATATCACTCACACAATCTAAGGATTCGCCAATTCTTATTAACAATTATATGTGCAAACCATTTGGATCCAACTTCAATAAAACCAAGGGTGGTTTTCTACTCTTTAGGCTCTGCAAAACTAGGGTGGGTATACCAAGGGATGATTCAAGACTGGGAAACACTACATGAGAATTATTCAAGTTTCATTATAATTCTCATCTCATATCCTCAAATACATGCATAATTCTTGACAATTTGATAAACACATCCCATATTTGATAAATTCTTCTATAGATTTGCATGTGTTCTCAGCAATAGTGGCCAACTAAAGCTAAAACATTCTATGCAAACAAGTATAGGCCAACTTTGAAGATCTTCAAAAAATAAAAGTAAAATTGATTATAATTCTACATTTGAAAACCATTTATGAAATATTTCTCTTCCAGTTGAATCAATTTGACCAGTGCCTAATCCATTGGGGTTCAAAGTCTACTACAAATCCATAGATCTAATTTGTTGCCTTACAGCAAATATGATTAGCAATTCTTATCAAAATTCATCATTCAAAATATCCTTCCTACTACTATAGCAACCTTATCAAATTCATTAAAGTTTTTACTTAATCCATTGAACTAATAGTAGTGGTGAACAGATATACAATCTAACTAGATTGCATTCAATTGCACAAGCCTTTACTCATACAATATCAAGATGATCAAGTAACTAAAAGGAGACAAAATTCAAAAAGAACTAATATGGGGATAGCTCATAATTTGTATTCATTTTCTTTAAAAATTGTATACATTAGCAGTAAACTCAGAATGACCCTAAGAAAACATAGAGATCATTCTATATTCATGTATTCTCAGGAACTAATAAAGAAAATACATCACAAACTTGCTCCAAACATTGGATCGAAAAAAAAACTAAGTATATCACCTAGAAAACTTTAGAAATGGGACCCTTCTCTAGCCTTGGAATCTCACTTATATAATGTGAGATGCAACAAGCTACATTCTTAGAGAAAATGACAGGTGCCCTTTACAAGAGATAATTACATACACCTATCATAAAATGACAAAATGTGAGTAACAGAAAGACTTGTACATAAAACATTCCTTTTGTGGCCCCCTTTTTGTTACATCCTCTATTATTGTTGATTTGGCTGCTATTCTGATCTCTCTTTGTATGCAACTACCTAGGTAGCCAATGATGAAGATTTTTCTGATGATTGCAAGTTGGTCTCCACCCATGGTCTTGCACCATATTTATCTTGTATAGTGGGAATAACTTCTACTTTTTCCTCTTCTTTGGTTGTATCAATGTCTTGTGGGCCCTAGTTTGCAACTGAAAGAGACTGATCATTCTTGTCTTCTTCTCCCTATTGGCCTTGTGTAGCAATGGTGTCAATGATTTGGATCTCATCACCCTGCACCTCATCACTGTCAATTTCTATTTCCTCCAATTGTTCACCAGGAACTTTTTCTTCCATCCACTTGTCAAACAGTGTATCATCTGGCCAATTGAATTGCAAAATATCCCTATGTCTTTTTAACACATATTTAGCCTCATTATCAATAGCAAAAAATTCTTGTTTTAAAGAATCAAAGAATATTTGGGCCTTCACCATTTCTTCTATTCTGGTAGCCCACCATACATGCCCTATTTCATTTGTAATTCTATTAATCCTTAAACAAAATATCATCATGTTCCTTTGCCCATTCATCTTTTTTTTTCAAATTATTTCTTTTATATAGGGCACAATGAAATAAACTAAATTTTTGGCTCTTGTACTTGTTCAAGTAGCCTACTATTATTCTCTGTAAATGAATCCTCTTGTTGTCAAAATCAACAAGATCAAAAACAATATCAAAGTTTTTTTCAATTTGATCATAAGAACTATTTATGACAGAGAAACATAAAAATGTCATTTATTTCTCCCTTCTCACCCATTTATTCACAATAGGCTTTAAAGCATCATCATTGCCTTTCAACTCCTCCTAGATACTGATCACCCTAGCCAACTGATCATAAACTAGTGTCTATTCAATTTTATCTCCCAAATATGTAAGAGCTTTTCTTAATTTTTCTTCATATTTCACATTCAACTCCACATGCAAAGCCCACAATTTATTCTTTTCTTCTTCAAAGTCCTTAGCAATATAATATTCTAGCCTTTGGGGTGTATCAAGTACCTCTATGAAGGGAGTGGATTTAAAAGTTTCCACTGGGGGGCGAGGGTATGTTATTCTTGATCTTGTGGACCTCCCCATTAGCTTTTTCTCAAGCTCAATTCTCCTCTTTACCTCTTTATTAGAGGCATCCACAATTGCCTCATACTTTCTCAATAGCTCAACCATTTCCTTTTCTTCCCTTTTTGTAGTAGCCAAGGAAAATTGAGATTAATCCACATTCATGTGGGCTACATGTACATGTGAGGTATCAACAACTCTCCTCACAATGATACTCCCTATTAATCCTAAATCATTAGGTTGTGATGGAGCAGCTTTGGATCCTCTTCTCAATGACCACATAACAAGAATAGCTTGGTCATTACTGAATGCAGTTCCCAAGAAATCCTTTTTATTTGGATCTTACAATCCAAAATTATTTGACACAAAATTAAAAATCAAGGCATCAACAATGTCCCAATTGGGCAATAATAAAATATTTGCAGCCTTTACCATTTGTCTCCCTTCTTCAGGGGTTATATTTTGGAACTCTTGAATCATTTTTTCCTTTATTTTATTTGAATGGAGGCTTCATCCATTTTTGGATGCTCTTTTTTCACATTCTTACATCTTTCCTCAAAAATGTGCATGTTTTTCCTCCAAGCAAACTGATGGAAAGCCCTAGACTTTACAAAACTCTCATCAGACAAAAAATTGTTGGTTGGCTTGTTCCAAAATAGGAACCAACTCTCTTCCCTTGAAATCTACTACAATCAACTCAAAACTTGGCATAGGAGGCTCTTGGGGGTTCCCTTCATCAATCTCTACTTGGGTAACTCCCCCTTGTGTTCCAATTTGTTTGATTTTCTCATCAATGAGCTGCTCCTCCTCAATTCTCATGGGGTTCTGGAAGGTAAATAACTCTCATCATGTGGTTCCTCTTCCCTTATTATCTTTCTCCTCTTTGGAGAAGGTTCAGGAGGCCTTTCTTCAAAAAAAGTACTAGTAGATTAAACTATCTATTTTTCTTTATCCACAATGGTCCTTTGATCCTGAATGATAGTATATCCTAACCTCCTTTGAACAACTAGTGGGCATGCCCCTATATTAGGATTGAAATCCAATCTCCTCATTATTTCTCTAGCCTTATCTGGAAAAGAATCAATGAAATATTTCTTTTTTCTCATTCATCGCCTCCATTATTTCAGGGAATGTATTCATAACCTTATTAATTCTATTTGTAGTAGTTACAACATTACTTAGAGGGTTGTAATCTTTGTCAAAACAATTAATGAAACTCAAAACTTTTGAATAGACTCTCCATTTTTCTTTCTTTGTTTCTTGTTCTTGTAGAGAGTACTCATTCCTAATTATGTCTTCAGGAAAATAAAATTTGTGCTCAATTGGATGAAGTTTGATTCTATGCCTAAGAGCCAAATGAAAGAAACTTTCTACATCACAAAAATAAGGGTGAGATACTACCATCTTATAATAATCAAAAAATTTGTAAAGGGAAACCCCTAGTGAGAAATATTGATCTTGTATCCATTTTGTGCAAAAAGGTTTCTTCTACTCCTCCTAGCTAGCACAAGAATTAAGCTACTCTTACCTTTAAGAGTGCCTATTAAGGTAGTACATGAGGTGTTCCCTTGAATCCATAAATTCTGATAATAGTTGAAACTGAATATGGGATGATATCTACCCAATTATGTGAAACCTTTAGATCATGGGGTTTTTCCATAGGCCTAACAAGGTGCATTAGTGCCTTAGGGATCCTAGAATTGTCTCTTAATATGAGGCATCTCAGTTTGGAGGTGAAGTACTTGAAAAATCTAACAAAACTAGCATTTTTTGCTTCCCAAGTCATATCTACACTCCACAATTGAATTGGTAGTGCTTCCCCCTCTTGTTCTCTATTCAAAACCATTTCTTTAACAAAGTATGTAGCCCCCTTAAAAAGAAACATGTGCATCAATAGGGAGTATTGGCCCCAAACCTTCTCCACCTTGCCCTTAGAAATCCCAACCAATCCACTGTGAATCACATCAGCCAAGTAAGAAGCAAAATCAAAAATTATATCCACACCAAAAGAGGAGATTTGAGTGATCATATACATGAAACTCACAGGGATAAAGTCTTCTTCACCCTCTCCAAAAACTTAGCACATGGTCCTATATATCTCTATTGCCCTAGCATTGAAGCATGCTTTCTTGAAAGGTTCTTTAGAGGATGATGTTATTGCTAGTAGGGTTCTAATTTTGATAATGTGGGCTTTCAATGCACCTTGTCTAACTATGTCCTTCTTTGGTATATCCCCTTTGTCTAAGGGGGGAGAAAAATCAAGATGTATGCATGATGGATATACAGGTATAGGTGTACATGGATATATAGGTGGAAGTTGGGATTGACATATGCTAAAGGAAGAGTATGTTGAACCCTTGGTATTTGGTCTTTCATTATTGTCATTGATGTCAATAATGAGAATATGGTATGGATAACATAATGTAATTATCTTATTTTATGTCCTTCAATATTATTCAAAACATATTCAAGACAAATACTTAAGTGTTATACAATTAACATTTAAAGTTTACATTGGTTTTGAAAATGGATGTATAAAAAAAAGTTTAGGTCTATTAGAAAGTTGACAAGAGTTTTAATTAGATAGACTACAACTATCATACTATTTTGGAAAGGTCTCAAAGTTAGCTAAAATGGGTCTTTGTTAGTGTTTGCATAACACATGTATGAAAAGAGAAAAAGTCTATTTAGCAAAAATAGGGACCAAATTCTTATGACAGTTTTGGTAGTTTTGAGTGGTTTTGATCTAATGGAAGTTTGGGGTGTGTAATTTCTTCCAGATTTTCAAATTTCTTGGTTTATAAGTAGAGGATACATTCCTCTAAAACATCCAATAGGTGATTTTAATAGAAGTTGCACAATTGGTGTGGAATTCCTTGTAGACTAAATAGTTTGTAAGGAGATTTTTAACAACAAAGAAGAAGGTAATGCTTTATGTTTCTATTTTCATATTTATGACTTGATTTTTATTGAATAATTTTATTAGAGGTGGAGGAAGGGTTATATATTTTTTCTTCATTTATTCATATCAGTATTTGATCAGATCTTTTAATGGAAAAGGAAAATATATTTGGATATTGGATGTTTTGAGGAGAATAGAAGTATATCCTACATTGTGTTTTCAACAAAAAGTTGAAACTAGTGATTTATGATTTGTGTTGTAATAGAGACGATCCTCTAATTTTATATCTTATTTTTTCATTTTGAAAGTTGGTGCTTCTTGTATTCATGAAGTTGGTGCTTCATGTGTAAGGGATTGGTGTTCCTTGAAATTGGTATTTCTAAAATAGTGTGTTGGTGCTTCCCAGAGTTGTAGCTCTAAAAGATTTGTCCAAGAGGCCAATAAATTTTCAAATTCAAAGTAGTGTTTTACCCTAAGGGGCTATCCATGTTAAAATATTGTGTCACTTTGTTATTCATTAACTATCTTGCTCATGTGTTAAATTTTAATAAATTGTAATTGTTTCAAGTTTTAAAATTATTTTAAACCACTAATTCACCCCCCCTCTTAGTGGTATTTGTATTCAAATAGAAATATAATTAGATAATTGATAGTGGTTGTTCACATCATATGATTGGTGATATGAAAAAGTTTGTTGACTTCAAAAGTCGGGATGGAAGAACTGTTAAAGTTGGAAACAATGCAACATGCCAAATAAAAGGTATTGGATCTATAACTCTTGATGGTAAAACTAATACTGAGGATGTACACATTGTTGATGGTTTAAAGCATGATCTTATGATTATTAGACAACTAGTAAACAAAGGTTATCAGTTGCAGTTCATAGAAAAGACATGCATAATCAAAGATAAGGATGGAAAGGTAATTAGAACAAGAACTAGATTCAGAGGTAATGTATTTAAGTTGAATCCTACTCAAATTACATGTTTGGTTGCAAAGGTAGATGACAGTTGGCTATGGCATAAGAGAATTTTTCACATAAATTGTGATAGTATTGTGAGGACTAGTAGAGTGTTTTCTGTTAGAGATTTGCAAAAGATTATAAAGCCTACTAACATAATTTGCAAGGAATGTGTTTTGGCAAAGCATAATAGAACTTCTTTTCCTAGAAAGAAGTTTACCACTACAATGAAGTTGGAGATTGTACACACAGATCTCAACAGTCCTGCAAAGACTAGAGGATTTAATGGCGAAAGGTAATTTATGATTCTAATTGATGATTTTTCTAGAATGATGTGGGTTGCATTTATTAAAGAAAAATTTGAGGCATTTGACAAGTTTAACATATTCAAGAATAGAGTTGAGAATGAATCTAGTGTAAAGATTAAGTGTTTAAGATTAGATAGAGGAGGAGAATTTACTTCAAATGAGTTTAACATATTTTGTGAAGAAAATAGAATTAAAAGAAAACTAACAGCTCTAAGAACCCATGAACAAAATGGTATTGTAGAGAGAAGAAATAAGTCTATTACAAAAGTTGCAAGAGCTATGTTAGAAAAGAATGATATATCCAAGACATTTTGTAGAGAAGATGTGAATACAATAGTCTACACTATGAAAAGAGTGCAAGTTAGGAAAGACACAAACAATAAACCTTATGAACTATGGTTTGGTCACTCACCTATAGTTAAGTATTTCAAAATATTTGGAAGTAAGTGTTATGTAAAGAGAGACAATGACATTGGTAAGTTTGATGCTAGAAGTGATGAAGGTATGTTTCTTGGTTATTCATTAAAAAGGAAGGCTTATAGTGTAATTTCCCCATCTCTTTAGCTTATAAAGCCATTAAATAATTTTAAAAAATTAAAAGAGATGACTTTATATTTAATTTAATATTAGGGAATCATCGAGAAGCAGAGCTCATCTATTGTTGGAAAGAAGGAAGCTTCCAAAATAGTGTGATAAGATAACACTTATGATTCTTCTAGAAAGGCGGGGTAGGAATAATATTAATAGAGGAGAGAGCCTCATGGGAAGGCATCCAAATTTTTTTATTGACATTTGCCTATGTATTTGTGGAGCCAAGGGCCTGTAGATAATCAATTTGTCTTTGGGAACAAAAACTCCCAATGATAGCAATTTTGAGGGTGTGAAACATCACCTAAATTATTTTTGATTGGAGGTAGTATTATAGTCACTTCATTGTGCCAAATTTGTGGCCATGGGCCAAGTGTGAAGAGGAAGAATAAGTAGGGCATTTTCTACATGAGCTTGTTGCAGGAATACTATATTATCTTGTCATTAGGGCATAAAACCATAATACCTAGAGATATTGATTGCATTGTCAATAGAGACTCAAAGAAACTTCAAAAACTAGGTTTCTCTTGTTCATTCATGCATATTATATGCTACTACTATAGGTGTCAGTCTTTTTTAGAATTAAGCATTTATTTATATATATGATACCAGAGTTTGGATTTGATATTAGATTGTATTTAGATCTTGTAAATATGTCTTGGTTGTAGATGCATCCTTTTCTCTTAGTACATTAACAGGTAAAAGGAAGGATTATATCCATTGTGGATCTTGTAACCATTTATTACCAATAGAAAATTAGGGTAATTTGTGATCAATTTGAGAAAGGCTCATTACAGTGGTATCAGAGCCTTTCATCCTACCATCACGTGAATAATCAAATAGCAAATGAGTTAGAGAGAAATTAGATGTTATAATAGGGAAAAATGGAAACAACAATATTATAATCCATAGGTTGAAGGGAATATACCCTCAAAATATTTAAGAGAAAGAGATACCAGCAAAATAGTTCAAAATATGGCAGAAGAAGAAAATAGGGATGCAAGAGCTAAAAAGAAATTTGATGCCATGCTTGATATGTTGTCATGCTTATTAGCAAAAATTGATCAGCAAGTCACTCAAAATCAAAACATAGCTACTCAAAATCAAAACACAGCTGAACATAGTGGAAATAATGAGGGAAGGTCTATACATCGTGCTGAAGAAACTAGAGGATCAGCCTCTAGGCCTCTTTTTACCACCTTTATACCAAGAGAAGAACAACCACATGCTACTTTAGCTATTTCTTTTAGAGATGAAGCTAGATAGGCTTACTTGGAGTATACTAAACTCCCTCCTTATATGAGAGAAATATGGACATTTGATCAATTCATGAATCAAAGGAATAGGAGAGGAGGAAGGAATGATCACTATACTCCAAGAAATGACTATCAACAAACATGTGGTAAGATTTCCATGCCTTACTATGATGGAAGTAACAAATGTACAACTAGGTCTTGGGTTCAAAATCTTGATAATTATCTTTCTTTGAGACCAATGCTTGAATAGGATGCCATAAGATTTGCCACACTACATCTTGAAGGAGCTACTTATGAGTGGTGGTATCATGGGTTAGTCACTCTTGGAGATAACTTTATCACTACATATGAAGATTTTACTAATAGGTTGATTGAAAGGTTTGATGTCAAAGATCCTAAGGTGACTTTCTGTGAACTGGCACAAATAAAACAACATGGTTCCTTTGATGCTTATATGAATGAATTCCAATAGTTATTAATCATGGTTCCTAACACCAGTGAAAGAAGATTGGTGTTCTTATTCATGGAAGGATTAATGGAGCCATTGAAGGGTTGGTTTAAGGCTTTTGATCCTCCCTCACTACAGGAAGCAATAAAGAAGGCATGAGGCATGGAGTTTACTACCCCTACTAGAAAGTTTACATCAAAAGGAACATTTTTGAGTCATGACAACAAGAAGTTTCCTAAGAAGGAGGAAAAAGCTAAAGATAAGTCTACTTTTCCACTTGACCATGAGACTCTTAATGATTTGAGGAAGAAGAAACTATGCTTCTATTGTAAGGGACCATATGATATTAACCATGACTACCTTATGAAACCTAAGGGGAAGTCAAATCATGCAATGTGGGCACTAATTGAAGATTTTGATTCAGACTAGCAATCTAAAATTAATGATTTAGAATTAGAAAAATTAGAACATGATGAAAAATTAGAGGAAGAAGTAAAGCTTAAAGAGGCTCATCTCACAAGTATTCAGTGAGAAGGGTCTTTTAGGATGCAAGGGGTTCTTTCTAGTCAAAAGATTATTACTCTTCTTGATATAGGTGCTACACACAATTTCATTGATACTAGGCTTGTTGAGAGGTGTGGTATACAAATTGAAAAGTTTGAGGGAATTCGAGTTAAGGTCGCTGATGGTTTCACTCTTAGGTGTGACAAAATGATTTCAAAATTGTCGATGTTCTTGAATAACTATGAGTTCAAGGAAAATTTTTATGTGGTGAACATGGGAGACACATATATGGTTTTGGGAATGACATGGTTACATGACATAGGAATATTCACCCTCAACCTCCATGAGATGGAAATGAGATTTGAGATGGATGGAAAAGCTCATGTGTTGAAAGCACTTAGAGACACTAGTTGCAAGACTATTTCTCTTTGGAAAATGGACCATCTCTTGCATCATAACATGATTGAGTGAACAACAGGTTATGTTTTGAATCCAACATAGGAAGAGTAGCAAAAACCTATTTATCATCTTGATATACAAGAGTTGAGGATCAAGCATGACGAGGTCTTTATCGAGATTCCACCTGGTAGACCTCCAAATAGAGGGATAGAACACATCATTGAGTTGGAGGAGGGTGCTAAGCCTATTATAGTCACTCCTTATAGGCACCCTAAGTAGCTTCAAGATGAGATAGAGAAAACTATCAAGGATTTGCTAGCTATGGGGCATATTAGACCGAGTAAGTCACATTTTGCTTCATCAGTATTATTGGTTAAAAAGAAGGATGGTACTCTACGGATGTGTATTGATTATAGAATGCTTAACAAGAGAACAATCAAGAACCACTACCCAATTCCAAGGATTGATGAATTGATTGATGAATTGCATGGTGCCAAGTACTTCTCCAAAATTGATCTGAGATCAGGTTACTGCCAAATTTGTGTTAGAGAAGAAGATATTGAGAAGACAACTTTTCATTTCCATTATGGACATTTTGACTTTTTGGTTATGCCATTTGGGCTAACCAATGCCCCTACTACATTCCAGTCTACTATGAATATGTTATTTCATTCATAGTAGACGCAATTTGTGTTAGTCTTCTTTGATGATATCTTGGTTTATAGACGGACATGGGAAGAGCATCTTGCACATCTTGACATAGTTTTGGGTATTCTTGGTAAGGAATCTCTATATGCAAAGGAATCTAAATGTGACTTGGGCATGACAAAATTACTATATTTGGGTCACATCATTAGTGCAAAAGGAGTTTGAATGGATCCAGATAAGGTCAAGACAATTATTGAGTGGCCTACTCTGACAAATCTGACACAACTTAGAGGATTTTGGGTTTATGTGGATTCTATCATAGATTTGTCAATGGGTATTCTCACCATGTAGCACCACTTATAGATTTGACTAAGAAAGGGGCTTTTGTTTAAACTCATGAGGCATAGGAATGCTTTGAGATGTTCAAACAACTTATGACTACTTGCGCAGTGCTTGCATTGCCCAATTTTACTAAACCCTTTGAGTTGCAGTGTGAGGGGATTGGAGTTGTCCTTATGCATGAAAAACATCCAATTGCATATGAAAGTAGGAAGTTGAGGGGCCTTGAGAGGAGCTATAGTATATATGACAAGGAAATGTTGACCATTATGTATGCATTGGCCAAGTTCAGGCAATACTTAGTGGGCATTAAGTTCATTGTTAAAATAGACCATAATAGCTTGAGACATTTCCTTGGGTAGCAAGATCTTAATGACCATCAGTAAAAGTGGGTAAGTAAGTTGTAATCTTATGATTTTGACATTTATTTTGTCAAAGGTTCATAGAATATAGTTTTTGATGCCTTGTCTTGCCAACCACATTTGAGATCTATGGCTAAGGTTTTAGAGGATTGGAGTCATTTGATTGTGGCAGAATATGCTAAGGATTCTCGAGCTTCAAGTATTATTGATGGGTCACTACATGATAATAGGTACACGGTGGTGAATGATCTTATCATTTACAAGGGGAGGATTTTCTTGACTCCAAGGTCCAAAGTGAAGAACATAGTATTGAGATTCTTTCATGATTCACCATTGGCAAGCCATCCTGGGTATTTCAAAATCTATCAAAAAATTCAGGAGAGGTTCAGTTAGAAGGGTCTAAAATATGATGTTCTATGATATGTTAGAGAATGTGTTGTTTTCCAATAGAAAAAACAAAACCATACATATCCTGCTGGTTTATTATAGCCACTTCCAATTCCAAATGAGAAGTGGGAATGTATATCTATGGACTTTATCACAAGGTTGCCAAAAGTGCAAGGCGAGGATTGTGTTTATGTGGTGGTTGATTTCTTGACCAAGTTCGCACATTTTTTCCCGATCACTATTTCATTTTCAGCCACATAGGCTACTGAACTATTTTTTTGTGAGGTGTTTAGATTGCATGGATTTCCACAAAACATTGTTAGTGACCAAGATAGTTAGTTTATGAGCAATTTCTAGAAGGAGCTTTTTAGATTGTTTGGGACTTAGCTTTCTCTGAGTACTAGTTACCACCCTCAAACAAATGGACAAATGGAGATAGTCAATAAATGGGTGGAAGGGTACCTCAGAAATTATATTGCTGGGTAGCAAAAAGGATGGGTTAAGTGCATATACCTTTGTGAGAACTGCGAAAACACCACTTACCATATTTCTATTTAGATGACACCATTCATGGCCTTGTATGGTTATGAGGCTTCTAGCTTTCTTGATTTGTTGATAAGTGATAGTAGAGTGCCTAGTGTTGGAGACATGTTATAGGAAATTTAGTATATCATGAGGGCTCTTTGTGAAAACATCCAGAAGGCACAAAACCAACAAAAACAATATGTAGATCAGAAAAGAGTAGAATGCTCTTTTGAGGTTGGAGACATGGTGTATTTGATGTTGCATCCCTACAAATAGTCTACTCTCAAGAAGAGTGGTGTAGAGAAGCTCAACCCACAATACTATGGACCCTTTTGGGTCATTAGGCATGTGGGTGAAGTGGATTATGAGCTAGAGTTTTTGGCAGACAAAAAAGTGCACAATGTTTTCCATGTATCACACCTCAAGAACACATTAAGACATCATGTGGCCCCTTCTGCAGTTCTACCACCCTTAGATGATGAGGGTAAGTTGATTTTGATACCAGAGGCTATACTAGATTTTAGAGAGAAGAGTTTGAGAAGCCATGCCATTAGAGAATATTTGATTAAATGGAAGAACCTACCCATTGAGGATGCTGCATGGGAGAGTGAAGAGATTCTACAACATCTAGAGTTGAGATTGCTTGGGGACAAGCAATTTCCAAAGGGGTGGACTATAATGTCCCCATCTCTTTAGCTTATAAAGTCATTAAATAATTTAAAAAATTTAAAAGAGATGACTTTATATTTAATTTAATATTAGGGAATCATTGAGAAGCACATCTCATATACTATTGGAAAGAAGGAAGCTTCCAGAATAGTGTGATAAGGTAACACTTATGATTCTTCTAGAAAGGGTGGGGCAGGAATAATATAAATAGAGGAGAGAGCCTCATGGGAAGGTATCCAAATTTTTTATTGACATTTGCATATGTATTTGTGGAGCCAAGGGCCTGCAGATAATCAATTGGTCTTTGGGAATGAAAACTCCCAATAATAGCAATTTTGAGGGTGTGAAACATCACCTAAATTATGGCTAATTGGAGGTGGTATTATAGTCACTTCATTGTGCCAAATTTGTGGCCATGGGCCAGGTGTGAAGAGGAAGAATAATAGGGCATTTGCTACAAGATCTTGTTGTAGGAAAACTGTATTATCTTGTCATTAGGGCATAATACCATAATACCTAGAGATATTGATTGCATTGTCAATAGAGACTCAAAGTGACTTCAAAAACTAAGTTTCTCTTATTTATTCATGCATATTATATGCTACTACTATAGGTGTCAATATTTTTCAGAATTAAGAATTTATTTATATATAAGATACCAGAGTTTGGATTTGATATTAGTTTGTATTTAGATCTTGTAAAGATGTCTTGGTTGTAGATGCATCATTTTCTCTTAATGAATTAATAGGTGAAAGGAAGGATTATATTCATTGTGCATCTTGTAATCATTTATTACAAGTAGAAAATTAGGGTAATTTGTGATCAATTTGAGCAAGACTCATTACATATAGATGTTATAATTAGAGAACTAAGACTTTTTTGGAAAGTGTAAATGTGAGAATTGATGAGAAATTCATAATACAAGAGAGAATAGTTGATTACAATTTAGATGATGATAATGTTGTTACTAAGCCAAGTAATGATAAGGTATTTCTTGATACTAGCAATGATTTGGAGAATGAAGGAGAGAAAAGGTAGGACCAAAGCTTGGAACCTTTTGTAGAGCCAAGAGTTGAGATAGCAACTCCTACTTTACGAAAGAACATGATAAAGAATCACCCATCTAAAAAAATCATTGGAAGAAAAGACAAAGGTGTAATGAAAAGAAGTAGAGTGTGTTGGCCTAGTTTTCACCCTTTGTCATGTCTTGTACCTCATAGTGAAAAACCCTAGGGTTATAGCCCAAAATTGGTGAGTTTCAGTTAAAACCCTAGTTTATTTCCTAGAGTCTCATAGACTCTCGATGTTGTGCCCTAATCCTTAAAATAATTAAAATATAATTTCCAAATTTTAAATTATGCAGTACACACTTATCCTAAGTTTTCTTTTACATAAAGATTACTTTATTATTTTGCATGAGATAAACCCTTTTATTATTAAGTTTTCCTAACCATAGTTATCTTTCTTAAACATTTTATGAAGCATGTTAACTTTGATAGTTTGTTTTAGTTGACGGTCCATCTCTCTAAGATCGATGATGAGAACATGCCTACAATGTGAAGATGCATGTTTTCTAAATGAAGCAGGAAAGTGCCTTTGAGACATGTAGCACTTAGTGACATGGGTTATAACTACATTGTACAAACTAGAGATTGTCAGAACCTATCAAAGTTTTTTAGAATTTGTCAGTGCACATTCCATCTTCATTTGATATCATTAGTTGGCCCATGCGATGGGGTTGTTTTTCTTATCATGTTAGTAGAGCATTGATCTTTGGAAGATCAATAGTCGTTTCATTACTGCTTGATAAAAATGCAAGGATCTTAAACAAAGTGGGGAAGCATCTTGGCACCATCTATCCTAGATTATGTTATGAAGGATGTTTCATGGAGTTCAAAGAATGCAAGATACACATCATTGATCTTGATGAGATCGATGGATAGTTCATGCCCATAATATAGAAGTGAAGGGATTTTAAGCAAAGGAAACAAGTGCATCATTAACATTTGGCATATGATGACATCATGGATGTAGTTTTTAAAAGATAATATGCAATCTCTACTAGTGGCAATTGTCAAACACATTGGTGCAAATGTAATGCATTTATTCATTGGTAGGGTTGACTCAACATTAAAAGTTATAAATTTGTTGCACCATTGATCTTGGATAGATCAACAGATGACACTTACCCACAATACCAAGACGTTTGAAGTTTAAGCAAAGTAGGGAAGCACCTATTTGATGCATGTCTAGGTGGGACCTATTGTAAAAAAACTATTGAGTGAGGTCAAGGTGGAAAAGGTAATGACATAGAGTGAAGTAATTGGCCAGATAAATAAGTGCTTGCTAGGTTGAAGATGAGAGTGCTAGTGGGACCACCTTTTAAAAGGTTTTATTTATAAAGTATTGCAATTTTCCATGATCGTCAATCTTTGGAAGATTGACAATTAGCACTTACCACATTATAAAAGTGCTTAAGTTTTAAGTAAAGTGGGGAAACCCCCATTTGACATGTGGCAAGGATTTCAAAACTTTAAAGTAGCCTTTTTATTTTCAAGTAAAGTCATCTAATGCTGTGTAATCAATGGATGAAATTCAAATTTGAGGCACTACACAAAAATAACTTTTAGAAACATTAATGCCATTCAAGGCTACTTCGTGCAACCTTAATGCTACAATATAACTTGAAAGTTCACCATTACTGAGCTGCACAGTTGCAAAATTCTTAGAGCACAATGGTTTTCAAAGCTAGGGCATGAGATTATACAAGGTTTTTAGTGATTTATGAAGCAATTCATAGAGAAAATAAAGTAGGAATTGGTGGGTAAGTGGTCTGTGACTCTTAAAAATTAAGAAGTTATAATTGTGCTAAGTTGAAAATTAAAATGCCTCCTCAAAATGAATTTTCTGGCCTGACAGATTACCTAAACAGATTTGTTCATGATGATTTTCTTGAACAAATGCCTCTATCTATGAATGAATTTTAAAAAGGTAGAGAATTCATCCCTAAAATCCCTAGGTTGGTGGTTAGTGAGGGTTTCTATAACAAGGACAATTATTTAAGAGATGCACAAGTTTTAGTGGGGGGTTTGAAACTATTCAAAAAATGATTTGTAGAATGTAACATGGACACCCCATTGAGCAATGTTTGGGAGTTTGACATTGGTAAATTGGTCTTCTTGAGGTATTTTTTGATATTGACCTATTAATTGATATGGCTAAATAATACAACCCCATTACCAAAATTGAGAAAAACCATGCTAGGTATAATATCTTTAGGGATTCTCTTGAATTAATCAGAGAAGTGTTTAAACTAAACCCTTACCATGCCATCCATGAAAAAATTGGCATTGAAGAATTCCAAGCTAGGTATGATGCACAGAGGGTATATTTAAGGGGAGAACTATTGCAGCAATACTTTGTCAAGATTGGATCATTTCCTTTGGTTACGCCAAACACCCTAGAGCCCTTGATGAAGAAATATTTTAATCTTGGGGCACAGGCCTTACATTTTTCTTTATGCAAAATATTTGGAATGGATGAATAAGACTATATTCATGGCTCAATTATCATTATCATAGCTCAGACCCTATAGTTTGGAATGAGCTCAATGTTTGATTTTGTTACCTACTTTGCTAAGGAGATTCACAATGGTTTGATTGGGATGGCTCAAGTTAAGGTAAATAGGCCTTTCAACTAGTATTCTTATTTGATGTATATATGCCTATATAAGTGAGTAACTTTCTTCTCCAAGGAAGTTAAATTGGAACTAGAAAGAGATGGAGAGAAGCTCCTAGTTTAGTTATGGAGCATTGACATGACATGGGAAGTTATAAATGCCATCTATGTTACATTTGATAGGTATTTTACCTCAAGGCTTAGATTACTTTTGAAAGGAGATAGTTCTCGAATCCCAAATCCTCTATTGGAATTGATAAAACCTAAGGACCATGCCAAGGGGCTATTGGTCAATCATAATTGGGGGGATATCATCCCATAACCTATTTCCACTATGACTAGAGTTAATGGCTTTTTGGAAAAATCCCATGTATTACCCTATCATGTGCCTCTAAAGATAGGAATTGCTTGCAAAGTTATTATCGAAGATTAGGTTAGTTGAGGAATAAGATATACTAGGAAAAGGTAAATAAACATTCTTCCCTATTGTTACTATTATACATGATTTTTTTTTGTTAAAAAAGGATAGAGAAATTTGAGCTTATTTTTGGATAAATATCAAATGTCACTATCTCATGCCCACTACATTGATCTAGAGTGATTTTATTACCTCCTTAGAGAGAGAACTAAAGCTAAGGCTATTATACAGACTATGTATTTCTTGAAGGATATCATTAGAAATGTATTTTCACTACAAGAACAAGAGGTTAGAAAAGAAAAATGGGTTTTTTTAGAAAATTCTTGGAATTTATTAATGATTTTTAGCCCAACTACAGCCCCTTGGTAGGCAAGAAATATTGGGGAGCTAGAATGAACATGCTGATGAACAATTTTTCTGTGATAATGGAAACTTTGAATGAGAAGAAGGGTATTTTAGCTAAAGCATATCAAAACAAATATTCTAAGGTGGAAAGAAGAATAAATAGAAAAATGTTTGTGACTCTAGGCCAATATATACTATAGAGAAGCGCTAAATATGTTGTATCTCAAAATATATAACACATTCCCCCTTAGAAAATGCCTAGAATAGAGAGTCCATCTAATATAGGTGCCCCTAAAAGATAGAACTTAGAATAGGGATCCTCCTCTCAAGTAGGAGAGTATTCACCATCCTATACCCCACTCAGAGTAGCTGATGATGTATCTCTAAGAGAGCAGCTAAGGCAAATTGGAGGGGAGGGAGACATAATTATCACTACTACTAATATAGAAAGGGGAGTGCCTGAGGAGCCTACTATGCCATCCTTTGACTTCACTATTGCTGATTACAGAAGTAAGGAGATAGATCACATTATTGCACTAGCATCTCAAAAGTATGTAGATGATGAAAATTGTGTTAAATCTAGGGCTTTTGCACAATTTTTATGGAGGGAAAACATCAATAGTTTTGAGGAAAAATGTAAAATAATAAAACTAGAGCAACCAAATAAATTGGACTCTTAAATTGAGGAGGAGGTTAAAGCTAAAGATTTGGAGGACTTTTCCCAATTAACACCTAAGGTTAGGAGATAGCTAGTCAAAGAGTTAGGAGTTTTGATTCTACCTGAGTGGGACATAGCCAGTGTTATGATTTTTTATTCTATTAGAAAAGAAAAAGATGTGTAATATAAAACTGAGGTAGAAATATTGCAAGCACATAGAGGAGTAAAGTTTAGTAAGGATCACCAAGCTATGGTGATCTGGTCTATTGAAAAAAAGATATAAGACCAAAATACAAGAGATCTCAAGCGTTGAGCATACTAGTACTCTTACAGTATATAGAGTTGATGAAGTGGATAGTGAGGAAGCCACCAAGATTGCTAACGAAGTGGTGGATTTTAGCTTAGTGGTTGTGGTGAAGGAAAAGAATAAATTCTTAGAACTCAATGAAAAATTTGAAGAAGAATTAAAGGCATATGAGGAAAGGGAAAACATGATACAACTCCTCAAGACTAAAATATCCCAATTGGATAAGAAACTAGGAAAGAGGAAGATGGGAGAATCAAACAGGCATTGAGTTACATACCCTTGCCCTCCTATTGAGCCATTCAAGTCTACTCCAATTGTTGAGTTACCTAATACCCCATAGAGACTTGAATTTTATACTATAGAGGAATGTGAAGAAGACAAAAACCAAGTTATGGGAATTACAAGTGGAATTGAATAATCAATATGAAGAAAAACATAGAAATACCATCTTATACTTAGTAGATAGGATTGATTGGCCAACATTCTATGATCAGCTAATGGGGATCCTTAATATGTGGGATGAAATAAAAGGTATTGAAGATATTCTAAAGCCCATTGTTAAAAATGGGAATGAGAGAGAGAAAGATATTACTCTAATGTGCCTTTCAGTTATCCAATTATCTTGTGAACAAATAGAGAAAACCTTTGATCTAACTGATAATTTGAAAGATTTTGATGATAAAAGCATTTCTATCTAAAAAAGAATAATAATTGATTTGTCAAAATATATAGGAGAAAAATTTGATCTTTTCCCTAGTGCACTCAAAATGATTGATAAAGTAAAAGAAAAGGAAGAGTGGGGGAAAGAATTAAATAAATTTCTTTAAAATAGAATGCATGACATTATCAATGAAAAATGTCATGTGTTTTGGGCCATGACCAATGAGGAATATGTCAAAGTACAACTATTTTACAATGCTATTTGATTTTTATTTTATTTTTTTAAAATAGACAAATTAGGAGGCTTTGTAATAAAAAAAGCCATGAAATCCAAAATTTTGATTTGCCTAATAATGACATTTCTAATGAATGGAGGGAAGACCTTGTGTCTCTAGAATAGATGGAAATAGAAGAAGGGGGTGAGGGCTAGGAAGAAGATCAAATAAAAGACACCTCATTAGAAGAAGAAAAAATAGAACAACCACCCTTAGTGATAGAAGAAAAACCAACCATAATTGCTAGCTCAGGGGACCAAATTGATGTTGTGATAGTTGAGGAGTTAGAAATTATAACAGTTGTTATAATAGTTCATGATGATGAAAGTGTAGAGCTTCGAGTTGAAGTGACCTTGTAGAAATCAGAGCTAGACACATCATTAACACACTTGATGGCCACATATTTTGAGGATTCAGAATAATAAAAGGCTAATCATGGAATTTTTTGGTATTTAAAAAGTGTAATAGAAAAAGGGCCCACCAAAAGAACATTATGATGTAAAGTTTGTTTTATTTCACAAAATTTTGTCTCATACAATAGTAAAAATTGTAAAAAAAATTGTCTAAAGGGTAGCTTCCAATTCTCTATGCCTAAAGCTTTTTTCATCTCACACTATATAAGTGAGATTCTAGGGCTAGAGAAAGGGTCCAAATTATTGTATAATTTTAGTTTTTACTAAGTTGTTCACTCCAATCTATTGATGCAAACTTTGTGATGGATTTTTTCTACCAATATTTGGAAATACATTAATGTTATAGGATCTTAATGTCTTTTCTTGATTCATTCTAAGTTGTATCAATTATATACAATTTCCAAAGGAATTTAATACAAAGATGAATTGTCCCCATAGCTGTTCTTGCTAAATATTATCTCCATTTTTATTGCCTAGTTATTTTGAAATTGTATGAGCAAGGCATGTTCAATTGAATGCAATTAAATCAAATTGTATTTCAATTCACTATTTCTTTTAATTCAAAGAATTAAGTAAATTCTTTAGTGAGATTGATAGGTTTTCCATGGCAATAGGAAGGATGTCTGTAAGAATGATATTCAGTGAGAGTTGCTGATAGTATTGATTGTAATGCAATCAATTAGATCTAGAAATTGAATAGACTTTTAATCCCAATGGATGAGGCATTGATTTATTGATTATCAAGTTTAAATTAAAAATCAATTTTACTTTACTTTTTGAAGAATATCAATGTTGGTTAGCACTTGCTTGTATTGAATCTCTAAGTCTTAGCTAGCTACTATTGCTAGAAATACTTGTAAACCTAAAAGAATTGTGGCCAAATCTCCTTTAAGGGGTGTGTGTTATGGTAAATCATCATGGAATGAACAAAACATGTATATGGTATTATATTGAAAATCTTCCATGCCTTAGTTATACCCACCTTGGTTCTGCAAAGCCTAAAGAGTAGAAAATGTATTTGATTTTGTTGAAGTTGGGTTCATATATAAGGCACACAATTTCTTATGGGAAGTAGCTGATCCTTAGATTGTTGTGATATTTATTATCTTGGTATTAAGTATTTTTGTGCTTAATTGTTGAAAAACACTAACAAAGTGAATGAAGAACTATGCTTGATATCTGAAGTTGACCTTAGGAATGTAGATGAAGCATGTAAAGAGAACTATTGGAAGAAAGCTATGAAAGAGGAATTGGATCAAATAGAAAATAATGGAACATGGGAATTGCTCACTAGACTAGCAAACAAGAATGTGATAAAAGCTAAATGGGTATTTAGGAACAAGATGAATGAGCAAGGAGAAGTTTAAGGAACAAAGCAAGATTTTTATGTAAAGGTTACTCACAACAAAGAGGAATATATTATGAGGTGACTTATGCTCTAGTGGCTAGAATAGAAGTAGTAAGATTATTATTGGCCTATGTAGCACAAAAGAAATTCAAATTATATCAGATGAATGCCAAGTTAGCATTTCTGAATGGAGAACTTGAAGAAGAGGTATACATTGAGCAACCTGAGATGTCCTTTGATAGATGATAAGGACATAGTATGCAGACTAAGGAAAGCATTATATGGATTGAAGCAAGTGCCTAGAACCTAGTATGTGAGGTTGGACAAGCATTTGACAAAGCTCAGACATAGCAAAGGTATGGCAGATAGTAATCTATATTGGAAAGAAAGTGATGATGGTTTGATGATTTTGGTAATATTTGTTGATGACAATATATTTGGAGGTAATGATGGAGAAAGTGAGAAGTTTGCAAAAGAAATGAAGAAAGAATTTGGAATGAGTATGATGGGAGAAATGAAATATTTTGTAGGATTGTAGATTATATAGAATAAAGAAGGAAGCTTTATTTCTCAGACTAAGTACTTGAGGGATTTACTGAAAAGGTTTGGTTTAGAAACATGTTAACCTATTGAAACACCTATGGCAACTAGACGCAAGTTATCTACTAAGAATAAGACACCTACTATTGGGAAGAAGTACAAATCTATGATTGAAGGATTGCAATATCTAACTTACACAAGGCCAAATATAGAAAATATAGTTGGAATTGTTGTAAGATTCTAGGCTGATCCCAAAGAAGCACATTATGCAATAGTGAAAAGGATATTTAGATATCTAAAGGGAACATTTGAGTTTGGATTATGGTATGATAGATCTATTGAATTTACTCTCAGTGCTTATACTAATGCAAATTGGGCAGGCAATATGGATGACAAAAAGAGAACTAGTGGAGGAGCTTTCTTTCTTAGAGGAAGATTGGTTTCCTAGTTAAGGAAGAAGCAAGATTGTACATCTCAAAGCAAAATAGAAGCAGAGTATGTTACAATAGAAAATAATTTCAATCAAGTAATTTGGATGAAGCAGATGTTGAAGGATATAAGGATAGAAATTAGTGAACCTATTTCTATACATTAAGACAACACAAGCATGGTGTATATGTCTAAGAATCTAGTATTACATTCAAGGACTAAAAAAATTACTATTAAGTATCATATGTTGAGAGAAAAAGTTACAAAAAAGGAAATTAGATTGGAGTATCTAAGCACTAAAGAGCATATTGCAGATATATTCACTAAGCCTCTTCCCAAAGAGACTTTTGAGTTTTGTGAGGTATGCTTGGGGTTATAACCCTTCCTACATCAGAGTACAAGATGAAAGAGTGCATTAGTCTAGGGTAAAAGGGCACCATTGTTTTTCTGGACAAGAAGTCAATGCTTCCTATATGGGAGAGTATCTGTGATGGACAAAGTCATCTAGGAATTTTTTTGATATTGTTTTGAATAGTGTCTTTTGACACTCAATCTTACTAGTTGTTATAGAGATTGATGCAGAGATGTTGGTTGTAGAAACCTTTGACATTGATGTCAATGGGGGAGAAGTATGCTAGAGGAGAAGTTTGATATGAATTTGTAATAATAGTTTGGTATAGAGCACATTAAAATATATCAATGGGGGAGTATGATTGATTAAGAGGATTGGAAGAGTGACAAACTAGATGTTTTTCATCAATGTTTCCATCAAAGCCAAAGGGGTAGATTATTGGAAGATTGGAGAGATTGTTATATGATTGGTTGGAAGCATGAGTGTTGATGATATGATGACATGTTACATTCATGACTAAGTTTTTCATTGATGTCAACATAGCATGTTTTATGTCTTTTGTGATATATGATAGAAGAACAACAAAAAGATCAAGTTGTTACATATGACTAGTTGAGAATGATAATCACTCAAGGCTATGGGAAATACTTCTAAGTATCTAGTATATGTAGTTAACATTAAAAGAAGAAAGGATAAGTCTAGAAGATGTTATGTAAGTTTTGGTGATGTCTATTCTAAGATAGCATTTACAAAGGAATGTTTTGGTAAACTTGTTATATCCCTTAACAGAGTTGATATCAATGAATTATTTTATGGACTCGATATAAAGGAAGAACATTTTCCTTTATCATGAGTTGTGTTGATATGATTGAATGATCGATGATAAGCAATAGAGAGTGTAGAATCCAAGGTTGAGTAGGGTAGTGTGGAAGTGAAGGAAACTTCATTGCTGAGGTTTTGTTGAGTGATCTCAGGTTTGGTAGTTGGATCTAGGGTCTATGACATGGTCTACAAGGTCTAATATTGATTAGTTTGGTTGACAAGATAGAGGAAAGGATAGAGGAAAGAAGAAGATATACTTGATGAGTAGTGAGATCTTCTTGTAGTTGAAATTGCATGTTTGGGCAGTGGGATCTTCTTGCATATGTTATACCACAACTCCTAATTGGGTTGGAATCTCCTAAAAGGGACTCATTGTACTAAATGTTGTAATAGACTCCTAATAGGGTCCATCATCTAACAAGAAATATTTATATTATTACTGTTGGGACAAAAAATTGCATGCTTCATTTTTAGTCCCATTTCAAATTTTGAGAAATCAAGTCCCATAAATGCTTTTAGGTGAGATTGTACCCGGCTATACCTGTAAAGGCCTAAGAGGTGTTAAATGATTCTAGAACCTTTCATTCAGCATGCCTAAGCATTTCATAATGATAAATTGACATTCTAAGCCATTTTGTGAAGTCCCATTTTGAGCATTCATCAAATCTACATCTAATCCCAAGTGTCAAACAAAAATAGGAAGCCTTGTTTGCACCTGAATATCTTGCACCTAGAAAAATTGTATGAAATACCACTTTAAGAGTGTCTAGTTTCCATACTTGAGAGCCTATGTTTTAGATTTCGAGTTGTTTCGAGTCCGTTTGACTAGGTTTTGAATCCCTCAAAGTTGGTCAGTTACTATTTTCATGTTGATGCACTTTACACATAATTATGGGAAGCCCTATTTGACGTGTTTTAATTTTTGACCAGTTCATAGAAATGCTTAAATTCCTTTTGTATTGCATTGTAGATGTTAGAGACTTCTTATGTTTCAATTTTTAGCTTATGACAAATCTGTTTGATCAGTTTTCAAACGCAATTCCAAATGCAATTTGTATCTTTTTACTAGTGTCAGCATTTGCAAATTTGTTAGTACCCCTATTCATGGCATTATAACTCCTAATCCATGATTGGTGAGATTGAATGGATTCTACTACTATGTTATCCTCTAAAAATACTTCGAGTGTGTTAATTTTTATGTCTTGACGAATCTGTTTGCACACTTTTCCAAGCCAATTCCATTTGCAAAACTCACTTTCTGTCATTATTCCCAGTTTGCAAAATCCAAGTAGCCAACTTCAAATGCTTGGAAAATTTGATGTGTAATTTTTCATGAGCCAAAATTTTATAATCATACCATCCTCATGACAGAGAAACAGTGCCCTAGATTCTGAATTGCCAAGTGCCCATTTGTTACATTTTCTAGGGCATTTCCAAATGCACTTTCTAGTTTTCTAACATGTTTTTCTGCAAGTGAATTTAAGTTGGCAACTTTGGAGGTCAATATCTTTTGACCCTAATGTCATCATGCAACAAGATCTAGTAGGACTATTAAGAGAGAACAGGGATACCAGATTTTAGAGCTTGGTTAGTTGTTTGAGGTAGTTTTTAAGGGCAACCAATGGACCTCCTGACACAAATTTGATAGTTTGATAGAAAGTGACAAAGTGAGTTTTATTTGATTAATTAGTGGTTGAACTTGCTTGTAATAATTCTAAGAAGGACTTATGGAGTGGTCAATGTGTACGGATGGGCTGGCCTTGACACTTTGTAGGCACACATTTTCAAAAGGAGGTTAAATCTTTACTACAATTAGCTTTGGTAATGGCACTTGTTGTGATACATATTGATTCTAGTCCTTGAGGGTCTTGGTGTACACTTAGAGGCAGATGAAATAGATGAGGCTTTGAAAATCCTTTCTATAATGAAGAGATATGGACTTGTGCCTCAAGTTGAAAGATGTAATGCGTTGCATTCAGGTTATTGGATGAAATGTTTTACAAAAAGCTAAGGTGTTAAAAGGAACACTGCTTCAAACAAAAGAGCCACATTTTTTAAGAGGAGACCCATGACTTGCAAGGGTATCCAGGAATGATGTCAAAGATGCCAAAGAAAGAAAAAGGAAAAGCCTCACTCCTTGGCATAAAAGGCCAGCTCACAGCATCAACAAAGGCACCACATATGAAGTTGCCCAACACAATTAAAAAAGCTGCAAAGACATGGGAGAATCTGCATCATAGAACAAATAAAAGCACTCACAACTTTTTAAAAAGGGGTAGGAATAGAAGACTCCCATGGCACAGAGCAGTCAATAGCATCATGCACAATGAAAGAAAAAGCTGACAGTATAAGATGATCCCCATGTCCAGGCAAGGCTTACGAAAGATAGCCCACATTTAAGGAATGTCTGCAACTCACAAATCCATGTTGTTAGAAAGAGGGCATCCATGTTTTAAAGTAGTAGCTCACATTTTTTGAAGATTTGTGCCTTTTGCAGTGGAAACTCACATTTTTTATGAAGTGGAGGTCACAGTTTTGGATGGAGGCAGATGCTTCAACATCTGTAGGGAGGACGTCCACAACCTACAAAAGTAAGGAGGAAGCCATAATTGATTGCATTCAATGTAGCAGGTGAGAGTTTTTAGTAGAGAAGCTATCGATTAAAGTGAAACCCACAAGTATTTGAGGAATTCACACTAGTCAAAGGCAGCGTCATGCATAGAGTAGCACCCACATGAAAGGAGCCACCAAGCACAATGGAAAAATGCATTATCCCACATTTCCTGCGGGAGGGGACTCCTAAGACTTTAAATATTATTCATTGCACTTTACCTTGTGTCTTGAGGACACAACCTTTTGAGGCAGTGCTTGGCCTTGTGTGGGGCCTACGTGGTCAATGTAATAGGTTTTGACAGTTACCTCACTTGCCCAAGCCAAAGTATAGTGTATGAGTGTGAGGTGAATTTGAAGTTTATTCAAGCTTATGCTCAGCACGTAAGGTCGAAGGTTGGTTTGAAAAGCATTATGATCTCATGCCCAACGTAAGATTGGGAAGCACATTGTGAGGGAGCTCCGATCATGCGCTAAGGCAAGCACACTCGTAAGGGCATAAGTCAAATTTTGAAGAGGCTCGTGGATATGCTTGAGCATAAGAATCCTAATCTCACGCGCTCATGCTCTCATGCTCAAAACATGATTCCCTGTGTGGGAATCACATGATTTAAAGAATCCTGATCTCACGCTCAAAACGTGATTCCTTGTGTGGGCATAAAAGAAAATTTTCTAATAACCATGTCAGCGTGAGAACGTAAACAAAATTTCATATGCTCGCAATCTCACAGAAAATGAAGGTAATCTAATTAAAGGAATTAATTAATTAATTTTGATTAATTAATTAATTTTCAAATTGCTCAATTAATCAGAGTTCGACATGTGGCATCCCAAGATTGGAGAGATAAGGAGGATAAAGTAAAAATGACTTTGAAATGAAAATTCAGAGAATATAAATGCATAGAATGAGACTTTTTAAATATTTTCAAATTTTATATAGTTATCACTATGTAAAATTTTAAATTTTTCAGTTTTTAAAATACCAAAGTTCAGTCTAGAATGAGAAATTTCAAATGGCCATAACAGGGGTAATTTTTATCAGAAATGGGATACCGTTGGAACTGGGAGAAGATGAATCTTTTGAATTTGGGGTCAGATTTTGCACAGGTCTTCACCAGTTCAAGCTATAAGCAAATTTTCAATTTTCAGAGGCATTCTTAGTGCAATGGGAAGAAGTCATCACAAAGCATCAAAGTTGGCTACAGGGCAGATTTGAATACTTTTTGAAGCCTGGATGTGGAAAAATAAACAAGAAAGGTTATATTGGCTTCTTGAAGTCACTTTGTAACTGGTTTTTTGTTTTTACCATGAATGCAATTTAGAATTAGAAATTAGTTACGAGGGTGAATAAAATATCTTAGATATATATGCCTTGTGGAGCCATAATGATGAAGATTTGATTTTCAGTTTGAGGGAGAAGATAAGAAAGATGGTTTCAACCTATTGAGGAGGTTTTCCCAAGAGACAGATGTCATGTTTAGATTAGATCTAGGAATGAACTCTTCTCCTATATCTTTCTTTTCTTTCTCTATTGTAAGGGTTCTAGTTTTTTGTTACTGAGAAACTAGTAGGTTCTAGTCTTTTGGAGAAAAGTCTGTACATTACTGTGATACCAAGGTTTTGGACCCAGTTCTGGTTGCATTCCCATGACTGTGACACCATTTTCTTTCAGCAAATTCTTCTCATGTGAAGAGAAATTAAGTAGATAATACAGATAGTTCTAATATGTTAGGTTGTTTCATGTTTTAATTTCATGAATTTATTTGTATTATTTCGAGGAAATGAATACATATGAGCAAGCATTTCATTAGTTTCACTCTAGTTCTCGTCCCCTGTCTCAGTAATCTGTAGTCTTATGTGATCTTGGAACAAAGAGCTAAGATCCATTTGCTTCCCCTTCAAGTTGTATGTCTAATATATCTTGCTATTGGAACAAAGTGCCAAGTAAATGCTTGATGCATTTGACAGGGTTGCTAGTTATCTTGAGATGGATATTTCATAAGAATGAGGTCTTAATGAACATCGATGTCTAAATCACAAGGTGATTAGATAGATCTGATGTCTGGGTATATGTAATATTGTCCTAATACCATAGATGTATGTATTGAATTCATGGAATTGTCCAATGGATTAGGCACTGATCCGTTATAAGATCACTTGTTATATTGCTGCATGTTTGAGGATTTGTTGAAAATCAACATCAATAATCAAATGCTTGTCCCCTTTCATGTTGAAGAGCTATAATAGAATGCCCTCACCCAGCTTATGAGGTTCCTAGATTTACATTTAGCTACTGTAGATTGATGTTATTTCATGAGTTATCAAGAGAAATAAGGGTTTTATCTGCTTCATATTAGATTCAGTGTATGTTTTGATAACTGGTACCATATAAAGAATCTATAGGTCCACCCGCCTAGGTTTTGTAGAGCCTGGAGAAGAAGAAGGGTCTAGCCTTATAGTTGGCCTCGTGTCTGAATGGCCATGTTGAAAATGGGAGTTAGCTGCCCCTAGATGTGTTTTGTTCTCATCAGGGTAATTGGAAATGGGTAACATTTTCAAACACCAACAAAATGGTGACTCTGCTAGGAAGATAAGATGGCAATCCATTTTGTTGAAAGGACAAGAGTCTCTGGTGTTCATTGAAAATTTTAGTCCTATTTCAGTTGGGTTTTGTCCATTTGAGTCACCAACAAAATGGTGACTCTACTGGGGACTGTATTAAATCAGATTTAAGACAAACCTTGAGAATTTAAAAGAAGAGATTCAATACAGCAAAAGAAGTGCATAAAAAAGTTGCAGTAGTAGGTTATCTTATGTGTTTTCTAGGTCTCTTACTCAAATATCATGTACCCCAGTTGAACTTTATTCATGCACATCAGTATGTTGTGAAACTAGATGAAAATTATGTTCTATGATTGTCATAGGTCTATCTTCAATCAGTTCAATTTTTGCAAGTGTTGTTGAGAAAGTTTTAGGGTCAAGAATTCATTTATAAAGTATATTTTCTTTCCAAGATAATAATGATCTGCAATTATTTCCTACATTGAAGGTCTGGTTCAGATTTTTCAACTGACTAATTATGTTTTATTTCTCACAAAGAGTGAGTGGTGACTCTCAAATCTTTGTACCAGTTTGTTCCTAGTTGATTTCATTGCTAAATTTTGAAGGACTTTCAGTTGTATGGGCAGATCATAAAATGTTGATAGATCTTGGAAAGGAAATTCTAAATTCTTGATAAGTTTTAAAGTGCTATTTGAAATCTACTATTATAAGAAATTGAAATGTAAAAAGTGAATCACAACAATGACCTCTTTATCCTCTTGAAAGGAGGTGGCAACTCTAAAAAGTTTGATCAGTGGTGTAAAGAATTTCAGTCTTGCACTTGTGCCAAATCAGTAGATTGAAGTTCAGCATCAACACTTGAGGTATTTCAATTTTCATGCTTCTTTTCATGGAAATCAAGTATTTACAGAAGTTGCCTCTATTAAGTGATTTTCAGCACTAGAAAGAAGAGGTAGAATTTTTGTTTTATAATGGAGTCAGATGTTAGATTTGAGATTAGTTTGCTAAATTCTAAGATTTTGGAAATTGTGAATAATAACTTTGCTATGTTGAATAGACTAGTCTATAAAAGGATTGTCAATCTTATAAAAATTGAGGTAGGAAGTACTCAAGGTTTAAGTGTTGAACAAAGTTATTTAATGCTTAAGTCATTAATCAGTAAGATCTGCCTTTTCATTGTAGACCTGAGGAATCTTCACTGCCTAGTGTTTTCCTTGATGTTCTAGTACCTAATTCAGTCAATTGGCCAGCACCTATAAGGTTACAAATAATTTTGCAAATTGAAAAATTCATTGAGGAGATGGAAAATGATGATCATGGATTTCATGTTATGTCTTCTAATGATAATGAGTGTGCTAAAATCCAAGGTAGCAATGAATACAATGAGTCCGTAGAGTAAGATAATCTATCTTCCAAACGTGAAGAGGTGGATTCAAATGTTACTGAGTCAAGTAATAGCGATCAGCATGAAAAAAATGGATATAAAAGAGAAGATAAATTTTGTTACAGTACATATGAAGTTGAAGAAAGTTGTAACAACAGTAGATCTAGTGATTGCCATGATAAGAAAGAATGTTGTAATAATGTTGATTTTCCATATTATTACACTAAGTATCATGCTGTTGTAAGTTCTTCATGTTGTCCAAATGATAATCACAACTAGGAGGAGATTTGTGAGGCAATCTTCTTGAGTTCTGATGAAATCTCTATTTTTTTGGCTTGTGAGTTTGAAAAGCACGTATCTCTAAGGATCTTCATATTTTCTCTCATAATAATTTCTCATTCAATCAAATCAATTCCCCAAAGTTTGATGTGGAAATAGAGGTAGAATCTGAACAATCTTTGTTAGACTTTGGAGATGTAGCTGAGAGTACCTCAAATGTCTTTGCACATGACAATTTGTTGAATGCTAATTACGTTAATGAGGGGAAAGTTAATGCTATTGCAGATTCTTTTTATGTTGAACTTGCTGAACATTGTTTTGATGTTTCATATGATGAAGAGGAAAACATTGGAGATTGTCAATTAGATCATAGATTTTCTTCATGTGCTGATAATTCTTGTAAAGATGAGTTCAATGTTTATTCCGACATTCAGTTTGATGAAGAAAATGATAGTGATGAACATAGTTTAGATTAGCACTTTCAGAATGAGTTTTCAATTTTGGTGACTAATCAGTTGTTTGAATGTGAAGAGGTTTTAGCAAAGGATAAATCTGATTTGATGAGTAACATGGTTGCAAGTAGGCAACGATCAGATTTCACATACTCTTCATTTACGGAGGCACAAGGTGAGTTACAATCTGCTCCCTATAACTCATTGAATGAAGTTGACTATGAGCACTTTGTGTTTCTAGTTGAAGGAATCCATGTCTTTGTCAATAGCGATCAATTTCAGTTTGATTTCAGTTGTTGTGATCATACTAATTCATATTTTCATAGTGAGCAAGGTGTAGACAGTATGTTTGATTCTTATATGCACTATGAAGATGATGATAGTAGTATTGTTTTGCTTAATGAGCCGACTAAAAGTGTTGATATGTTGGGTGAAACAAATGATAACGAGAATTTCAGCTTACCTCAGGGAGATGTAAATGAGAATCAATTTTTTGATAGAGGTAAGGAGTTTTGAAAACTTTTCGGTGGCCCGAGGCCATCACTTTTACATAGTAGTAGTAGATTTCTTGTTTTCAATAAAGCTTTTCGAGGGAAGTTTTTGTTGTCAAGTGTGTGGTCAGCTTCCTCCAGAGATATGAAATCTTGCTATGCCCATAAGGGACATACATCCCCAGACAAAGCCACTATTTGGACGAAAAATTGCATGCTTCATTTTTAGTCCCATTAAAATTTTTGAGAAATCAAGTCCCATAAATGCTTTTAGATGAGATTGTACCTGATTGTACCTGTAAAGGCCTAAGAGGTGTTCAATGCTTCTAGCACCTTTCATTCAGCATGACTAAGTGTTTCATAATGATAAATTGACATTCTAAGCCATTTTGTGAAGTCCCTTTTTGAGCATCCATCAAATTTGCATTTTATCCCAAGTGTCAAATAGTGACAGGAAGCCCTATTTGCAACTAAATATCTCACACCCAGAAACATTGTATGACAGACCACTTTAAGAGTGTCTAGTGTCCATACTTGAGATCCTATGTTTTATATTTCAAATCATTTTGAGTTCGTTTGACTAGGTTTTGAATCCCTCAAAGTTGGTCAGTTACTGTTTTCATGTTGATGCACTTTACACATAATTCTGGGAAGCCCTGTTTGACATGTTGTAATTTTTGACTAGTTCATAGAAATGCTGAAATTCCTTTTGTGTTGCATTGTAGATGTCAAAGACTTGTTATGTTTCAAGTTTCAGCTTATGATGAATCCATTTGATAAGTTTTCAAATGTGATTCCAAATGCAATTTGTATCTTTTTCTGTGTTAGCATTTGCAAATTTGTCAATACCCTTGTTCGTGGCATTATAACTCCTAATTTGTGATTGGTGAGATTGAATGGATTGTACTAGTGTGTTGTCCTCTAAAAATACTCTAAGTGTGTCAGTTTTTATGTCTTGACGAATCTGTCTGCACACTTTTCCAAGCCAATTCTATTTGCAAAAATCACTTTCTGTCATTGTTCCCAATTTGCAAAATCCAAGTAGCCAACTTCAAATGCTTGCCAAATTTGACCTATGATTCATCATGAGCCAAAATCGTAGAATCATACCATCCTCATGACAGAGAAATAGTTTGCTAGATTCTGAATCCCCAAGTGCCCATTTGTTTAGTTTTCCAGACCATTTCCAAATGCACTTTCCAGTCTTTTAACATGTTTTTCTGCAGGTGAATTTAAGTTGGCAAATTCGAAGGTCAATATATTTTGACCCTGATGTCATCATGCAACTAGATCTTTGAACATGTCAGTGAGAATAGAGATACCAGATTTCAGAGCCTGGTTAGTGGTTCGAGGTATTTTTTAAGGGCAATCAATGGACCTCCTGACACAAATTTGAGAGTCTGACAAAAAGTGACAAAGTGAGTTTTATTTGATTAATTAGTGGTTGAACTTGCTTCTAATCATTCTAAGAAGGACTTATGGAGTGGTCAATGTGTACGGACGGGCTAGCCTTGACACTTTGTAGGCACACATTTTCAAAAGGAGGTTAAATCTTTACTACAATTAGCTTTGGTATTGGCACTTGTTGTGATACGTATTGATTCTAGTGCTTGAGGGTCTTGGTGTACACTTAGAGGAAGATGAAATAGATGAGGCTTTGAAAATTCTTGCTAGAATGAAGAGATATGGACTTGTGCCTCAAGTCAAAACATGTAATGCTTTTCATTCAGGTTACTGGATGAAATGTTTTACAAAAGCTAAGGCCTTAAAAGGAACACTGCTTCAAACAAAAGAGCCACATTTTTAAAGAGGAGACCCATGACTTGCAGGGGTATCCAAAAATGATGTCAAAGATGCCAAAGAAAGAAAAAGGAAAAACCTCACACCTTGGAATAAAAGGCTAGCTCACAGCATCAACACAGGCGCCATATATAAAGTAGCCCAACACAATGAAAAATGATGCAAAGATAGGGGAGAATCTGCATCATAGAACAAAGAAAAACACTCACAACTTTTAAAAAAGGGGTAGGGATAGAAGACTCCCATGGCACAAAGTAGTCAATAGCATCATGCACAATGAAAGAATGAGCTAATAGTATAAGATGATCCCCACATCCAAGAAAGGCTTATGCAAGATAGCCCACGTTTAAGGAATGTTTGTAGCTCACAGATCCATGTTGTTAGAAAGAGGATGTCCACATTTTAAACCAGTAGCCCACATTTTTTGAAGATTTACGCCTTTTGCAGTGGAAACTCACATTTTTTGTGAAGGGAAGGGCGCAATTTTGGATGCAGGTAGATGCTTCAACATCTGTAGGGAGGACGTCCACGACCTGCAAAAGTAAGGAGGAAGCCACATTCGATTGCATTCAATGTAGCAGGAAAGATTTTTTAGTAGAGAAGCCACTAATTAAAGTGAAACCTACAAGTATTTGAGGAGTTTGCACTGGTGAAAGGTAGCATCATGCACAGAGCAGTGCCCACATGCAAGGAGCCACCAAGAACAATGGAAAAATGCATTATCCCACATTTCTTGTGGGAGGGGACTCCTAAGACTTTAAGTATTATTCATTACACTTTACCTTGTGTCTTGAGGACATGGTCTTTTAAGGTAGCACTTGGCCTTCTGTGGGGCCTGCATGGTCAATGTTAATAAGTTTTGACGATCACCTCACTCGCCCAAGCCAAATTATAACATATGAGCGTGAGATGAATTTGAAGTTTATCTAGGCTTACGCTCAGCATGTAAGGTCAAAGGTTGGTTTGAAAAGCATTACGATCTCACACCCAGTGTAAGATCGAAAAGAACATTGTGAAGGAGCTCCAATCATATGCTAAGGCAAGCGCGCTCGTAACAGCGTAAGTCAAATTTAGAAGAGGCTCGTAGATATGCTTGAGTGTAAGAATGGAAATGAAAATTTAAAGAACCCCGATCTCACGCTCAGAACGTGATTCCCCGTGTGGGCGTAAAAGCAAATTTTCTAATAACCATGTCAGTGTGAGAACATAAAGAAAATTTCATATCCTCATGATCTCAAGAAAAATGAAGGTAATCTAATTAAAGGGAATTAATTAATTAATTTTCAAATTGCTCAGTCAATCAGAGTTCGACATGTGGCATCTCAAGATTGGAGAGATAAGGAGAATAAAGTAAAAATGAATTTGAAATGAAAATTCAGAGAATATAAATGCATACAATGAGAATTTGAAATATTTTCCAATTTTATATAGTTAATACTATGTAAAATTTTAAATTTTTCATTTTTTAAAATACCAAAGTTCAGTCTACAATGAGAAATTTCAAATGGCCATAACAGGGGTGATTTTTATCAGAAATGGGCACTTCAATATACCATTGGAACTAGAAAAAGATAAATTTTTTGAATTTGGGGTCAGATTTTGCACAGGTCTTCACCAGTTCAGGCTATAAGTAGATTTTCAATTTTTAGAGGCATTCTTAGTGCAATGGGAAGAAGTCATCACAGAGCATCAAAGTTTGTTACAGGGCAGATTTTAATACTTTTTGAAGCCTAGATGTGGAGAAAATAAATAAGAAAGGTTATATTGGCTTCTTGAAGTCACTTTGTAACTGGTTTTTTATTTTTACCATGAATGCACTTTAGAATCAGAAATCAGTTACGAGGGTGAATAAAATATCTCAGATATATATGCCTTTTGGAGCCATAATGATGAAGATTTTATTTTCAGTTTGAGGGAGAAGATAAGAAAGATGGTTTTAACCTGTTGAGAAGGTTTTCCCAAGGGACAGATATCTATTTCTAACACTTATACTAAGGAAACAATCCTCCTCTTAGCATTTCATGCCTTGAAGAGGCTCACTAGCTAGTCAACTTAATACCTTAGTGATAGAGGATCAGACATCCTTTCATAATGATTCTATTGTCAAACATCATCATGTGTTTTACCTAAAATAGTATAACGACTTTATTTAATTTGTCACCCTAGGAGCATAAACTAGAGATGGTGATGGAAAAGTATATGTTATAATTCTTCTTTAATTCATTTCAAATAAATTGAAGACAATGCTAAAGGAAATTTAGACTAGAAACTGAAACAACAACTTGACTTAAAGCTTAAAGTAATGTTGCAAATAGTAAATCTATCTATGCATTGATACTACATGAATAATTCACTAATTATGTTATCAATGGTTGCAAAAGCAATATAATTCTACCATCCAAGGAAAAAATAAGGAAATGGAACAATTCAAATGGAACAATTCACTCACAAAGTGGTCTCCCTTGGATGAGTGAATAGAAAAGGCAGTCAAGATAAGAGAAATAAACTTGAACTACTCATTCTATTCATTCATGGTGAAAGAATTACACTTGATTAAAAATAGTATCACACTCTGTTGCTATGAAAATCAACTTATCCTATTCTTCTTCCAAAACTATGCTCAAAGCTACACCAGTTGTTATCTAAAGGAAACTACAACTAATTCCTAACTTTGCAATCACTCCACTAATAAGGATCAATTACAAACTCATAAAGTTTGGAATATAAATGTCATTAACCATGCTTAAATCCTCCAAGAATATAGAAATTTTTGGAAGGTACATTATTGTGTTGCAACAATAGAAAACATATAATGACTTGCCCCACTTGCAAAAAATTAGAAATCCAATTGGCTTTGACTTTAGTGTTGAGGTGTGGATCTTTGAATATTTATGGCAAGTACCTACAAAACATTCAATGCACACAACTTCCACATACATATATTTGTTTCATTATCAATATTAGAGAAAAGGTGCAAAGTTCAAATTACCACTCTTACAAATCCTATGGCTATAGGAGGAAAACTACCCAAGACATTGAATAAATGGGAAAACATTTATCAACATGTAAATTACTTCATTTCACCATGTTTATCCATAAACTCAAGAAAATATAGCATACTTGAACTATCCATACTTCTACTTCATGTCTTAACTTATATAACATATACATAAAAACATAAGTTCATCTTCTTAAAACCATAAAGTTATGACTGTTTTTGCAAGATAACTACATGAAAACAAGATAAAAATGTCTTAAAGAAATGGCCTTTTGGAGGCTCATCATTCCCCCTAGCTGAGATATTTCTAGTCCCGAATAACCATGAAGTTTTTTATTTTGGCCCAAACTCTCCAGTCACTAGTTAGCCTCTCCCCAAGATCATTCCTAACATATTCAAAATATCCATAATTTTCTTTGAGCCTTCTCCATCTCTAAACTTCTATTGTTATATCATGACCATCTATGTTGTCATTCACTACTAATAGTGGCTAAAGGAGAATGGGAGGTTGATATCATAATGGAAGTAAATATTTGCACTCACTCCTTCCCAAATCAATATACCATAGAATTCTAACAGTAGAAAGAGTTAAATTTTGAGGAGAGTGGGGTTCTCTTATCTTCACGTTAGATAGAATCTATTTCCACCTTTGTCTTGAAGCAAAAATTCTTGTCTCAATATCTTGAGATAAGTGTTGTTCCCAATCTGCAATGAAGAATAGAAATCTAATTCAAAAATGTTCATCTAGAGTTTTAAACTTCTAGTCTCATGAGTAGAGGAACTATTAACTCATTGTCCCTATAAGGCATAGCTTGATGTTCCCTACTTATATCATTCTGCATCCAATATATTACTATTCTCAATTGCACATCCCCCATATAAAGGAGTGAGTTTCACTATGTGTCTTTAGGCACTGCCAAATTATGGAGATATAATTCACACAATAAATTCTTCAAAGGCATTGAAATAGATTAGAATGAATCATAAAACTCATGTAGAGTTAAAATGGGGGGATTAAGCCCTTCCACAATGCTAGTCAATTTGAAATTTATAATTTATTCTTTTAGAAACAATACATACAATGGTGATGATAATCTACATTTCATCAGTTCAGGAATCAATCCTGTGACTTGTTTAATCCTTCTTTTCAAAACTTCATTTTGGTCTAAGCTAGGCTTCAATTGATAGATTTTTTCATTGATAACATGTTTCAATTTTTCTCTTTCTAGCTTCCATTGAGCTCCTTACCATAAAAAATGTTGGAACAAATTGATTGTTACATACAAAGGTGTAGATAGATTGGGTGGTGGAAATGGTTCTTGGTTCAAAATGTCTATCCAAACAGATGTTGGATGATGAATTTTATTGGCACTTTGTGGCATGGAGCATTCTCCTTTCCTTATAAAAAGCATTGTCACCACATTCTCTTCCTCACTAGATTTAGCTACTATAGTAACCAGTGTATCTAGTCTATCCTGATTGAGCCTTTTCATTACTTCTTCAAAAATTTCTTGCTTGAATTCTAGATAGTCCTCAGAAGGAAGGTTTTTTGAATTCTCACTAGTATCCTGCATAATAGGACTTTATTCAAACTCCTCAGATGCTTTAGGCTTGTCAAATTTCGTAGCACTATCAACAAGTACATAGTTAACACTAAGGTCAACTTCAAGTTATGGCCTCTGGTTATTGCACTCATTATCAATGGCTATGTTTTTTTGCAATTTTCCCTCTAAAGAGGATTCCTTCTCAAATTCAGAAGACTCTAGGTTATGGAATACAAGTTTTAGTAACCCTATTTCCTTTAGAAATACATGCACTTTTCCTTGTAGGAGGTGTAGAAAGGCATGGAGGGTTCTTTTTCTTCCTCTTGCTTATAGATATTTTTACTGTAGGTTCTTCAGGAGGTTTTTATGAAGCTTCCTCCTCTTGTGAGTGCAGATTTTCATTAGTATTACTTTCATTACCAAGTTGTTCTTCTAATTTATCTTCATTAGGTTGCATAGCTTTACCTTTACCTTCCCTGATAGTATACCTAGTATTGACACACGATTGGGTCTTGGGGCCACTAGAAGCGTCTCTATTTTTTCTTTTCTTTTTGCTAGAAATGGAGGCATCAACTTTATAAACCCTCTTCTTAGTTAGTCTAGAATTGGATGGAGAGGCTTCAAGAATGTTTTCAATCTTGAGAATAACTTACAAAAACCAGTAGATGTCCTTTCCCTTCATCCAATACCCTAGCCTCTAGGGCTAATGAATCTAGGCTCTACCTCTTTTAAATAAAAAAACTCTTGCCATGTCCCAATTGATTGTTTGTTTAATTCCGTTTCCACAACTAATTCTATCAAGCAATTATGGGAGATAGAATTATCCTTTCTTGATTGTGCTAAAGAAGATTACTTCTTAACAATGTTAAATAAGAAATTGGGAAGATTTAGTTGTCTACATTCATGCCACACATGAGGCAAAATCTTGAAATATAGGGCATGCAAGTATTTGTAACAACCTTCACAAGTGAAGTATTGAATGATAAATGTTGTTGGCTAGATAAAATCCAAGGGAAAAGATAATATGGAGGTTCCCTACTTCTTGTAAATATCCAAAAGAGGGTCAAGATGCACACTGAACTATGCCCTAGCCATATGTAGGTCAAAATCCCTTACCTAATTTTCTCCTTCCTGATGGGGACACAACCCAAGCACAGAATGGACACAACAAGAAAGGGAAAATTTTATTAACTATAAAAATATGCTAGTAAACTTAGTGCAGAGAAAACAGACTCCAAAACATGCCCTATGGCTTACAATAGCATAAATCTGGAGATAATTTCTTCTCCCAGTACCTTCTCTCAAACTCCACTCCAAACTACCTTTTAAAATGCTAGAAATGTTCTTAAATAGACCCCAAAGGGTTAAGGATTGGGAATACATTATATAAAGTGCTAGTTGGCATCCACCACCAAAATGGAAGGCTCCAAAAGTTACTTTAGAAGTTGGTACAAAATTAGAAGAATCCAGAAATGGTAGCCAAACTTTTGAGAGGCATAACTTTTGAACCATAGCTCCGATCGATGAATCGTTTATATTTTCAAAAAGCTCTTAGAGTTCTCTATAGCCCTATGGAGGAGCTTCAATCGTCCCCCATTTTTTAGCCCTATATGAGGTCATTTAATGCCTCAAACCTAACTTTAAAGCATTCTTAGGAGGTCTCCAAAAATCAAAAAGTTGCAATAACTTTCAAACTGTGCAACCTTTTGACCTGATTCTTTTTCTAGAATGTTCTAAATTCCAATTTTAATCTTCCCTCCAATTTACACCTTTTGATTTACTATAATTATGGCTCAATTACATAGTCCTATTTTTTTGGCATTTACACGTATCCCAAGGTGCTTAAATACTCTAACCCAAAACACTAATAGTGGAACTATGAGAGTTGGAACCTTTATTTGACCCAAATGGGTATCCAAAAATGAAAACACATGAAATAGATACTATGTCTAGGTACTTTTTTTGGGTGATACAAGATTACCCTTGTACCTATGGATGCTCCTGCATCAGACACCCAGGGTAGATTGAAAAGTGACAATGTCACTTTATGCATGGTAGAGGAAATCCCAAATGGGAAACCTCAGCTGCTGATATCCAAGTTGAGTCATCGATCGGTCGACCTTTCCACTTAACTAGATACTCTTCATACTGCCTATTTCTGGTACTCTTGCCCACATGATGAACCAGAATCTCTTTTATCTCCTCCTTAGAAGCAAGAATTGGAGATGGCTATAGCATCAGCTCATCATCTACACCATCATCATGATACTCTGTTAAGTCTACGATGTTGAAGATAGGAGAAATGTAAATTCCATCTGGCAACTCCACCTCATATGCATTTCTTGAGTCATGTTTCTTCAGAATTTTGCAAGGGCCAAATTTCTTCATCTTCAGCTTGTTGAAAGTACCTACTAGAAATCTTTCTTTTCTTAAGTGTACCATGACTAGATCCCCTACTTGGAACTCCTTATTTCTTCTCCTTTGATCAGCCCTAGTTTATACTATTGATTCATCTTGATAATGTGTGCCTATACCTCTTCATGTAGACACTTGATAAGTTTAGCAAACTCTTCTACTTTAGGACTTTTCCTCTCCCCTTGCTCCATCTTCCTCAATTCTAGTGTAGTCCTTCGGCTACTGCCATATACAAGTTTGAATGGTGATTTACTAGTACTCCTTTTTATAGAGTTCTTGTAAGAAAATTCTTCTTTTGGTAGAATCAGATCCCATCCCTTGGGCTTATCCCCAACTAAACATCTCAGCAAATTGCCTAGACTTCTATTTACCACTCTAGTTTAGCCATCATTTTGCAAATGATGTGTGGAACTAAATTTCAAGTCCATTCTCAACTTCTTCCACAATGTTCTCTAGAAATACCCCACAAATTTAGTGTCTCTGTTAGAAACTATACTCTTTGAGAGGCCATGTAGTCTTACCACCTCTTTGCAAACCATGAGTTTTATGGCATGGAATGAAATGTGCCATTTTGCAGAACCTATCAACCACCACAAATACTAAGTCATTACCCCTTTGTGTCCTCAGCAATCCAAGAACAAAATCCATACTTATGTCCTCCCATGGCTTTGATGGAACAAGAAACGGCTGATAAAGTCTAGTATTGTGACTAAATCCCTTGGCTACTTGACAAACCTGGCAACTCTGTACAAAATTCTTCACATCCTATGAAATCTGAGGCCAAAAATAATGTTCTCCAAGAATGGAAATGGTATTATCTCAACCAAAATTTCATGCCATCCCTCCACCTTGTTTCTCCATAATCATATTTCCCTTCATGGAACTCCTTGGAATGCACAATTGACTGACCTTGAACAACATACCATCCTGAATCAGATAGTCTAACCACTTAGTTTTGTCTATATAAATAGGTTCTTTACAAGCTTTCCATGCTTCAGAAAAATCAAGATCCTCAGGGTACAAATTCTTGAGTTCATCAAACCCAATGACCTCCTACTTAATGCATCTACAACCCTATTAGATTTTCCACTTCTATGCTTCAACTCAAATGTATAGCTCTGTAAGAACTCTGCCCACTTCATATGCCTCCAGTTCAATTTACCTTGGCTATTTAGATACTATAATGCCTGGTGAATAGTATATAAAACAAATTCTTTTGGCAATAAATAATTCCTCCATTTCTTTAAGGGTTGAACTATTTCTTAGAACTCTTGATCATAAACAAAATACTTCTTTTTGCATCATTCAATTTTTCACTAAAATATGCAATAGGCTTACCTTCTTGGCTTAATACAGCCCCAATAGCACTACCACTAGCATCACAATCCACTTGGAACACCTTGCTAAAATTAGGAAGTGCCAACACAGGTTGACCTTTCACCCTCTTCTTCAGCAATTGAAAACTTCTTGCAACTGCCACAGTCCATTTGAACTCTTTTCTATCCCCTCTTATTGTGTCAGTTAGGGGTGCACATATGCCACTGAAATTATTGATGAACTTCTTGTAGAAATTAACCAAACCATGAAATGAGTTCACCTCAGTAGAAGATCTTGGAGTAGGCCATTCCAAGATGGCTTTTACCTTCTCTAGATCCATTTTGAGACCTTCAAGTGATACAACAAACCCCAGGTAGACTAACTCTTTTTTAGCAAAGCTACACTTCTTCAGATTAATTAATAGTTTCTCTTCCATCAACATTTCAAGGACACTACAAATATGCAATAAATTTTCTTCCAAAGTGTTGTTGAAACTTAAAATATCATCCAAATAGACAATAAAAAATTTTTCCAAAAACTTCTTAAGTACCTCATTCATAAGCCACATGAAGGTGTTTCGGGCATTCGTCAATTCAAAGGGCATGACTAGCTACTCATAAAGACCCTCCTTGGTCTTGAGGTAGTTTTCCACTCATCTCCTTCTTGTATCTATATCTAGTGATAGCCACTCTTGAGATCTATCTTTGTGAAGTACTGAGCTCCACTCAAGCAGTCCATAAGATCATCCATTCTTGGCAAAGGAAATTGATACTTGATGGTTATCCTATTTATAGCTTGAGAGTCCGTACACATTCTCCACTCTCCATCCTTCTTTGGTGGTAGTATTGTAGGTACTACACATGGACTTAGGCTCTCTTGAATCAAACCTTTCCTCAATAGCTCCTAAACCTGTCTATTTAGCTCCTCGATTTCCTAGGAGTCATCCTATGAGTAGCTTTGTTAGGAAAAATAGCTCCAGGGATTAAATCTATCTGATGACTAATTTTCCATAATAGTGGCAATCCTTTTGGAACATTATCAGAAATGATATCTCCAAACTCACTTAATAAATCTAAAACTTCAAGTGGTTATTCACTACTACCTTCCTTATCTTTTCTAGGAATCAAAGCATAGCACATACGCTGATGTTTCATGCCATCTAAAAACTTTCTTCCATCAACAAGATAGATCCTAGCACTGTTGCATGCCTTTTCATCTTCCTTTACCATGGGCTTTAGTTTGTGGTGAACTCCATCCTTTGTTAGAGAGTATGTGTTTGCATAACCATCATGTACTTCATGCCTATCAAACTGCCATGGTCTTCCCAAAAATAGATGGCAGACATCCATTGGAATAATATCACAAAGAACTTCATCATGGTAACTCCCAATTTTGAACTTCACTAAAAATTGTTCACTTACCAAGACCTTATGATCATCCTTCATCCAAGTGATCTGATAGGGCTGGGGGTGTTTTTCCCTCTTGAACTTTAGCTTAGAGATCATCTCTTCTAACACCAAGTTGTCAGTGCTACCACCATTAATGATTGCATCACAACATTTATTCTCACATTTTCACCTAGTAAAAAATAGAATCCTCCTTTTTCTGAGTTCAATCTCACCACTTAGAAGGATCATTTCATTTACTAAAGTCTCTTCTCTTTTTGCATCCTCTAAATGTGATGACTGTGCATCCTCATCCACATGAGCAACCCTAGCTTGGCCCTCAGCTCTCCTATCTATCCTTTCTTGTCATTGAGGGAACTCAAAGGCATGATGGCCTTGTTCATTGCAATGAAAATAGGTACCACAAAAACCTCCTCTTCTTGAACCTTGTCCACATCCTCTACCTCTTCCTCTTTGATCTCCAAAGTTTTGATCACTAGAGTGGTTGAAATCCTTGTTCCTATGGTTCCTGCTAGTACCCACAACTTCATTTTTCTTTTGGGTCTCATTGTAACCTCCAAATGACCTACCACTACCCCTTCCTCCTTGACCACACCCTCTTTGTCTCCCTTCAAACCTTTTATTTAGGTTCGCTTTAACTTGTAGCACAAATTGGTATGCCTCTTCAATGCTAGTCATTCTTACCAGACTTAATTCCTCCTAGATGCTAGGTCATAACCCACTGATATAATGAGCAACCTTCTCCTTATTTGCTTCTACATGCCCTACTCTAATATGAAGTTTGTAAAACTCCTCCATATATTTCTGGACTAATTTTCTTTCTTGCTTTAACCCATGCATCTTCTTAAACAAATCAAGTTCGTAGTCAACAAGAATGAACTGCTTCTTTAGTTTGTCCACCATGTGATCCCACCTTGTGATCTTCTCCTTTCCTCTTCTATTTCTTTCCAATTGAACCTCTTGCCACAAAATTTTTGCATGGACTTTTAGTTTGGCCTTTGAAAACTTAACCTTATCTGGATCTCTGATATCCTCATACTCAAAGTACTCTTCCAGTTCATTGATCCAGTCGATCAACTCATCTAGTTCCAAATTTCTTGAAAATACACCCACACCAATTGTAGGTCTTTTCAAAAACTTAGTAATGGCCCTAAAAAGCCTCTCCTCTACTGGATTCAGAACTTTCCCTTTAATTTCCCCTTCTAGTCCAATTTATTCTTCTTCATTATCATCCTCACTTTCATCACCTGTAGCAACATTTGTTCCTCTATGAAGCTCCTCCTGTAATGCTTGAACCTACCTTTGGAGGGCTCTAACCTCCTCAAGATTAATAGCTTTGGCCCTTCCACCACACTCTCTTCGTGGAGGCATCTTCTTAACTCAAACCCACAACTACACAGTCCTAGTGCAAACTACCTCACAGTCGGCGCTCTATCAACACACTTAGGAAAACTAGCTCTGGTACCACTTGATGGGGGCACAACAGGAAAGGAAAAATTTTATTAACTATGAAAATATGGTAATACACTTAGTGCAGAGAAAATAGACTCCAAAACATGCCCTATAGCTTACAATAGCATAAATTTGGAGATAATTTCTTCTCCCAGTACCTTCTCTCAAATTCCACTTTGAACTATCGTTTACAATGCCAGAAATGTCCTTAAATAGACCCCAAAGGGTTAAAGATTAGGAATACATTCTAGAAAGTGCTAGTTGGCATCCACTGCCAAAATGGAAGGCTCCAAAAGTCACTTTAGAAGTTAGTACAAAATTAGAAGAATCTAGAAATGGTAGCTGAACTTTCGAGAGGCATAACATTTGAACCATAACACTGATTGACTAACTGTTTACATTTCCAAAAAGCTCTTGGAGTGCTTTATAGCCCTATGGAGGAGCTTAACTCATCCCTCATTTTTTGTCCTTGTAAGAGGTCATTTAATGCCTCAAACTTGACTTTGAAGCATTCTTAGGAGGTCTCCAAAAACTAAAAAACTATGATAACTTTCAAACCATGCAGCGTTTTGACTTGATTTTTTTTCTAGAATGTTCTAAATTACAATTTTAATCCTCCCTACAATTTACACCTTTTGATTCACCATAATTTTGGCTCAATTGCATAGTCCTATTTTTTTAGCATTTACACATATCACAAGGTGCTTAAATACTCTAACCCAGAACACAGTTCGTGGAATTGTGAGAGTTGGAACCTTTATTTGACCCAAATGGGTATCCAAAAATGAAAACACATGAAACAAAAACTATGTCTAGGTACATTTTTTTGGTTGACACGAGATTGCCCTTGTACCTCTGGATGCTCCTGCATCACTTACAAGGGTAACCCAATAACTTTGGCCACCACATATTCTATAAATTAAATTCTAAGGCCCTTAAATATTACAAAGCCATCCTTCAACATGCTCAAAAATTAAAGAGCAACCTCCTCATCTGATACCTTAAGACTAAGGCAGTAATCTAACCATCCTCTTCTCCTAAACATCTCACAATTAGTTGTGTCACCTAATAAGACCTTGTGATCAATTGGTTCATAAATCTAAAGACCTCCACCCATTGTTACACACAAAAGAATTTTGGAAAAATTGTGGTATTTTTAGAGCTCAACAATGGAAAATTAACAAAATTTGTAGTCTTATGGAACCAAACTGAGAAAATAATGTATTATTACTATGTTCTTCTTAAAGATTTTTACTGCATAAAATCTCATGATATAATTCTTTACATCAAGTCTCATAAATTTTTGCTCATGTATAGGTCTACCACATCAAACACATTGCTAATTATCATTTAAAGTTAAGCTCAACTTTTAATGTCCTTAATCTGCCTAATGACACAATCACAAAAGGACATGTCACCAACATGTGATGACAGTCATCTCATAATACAATAACTTTTAAAGTTTACATGAGATTTGAAATTTTGAAAAATGAATATCCCCCTACAACTAAAGAAGGGAATGGGTCTCATTAGGTTAGGATATGCAAGAATAATAAATTCGAACAACACAAATTTATAATAAAGAATGAATAAAATAAAATATATGCAAGGTTATGTGGCACATACCTGGTAAGTGCTACAAGAAAAGTGTTATGGAAAAAAATATTTGAAATGATGGAGTGATGTGATGGGATGGTAAGATGGTGAAGAGAGAGGGTGAGTTGAAGTGTATTGTGGAGAACTTAATTTTAAGAAGAAAGTTTTTATTATGAACATCTTGAATGGAATCAACATTTAGTAGCAATCAAGGTAGAAGATGTAGTCTACTTGGCTATAGGAGAAAGTATATCTTCACTATGTTGAAACTACTATAGGAATTTCTCATGACCTAGTTTCTTATAGAGCTTGATGTGATGCCAATTGATAAGTAACTTGAATCAAATATGATCATTAGTAGACAACTAGACTATCCCATTTAGAAATACAACAACAATTTCATATGGTCCTAACTAACAGGTTTGAAACTTTCTTGGATTGTATTGATACTTGGAATTATAAAGAAGGGACTAATCTCCCACAATAAATATTTTATCTTTGATAAATGTACCATGCCACTACTTCCATTGATGCCTAATGAGTTCAGTGTTGTTCAATGTAGATTTGAACCATTAATCAAGGTCATTTAAGGTTAGAATTTAGTTTTGCTATGCAATAGTGAGTTCCATACCAAGCTCCAAATCTATCCTCAATGTTTTATATTCAAAGTCCATATGCATTATAACTAATTTACCATGGATGAGTTCAAAAGGAGTGAAACCTATTCTAGATTTCTAGGTGGTTCTATAAGGCCAAAGAGCTCTAGGAAGACATGAGGCCCAATCCTTCCTATGAAGTGCTATTGTTTTGGTGAGAATGGCTTTGAGATCCTTGTTGGTAACGTCTACTTGGCCACTAGCTTGTAGATGGTAAGGTGATGATTTACCATGCCAAATAGTATATTTCTCCATGAGAGAAATTATCAAATTAGATGTAAGCTAGGCTCCTTGATTAGATGTCAACTTCCTAGGGGCTCCAAACTATATAAAGATGGATTCATACAATAACTTGGTAACCTTGTTATCCCTTGGGTGTTTCATTGGTTTTTCCTCTACCCACTTAGTTACATAATTAGTGCAAACTATAATATATGATTAATCCTATGTTGAGGGTTCAAAGGACCTAAAAAGTCATTTTCCCATTTATGAAAGGGTGCAACAACTATTTGAGGCTGCAAGGGTATTTCATCTAATTTAGTGGGTCTTCCAATACGTGGACACTTATCACATTTCTTTGTGTATCTAGATGCATTCTTGTGTAAAATCAGCCAATAGTACCTAGTTGTCAATATTTTAAAGGTTATTTTTTTGGATGCAAAATGACCTCGATAGGGCTCATCATGGCATGCCCCCAAGTTATCATATGTTTCATCTTCCCTTATGCACTTACACATTACTTGATTAGGACTAGTATAAAACATAAATCCATCAATCCAAAAATAGTTAAAGCTCTTTTCAACTAGTAACTTTCTTTCTTTGGAAGAGAAGTGAGCTAACATCTTTCTTGTGGTTAGGTAATTTGAAATATTTGCATACTAACATCTTTTTTGTGTTGGCAATAGGAAAACATGTTCATCTAGAAAATTATTGTCAATGGCTACATGATCATTAGGGACATGCAACTAAGAGATAGAGTCAACTACCACATTGGCCTTGTCGTGTTTATCTATTATGGTGATATAAAATCTAATCTTCTTGATATTGTAGGTTTATTCATCAAATACTTTATAGAACAGTGACTAGTATAAACAAATGCTTTATATCAAGTAATATAGTGCCTAAATTTATTCAACTTATCCTATTATTCTTCCAAATTTATATTCAAAGCTATAGAAGTTGTTATATAAAAGAAACTACAACTACTTTCTAACTCTATGATCACTCCATTAATGAGGATCAATTATAGACACGTAAAGATTGAAACAAAAATGCCATTAACCATGAATAAATCCTCCATAAGTATAGAAATTTGTGGAAGCTACACTCATGCGCTATAACAATAGAAATCATATAATGACTTTCTCCACTTGTAATGGTTATCAATCTGGTTGGCTTTTTCTTTAGTGCTAAGGTTTTTATCTTTGAATATCTATGGCAAGTACCTACAAAATATTTAATTCACACACAACTTCCATATTTATTTCATCATCAATATTAGAGAAAAGGTGCAAAGTTCAAATTACCACTCTTGCAAATCCTATGGCTATAGGAGGAAAACTACCCAAGACATAGCATAAATGGGGAAATATTTATCATCATGTAACATCACTTCATTTTACCATTTATGTCCATTGATTTAGGAAACTATAGCATATTTAAATTATCCATACTCTAATTTCACACACACACACACACACACACACACACACACACACACACACACACACACACACACACACACACACACACACACACACACACACACATAGAAGTTCATCTTCTTAAAATCATAAAGTCATGACTATTTTTGGAAGACAACTACTTGAAAACAAGATAAAAACATCTTAAATCAATGGCCTTTTGGAGCCCCATCACTCACGTTCAAGGACTTGGAGACTTCATCTTTACATCTTGGTTTCAAACTAGAATTGATGTAATTTATGCCCAGAGCTCAAAAAAGGGAATCTTTTAGAGGTACCTTTTAGTATACTAAACTTTCATTTTTAAATCCTAGAAGAAAAAGAAGTAGACTCTCTCTATCACTAGTTAGGAGTTCAGAGTTAACACATATACCTACTAGATCTCTTTGTACTCCTCATATTTGTAGACCACAACCTAGGGTACTATCTTTCCATTTGAATAGATCATTATTCCATATGGTCCTCCCTAGGAATCAAGTGTTTTCTACCATTTGTCATGGTAGTCCTCTTATTCTAGCCCAAACACATGATATCCCAGTATCTTCTCTTAAAAGTATACTAAGCTTCACTACTGAAACTTCTATTTTCTCAATAGAGCACATTCAAGATATTTCAAATGTCTGTAATATTCATGGTATCATAGAAGATGATGTTTCTATTAGAAATTTAGCATTATTAATAAAGGGAAAAGCTTTATAGTGGTATAGGGGATTACCAGATAATTCTATCAATAAATGGTATGAGTTAGGAGAAAGACTTTGCAAGAATTTCAAGGATAAAAGTGATCATCTATCACTTTTAGAGAGGCTAACTACTATTACGAGAGAAGCCCATGAATATATGATAGATTTTAATTGTATATTTCAAAAGACATGATTTAGAATATCTATTGTGGTGAAACCTTCCCCTAGTAATGATTTATTGGATTATGTAAGAGCTTTCAATAGTGATATTGCTACTACCTTACAAGCCATCCGAGGGGATAATTTCCCAACTACATATGAAATTGACATAATAGTAGAAAATATCTTAATTCAAGGAGGGATGTTAGCTCCAAGGACTCCAATGCCTTTATTCCCTGACATGCCTACTCATCATCCCATAGTAGCCCCTATTCCTACCACATCCATAAGTCGACCTCTTGCCATAGCCCTAATAGCTTCTACCTCCTCCAATGAGTTAGGATAATTGAAGGACATGATACAAAATATAGACAAGATGTTGTAATATCAGAAAAAGAAGTTGGAAGATAACTTCTTAGTGGTACAAAAAATGAGCAACAATGTGGTGACCTTGGGAGGCCAACGAGCTCAAAATAATAGGCCTTTCTAGCCTCATTATCAAAACACCAGATATAGGCCACCAAATTAGGGTCAAGGTTATGTTCCAAATAATCAAAGTAGACTCATGGGTAATGTAGCCCCTACAACTACAAGCACACATCCAACAAGGGTATTAGTCCCTCAAAACAACCTTGCTCAAGAGAAAGATTTTTGTCCTTCTTGCAATTATTCATATAAATATTGTATGTTCTATAAGGTGGAATCATCCCAAGAATTAGTAACACAAAATAAAGCAACATAATAGGAATATAATCTTAGTCAATCTATTGATGCTTGTCATCTACAATAGCAGGGTGATTGTTCTTTTATGAACCATCAGCAGAGGAACATTATCATGAAAACTGTGACAACCATGATGTTATAGCTCATAATACCAGAAGAAAAAGAAGAGCTATTGAATATGCTACACCTTCTCCATCAAACTAGATTTCAACTTCAAGTTCTTCCCTTCATACTATAATTACAAGTGCACAACCAAATATTGATCCTCAAAAAAAGTAGAACATAAGCAACAAGAGGACTACTAAGCCTCATACTGCTCAAAATTAGTCATCAGTCCCTATAGCCCCCAAGGCTCCAGTCAAAGAAGTTGGAACTCCTCTCAACATTGTAGATAAAATAAAGAAGACTACTATTATTATTCCTTTGTGGGATGTTTCCACTATACCAAATTTGAGGGAGCTAATGCAGCATGAGTTTGAGATTAGAAAGGTGTAAAAATAGTTAGCCATTGTGAATAATCCAACAAGTTTGGTACAACCAAAAAAATATGGAGACACAAGTAATAAAATAAAGCCTCCTCCTTTTTATGTCTCTTTGATAATAGGGGACAAAATAGTTCATAATTGTGTAATAGACTTTGGGGAGTAGTTCTATGATGCCCAAGTGTATAGCTGACCTTCTTGATATTAAGTATGAGCCAATGGTTATAGATGTGCTCCAATTAGATGGTAGCTCTATCAAAATAGTAGGAATCCTAAAATATGTGGAAATGGCATTACATGCAAGCCCTATTTGTACTATCACTCAAGACATATCGATAGGTGAGGTTGCTCCACATTTTTTCATCTTTCTTTCTAGAGACTTCATTTCATAGATAGGTGGTCTTATTGCATAGATAGGTGTTATCTAGGACAAGAAATGCGACAAAAGAATCTTTGAGAGAAGAACCTGCGGCCCTTAATCATATAGAGACTTATACACCTAGTCCCATAAATATGAATTGTACAATTCATGATGTAGATGATAAGGGCATGACCTATGAACCTGTCACTACGTTAGCAAAGATGCTTGATTATCTTTTAGATGAGTGGGCTACTAAATTTCAGTTTGGTCTAGCTCATGAAGATCTAGGAATAGGCCTTGGCACCTATTGTGTATTTGAAAAGAAATTTTCTATTCCTATTCTCATGAAAACAAAAGAGGATAGGAGCTGGTGTAATGGCTTGAGAAACAAGAATGGATCAGGAGCTGGTGTGATGCTAGTATCTCCTATTTTGGAGAATTTTTAATTCTCCTATAGACTCTAGTTTAGTTAAACTGGAAATGTAGTAGAATATGAAGCATTGAATTAAGGCCTCCAACTTGCACAAAAAATGGAAATCAAATCTTTACAGGTTTTTAGAGATATTGAGCTAATTTTTAACCAAGTAAGGAACTAGAGCACCATAAAGATTAATCTGCTAAATCATACAAGCACAAATTTTGGGATATTCTTTAGGGCTTCAAGGCATTCAATATCCAAAGTATCCCTAGAGCAGATAATAAACATGCTAATAGACTTGCAGCAATAGGTGGTCACTATTGCTTAACAGAGCATGTTGAAGATAAAAGAGAGAAACACATCAGACTAGTTGTAAGACCTATAGTTCTAGATAACCATTCCAATTGGAAGTGTTTGATTCTAAAGTGAAAATTGTTAAATTTTTGCAAAGTGAGGCAAAATTATCTGATAGGAATTAGTCCAAGATGCAAAACCAATATGGTTATTAGATCATGAACCTTAGCTCCAACAAGTTTGCTAAGGGGCTAATCACCATAGAGAGTATTTTCAATCCTGATGATCAAGAAAGGAGTGGAGGTCTAAACCTAGCTACAAATAAGGATGATCACATACTATTTTCCGTTGTTGATGGAAAGGTTCTTAGTTTGGGAAAGGTATGCTGTGAAGCTGAACAATATTTTTAAAAAAAATTTATGTCAAGAATTCAATGATGTATTTGCATGGACATATAATCATTTAAAGGGTTTTGACCCTAGTTTGTTTCAACATAACATAGATTTGAATAGTGATACAAAGCATGTTAGGAAAGAGAAAAGACCAATCAATCCTAAGTTTGAACCTATAATGAGAAAGGATCTATCCAAGCTAATAGAGGCTAACATAACTTGTCCCATTAAGCATTCCTCTTGGGTGGCCAACCTTGTTCCTAGTAGGAAGAAGAATGGAGAAATAAGATTATGTGTAGATTTTAGGGACCTAACTAGGGCTTCTCTCAAAGATCACCATCCTCTCCCTTCCATGGAGAAAATCTTATCCAACGTTAGTGGCTTCGAAATATTTTCCTTCTTAGATGAGTTTTTAGGATATAACCAAGTTTTATTCGAAGAGTCTGATAGATACAAGATAACCTTTACTACTACATGGGGCACTTATACCTATGGAAAAATGCCTTTTGGACTAACCAATGTAGGTGCTACCTTCCAAAAATTAATGGAGATGGATTTTAAGAGAATGATTGAGAAATTTATGTTTGCCTACCATGTTGAGATAATAGTTTTCTCCATGAATGTGGCAGACCACTTTGACCATCTGAAGTAGGTGTTCATCAAATATAGGGAATATGGTGTGTCCTTGAACTTAAGAAAGTGTGTACTTGCCACTAGTTAGGAAAAGTTGCTATGAAATATTGTGTCTAAGGATGGCTTAACCATTGATACAGAAAGATAAAAGGAAATGCTTTCTCTTCCCCTTCCTAGTAATAAGAAAGAGTTTCAAATATTCCTTGGATGAATCAATTTTGTAAGAAGGTTCATTCCTAATCTTGCTACCCTAGTCAAGCCTCTTACAATCTTGCTAAAGAAGAACATGGTTTTCACCTAAAAAAAGGAAGGGAGAGCTAGCTTTGAAGAGATGAATGTAGAAATATCATGAGCTCCTACCCTTATCAACTCCAACTTTGATAAGGATTTCATTCTCTATACCCTTGGGGGTGAGTCAATCATATCATATATCTTGACATAGTTGAATGATGAAAATGAAGAATGACCTATAGCCTTTTTTAGTGAAGAGACAAAGGATTGTGATGATAAATACAGCTATGTGAAAAATCACATTCTTGCTATCATAAGAGCTTTTAAGAAATTTAGACATCTATTATCACATAATAATTTCCTCTTGAACAAAGATATCAATGAGAAAAGAGCTAGATGGATCACTAAGGTCATGGAATATGAAATTGACATCATAATCACAAATCTTGTAAGAGGTAAAGGAATGTGTGAGAATATGATTTCATCACAAGGGATAACTAAAGAGGTTGTTGTAGTATTAGAGGAAAAACTACTAGGGAAAGACAATATAAATAGTTGGATTCATGACATGACAAACTTCTTGTTGGGGGGAGGACACCAACAAGGACTAGACAAAGCTAAGAGAAGATAGTTCAGATTGTAGTCTATTCCTTTTGTCCTAGTGGATGGGATTCCTTTTAGAAGAGACCTCAATGAATCCCAGTTAAGATGCACTAATCATAATAAAATAGATAGAATGATCAAAGAGTTTCATAATGGCCCTGATAGTAGACACTTCTTAGTCAGAACAACATCTAAGAAAATAATGAGAGCTAGTTATTATTGGCCAACTCTATTCAATGACTATCATAAACACGGAGAAAATGCCAGAAGTGTTCCTTCTTTTTAGGTGATCAAAGACTAGTATCTATTCACCTTCATCCTATTCAAATTGATCAACTATTTTCCTAGTGGGGTTTTTAGTTTATTAGTCAAATCAATCCACTTTCTAGCTCTGGTCACAAGTGGATCTTATCTACAATAAATTATTTTACAAGGTGGATAGAAATAGTAGCTTCCAAGGGTGCTGTAGAGACTTCAGTAGTGGAATTTCTTGATGGAATTGTTACTAAGTTTGGTGTCCCTTCAACAATAATATTAGAATCCTTTGTTGGGATTCAAATTTTTTCCTAGACAATTGACCATGGTATCTATTTGAGAACTTCCTGAAATTACTATCCACAAGGAAATGGATTGATTAAGTCCTCCAAAAAGAACCTAATTAGGATTATCAAGAGGACAATTGAGGATAATTAGAGGTGTTGGCATTAAAAGCTAAGAATAACTCTTTAGGTTGATAAGATTACACCTAAGATAGTATTTGGGAACTCACTCTTCATGCTAGCATATGGAAGGGAAGTAGGGATTCCTATCTCATTGGAGCTCCTCTCTCTCAAATTAGCTAATGAATTGAAGCTAATTGAAAATAATGCCATGATAGTTAGGATTGTAGAATTGATTGAACTAGAAGAAAAAAGACATTAGGATGTGTAGACACTTGAGAAAAATCAACAATAGGTAAAAAAGAGTTTTGAAAGAAAGGATAAACCTAGGGTTTTCAAGGAGGGAGACCTTATTCTCAAGTGGGATGCAGATAGGGCTAAGCTAAGCATAAATTCTAGGTTTGATGTCATGTGGTGTGGTCAATATTTTATCACCAACTATAAAGTGGCCAATTCTTTTTGGTTATCTAGGCCTAATGGTGATATTTTTCCAATTCTATTCAATGGAATTTACCTTGAACCTTGCTTCTAGAGAAGGTTAAGGTATTTGTATATAATAGAGTAGTTTCTTATTTTTGGTAAGTGCATGAAAATAGGCTATTTCTCTATGAAATAGTGACGTTTTGAAGGTTTTTAATTCTATAGGTTACTATTTTATTACAAAATAAGGCTCTTCTTTTTGCGACTGTAGCCCAATGAATTGTTTAAGGCCATTGGTCCATGCTTAGTAGGAAAGAATCCCCTTTTAGTTGTCAGACATGTTAGCCATTTTTAGCACTCCCCTCCTTTTTTTTTTTACAAATGTTGTTAGTCTCTTAAAACACATGGTGATAGCCATGTTCACATCCTTTAAGTTATCCAAAATTTTCCATGCAAACATAAAAGGGATACATAAAACTTTTCGTATATGTTCTTTTCTTTTATATCCCCAAGTCTTAATTATTTTTCATTTTTTATGTCAATATTCCTTAAAAGGATTCGACTTGCGATAGTGTGAAAGCTAACCACAATAGTCCATTTCATTATTTTTGCATCCTCACAAGTGATCAAGGATTAACCTGAGATCAAGGTGGTAAGGTTGCAAAATGGATTGTAATCACAATGTCGCACATGGTTTAGAAAAAATTGTGATTAAGGTAGTGAAACTATGCAAGCCTATTCATTGCATCATTGTAGGGGTTAGGAGACAACTAATATGATAAATTTCAAAGGAGTTATTCATCAAATAAATGAAGATAAATTAAAACAATATCATTCTATCAAAAGTCTCAAAGCTTCAAGTTACAAATTTGTGAACTCAAATAGATACAATCAAATTCCATAATTTTTGCATCATCACACATGATTAAAGGTTACCCAAAGTTAAGGTGGCAAAAGGGTTAAAAGATGGGTTAAGAGTTAGGGTTATGGTGGAGTGATCAATAGTTAAATTTTTCCTCAAATCTTTTTAGGTCAACATGGTCAATGAAAGAATATAGTTGTGATATTTTGATGACATGAAGTAGTCATTTTAATGCTTATTGCAATATCATAGGTCAGTAAGTATTGAAGATATTCAAGGTTGTGATGTTGAGATATAGGCTTAAAATAGTTAAGATAGCCACTTGAGCAACATCACATGTTCGAAACATGTCTTTTGTTTGATGGCTACAATGGGGTGACATGATTAAAGATAGAGGTATCACAACATCACATGATTAGAGGGATGTTAAGTACTGGTAGTTGCAAAGATGTAGAACAATCAATTCTACGATGTTCACAAGGTTGCAATAGTCAGAGGGAAAAAGTATTTTCAAGCTATGAAGCCATGATAAAAGCATCAAATGAAGTGGTTGCAATTTCACATGGCCAAATAGTTAGCAAAGAAAATAAGTTGTGAAACCATGAACAAAAAGAAAGGCACATGTTAAAAAAATAGTTAAATAAGGTGGCAAAGGTGGAAAATTTCTTAAAGGTTATAGGGCCACATGAAAAGTTTGATTGTTGAATTTCATTGAATGCTGAAACACAAAATCAAGAATCTCTTTAATGGAAAATAGTTCCTTGATGTCTTGTAACTTAGTATTTCAAGTTTTCTCCATGCCTAATGAATGCAGATTTCCTCCTCTTATTGCCATGGTTATCCATCTACCCAATTGAAGTAGTTGTGGCTGTCATTTCTATCTCTTCTAGGCCCAAGTTGCATGTAAAGATCATATTTTCTATATATGGATGTGTACCCTATCAAATCTTCCCTAGATCTACAGTGATTGTTCACTATGAATTGAAGGCATTATTTGAGTTTTAGGTTTCAATAGAAGTTTTCTTAGTTATGCTTGAGCTATAAAATAAAGTTGTGTAACTGGACAATGGTTAGTATTTTCTCTAATTTTATATCAGCTATATTTGCATTCTCTACTACTATAATTTAATTTTTCCTTTCATGAATATAATTCTCTATTGTATCTATTTCTTCCATTGATATGTTCTGTAATATTCTCCTACCTTCCATTAATGTATTGCCTCTATTCTTCAGCTTGTATGATTGTATCTATTTTCCATTTGAATGATATAGAGTGAAGTTCCTTCCTAATAGCATTCTTTTGGTTTCTCATCTATACATGGATGTTGAGTGAAGAAAGGATTGAATATGTGTACTTGTAGGTTTTATTGATGAACTGTGCTTTTCTAGGTACAAATAAGACTGAACATACTATTTTGCTGTATCACTACTTTAGATTAGATTAGGTAGTTTGATTTTTATGCATTTTCTTCTCCCTTTTCCTCTCAAGAAGTAGTTAGGTTCACACTTATAGTAAGGAAGCCATCCTTCTCTAGAGACTCAATCTCATTCTTCAAAGTCCCACAACTTGGGGATTGTTTCCACTTTTCATAAGGCTTCTTTATGTCAAATTTTAGAGAAGGGTGCAAACTTTTGTGACAAGAGGTTTGATAGGGCTACAAGGCCTAAAAGAACAAGATTGTGAATTTGGAGACTATGAATTTGGAAGATGGTGCAAAATGGTTGGAAAAGGATCAATAGCAATGTGAGGGTGCTCAAAACACTCATGTTCCTTGTTGGGAGCCTTGGTGAGTATGTTTCTCAATTTAGCCCAAATTTGTACATTTGGGATTTGAAGGATTATAAGAGTAATTGGAATTGATAGATGAGTTTCTAGGTTAGAGATGACTAGGAAAAGATCCTTTGAAATAGGGTATCAAGAAATTACCTAGGAAGGCTAAGAGAAAGCCTTGGATAGATTAGAGAGGGCTCTAGACAAGAGAAACTCCCCATCAATTTTTCTCATCATTAGATTCATCTTTAATAACAATATAAACTACATTTTCATCATCATCACTATTAGAATATTATTAATGCAACATGATTTCTTACCTTTACCATCATAGTCCTTGTAATTTTTGAATTCTTTCTTGCCTTTGAATTTGTTTGACTTCTTTTCATTTGTATCTTATTTGTTTTGACACCTTCCATCTCTATGATCGACTTCTTCACATAAGAAACAAATCAATGAAATCTTCCCTGTAAATTTTTCTTTTTCTATTGATGGCTTTTTTTCTAGGAGATCTTCAATGACTTTAAGATCTTCATTTGATTGATATTCCTAGTCACTATGAACTTGTTTTCCTTTTGAGTTCCCTGCCTTTTTACAAAGGGTTAATTTATCTATGAATTGAGATTCAGAATTCTTAGAAGAAGGAGCATAATTATCAAAGTTTTCCAACTCAAGACAGTCAATCCTCCCACAAGATTTTCTAGAGTTAATTCATGTCAAGGATTGTATCTCATCTCTTGAATATTTGAAACTCTAATTACATAGTGTTACCCCACTTTTCGTGTAATATGTAGTTTTTGTTGGCGAAGACTTCTTTTCTGAAACTTGAAGTTGAACTTGAACTCTTAACAAACTTCAACTTCAACTTCAAGTCCACCTGCTCCCCTTCACTTAAAAAATTCTTTACCCATCATCCCAAGTCTAGTCCCATGAATTTGAAGTTGAAGTTGGAGATGATTCAAAGTACCTTCAACTTCAACCTCAACTTTGTGATTTTCTAATGATTTCTTATTTTGTCACATGTGATGTACTAGAAATGATTAATGTCATTTGTGAGGTAGAAAATGGGTGCCACTTGATGGCAATCTTGAAGACATGAAAGGAAATAAGTATGAAAGCTAAGAAAACTCATGCCTAATTATAATTGGTTTTATGGGAAAAGGTGAAATTGAGATTATTTGATATCATGAGAAGTAGATCCACATGTAGATTTGATGGGTATTAATTATAACCAACCTTACAATTCTTCTCAGGTAAAGGTGACACATTTGTTATAAATTTTTTCACCCACTCATATCTATCTAGAGATGTCCAAAAATTATTTCTTAAAATTTCCCTTCTGGCTAGTATAATTTCTCATCTAGTCATTTTCGGCTCTTGATGTCAGCTAGTAAGAAAAAGAGGAGGATGGTTAAGCTCTGTTAAGAACTGTGAGTGCATTATACCATTTCCCTCTCTCATTTTTATTGTGCCTAGTTTTGGTTTAAAGTTTTTTAGTTTATTTCTATAAATACTCCTTTCTCAAAACCAAACCATGACTCTTTTCCATCCTAAGATGCCTAAACTAGAAAAGCCATGCCTATTAAGCTCCCTCCAAGAAATTTGAGATGCTTTTCTCATAAATAAAAACCTGTTTGATATATTAGAGTGGATGAAAAAAATTCATTCTAGACCCATATCCCAAAAGTTAGCCAGTAGTAAGTTGCTAGAGGTTGCCACCTTTCCATCAACCATTGGCTATCTAGACCTAGTTATTGAATGCACAAATCATTATGACCCTAGAACTAGTTGCATCAAGAAATTTTTTGGAGAAGTGTTGGATAAGATATATAGGTTTAGTATTAGTTTAGCTTTAAGAATTCCTCACAAAGAACCTTATGATACCTAGACATTTGATGAAACTAAACATTCATATGGTGACAAAAAGAAAGACTATGATTCTATCATAGCTCAAACCTAGCTTTTAAAACTAGTTGAAAGAGGCTCTGGATTGCCCAAACCCTTGACTATTGAACATTTCATTAGAGAAATTTATGACATTGTGCTTCTCCTAAATAGAGTTAAGGGTAATGACCATGCCTTTCATTGGTAAAGTTGGATGTACTTCTTTATCTAGAAGATTGTCATGGGTGTAAAATTCATTGATTGGGCTGATTTGATTGCTGAAAATTTACATAAGGGTCTAATAACTGTGAGTAGTTTTATCTCATTCTTTCTATCCTCTTTCTTAATCTACATTTTGGTAGCATCAAAAGAGTTGGAAGGTCTTCCATACTTGTCCTGGACCAATGACATGACTATCTATCAATACTACAAGGATTTCAAAGGAAGTGAATTTTGCAAAGAGTTTAGGAGGGTAAATGGTGTATTCCTTAGAAGGTTGGTTTTTGAACTCCAAGGACATGAAAATAAAATGTTGTCTGAAGAATCAATGCAAGCCATCAAGATTTATGGTTGTTTCTATATTCAATTTTCCAAATTCATGTATATCAAATTTGGAGGTTTTTTTGATGAACCTCTCAGGTTACCATGTTATTGTTTAGACAACATTATCTTAGCTAAGATATGTAGATAGTTTGTTTCTGTGATAGAATCTCTTGAAAACACAAAAAAAGTCATCTTCTTTCATATTTACCATAGATATTTTCCATTAAAGATGCTGAAATTTCAAGAAAATTGTATTAACAAAAATAATATTGTCCCACCTATTCCTTAAACCCTACTCTCCTAGAGAAGATTTTGATTACACAGGTTTTTCCAAAGATAATTTCAAACATGCAGTTTCACTAGTCCATGTTCCACATGTGGAAAATTACTAGGCTAATTGCTTATATGAATTTGAGGTTAGAAAAAGGTTCTAGTCAAGGTTGATAGTAAATCAAATTAATATGTTTGAAGTTAACCTCAAGACCAATAGGATAAGAGAAGATGAAAGTGAAGAAGTGATTGACCCATTTTATGTCAATTAGATTGAATGTATGCCAATTCCTAAAATTGATTGGACTAGAAGGGAAGAAGATGATTTGCTTTCCTATACCTTAGAACTTTTGAAAAGAACTAAAAATTGGTTGAAATCAAAGACTGTTAAATTATCTACCCCTGGTGCCCTAGAGAAATACTCAAGTGCCAAACATAAAAAACACACCGAAGGCTAAAGGTTATCACTAACCCCAATGTTAATGATTCTGTTGCAAGTAACTTTGCAACCATTTCAACTTCAAGTTTATAAAGAGGTTCCAAAGGTCAAAAGGATAACCTCCTCAGGTACTAGGAAAGAAGCACCTGGCAAAAGAAAAGATAAGGTGACTATTGATCTAGATCCTATAGAGGAAAAATCAAATCTAGATCAACTTCCCAGTCCTCCAATGGTAGATAGTGTATCAAATCCTCAAAAGTTTCCTGAGAACATTAACACTCGATCTTGTACCCTTTCTTTGACTAATGTTTCTCCCATGACTAGAAAAGATCTTTCCAAGCCTAAGTAGCTAGAGACTTCCATTGAATAGAAAAAAAGTATGGTGCCCTTGTCTATGCCTATTAATGATTTGGTTAGTAGATGTTTGGGAAAATCTATGAAAACCAAAAAAGCCAGAACTGAATCTAGAATAAATTTTGATAAAAGTTCAAGGCATTGGTCATCTAAGATTGCCAAGCTAGCAAAAGGTAGCCTACATGAGGATCTCACTCCTCAAGATTATCAAGTGTCAAGGATTGACCTTAGAAAGGGAAATCATATAGTGGATATGAAGATCTTTGAAGCTTCAAATAAAAAGATTGTGGACAGGGTTTCGAAGGATGCTCAAGAGAAACAAGATATGAAGGAAGCAATGAGGAGCATGACACAATAAATTAATGCTATCTTGCACCCAAAACCTAAACCTTTGAGTGAAATTTCTATAATTATGGATGTAACATCTTCAACTAATCAATAGTTCCTTGATAATTTATAAAAAATGTAAAGCATTTGCAAAACATCTGAAGAGTGGTTGTAGTATTTTTTGAATGAAACCATGAAATGGATTAATCTATTAGACAAAGCTTCAAAGGAGACCACTGCCACCATTAAAAATTAGGAAAATTATTGGGCTAATTGTTCAGATAAATTTAAAGTTAGAAAAAGGTTGTTGTCAAGGTTGATAGTATACCAAATTAATATGTTTGAAGTTAACCTCAATACCAATGGGATAAGAGAAGATTAAAGTGAAGAAGGGAAGAAAATGATTTTCTTTCCCATACCTCAAAAGTTTTTAAAAGAACTAAAAATTGGTTGAAATCAGAGACTATTAAATCAACTACCCCTATTACCCCAAAGAAATACTCAAGAGCTAAACATAAAAAAATACACTCAAGGCCAAAGGTTATCACTAATCCCAGTATTAATGATCCTATTGTAGGTTCACCTGAAGTTGATGCTGAAGTAACTTCATAGCCACTTCAACATCAAGTTCATAAAGAGATGTTGAAGGTTAGAAGAATAACCTACTCAAGTATTAGGAAAGAAACACCAAACAAAAGAAAAGATAAGGTGACCATTGATCTAGATCCTACGGAGGTAGAGTTAAATCTAGATCAACTTTCCAATTCTCCAATGGTAGATAGTGTATAGGATCCTTAAAAGTTTCCTGAGAGCATTGTTAGTCAATTAGGTACCCTTGCTTTGACTAATATTTCTCCCATGACTGGAAAAGATCTTGTCATGCCTAAGTGGCTAGAGGCTTCCATTGAAAATAAAAGAAGTATGGTGCCCATGTCTATGCATTTTGATGATTTAGTTAGTAGATGTTTGGAAAAATCTTTAAAAGCCAAAAAGGCAAGAACTAAATCTAGAATAAAGTTTGATAAAAGTTCATGGCATTGGTCAAATGAGATTTCCAAGCCACTAAAAGGTAGCCTACATGAGGATCTCACTCCTCAAAATTATCAAGTGTCAATGATTCACCTTGGAAAGGGAAGTCATGTAGTGGATATGAATATCTTTGAAGCTTCAAATAAAAAAATTGTGAACATAGTCTAGAAGGATGCTCAAGATAAACAAGATATGAAGGAAGCAATGAGGAGCATGGCACAATACATTAACACTATCCTACACCTAGAACCTTAACCTTTGAGTGAGATGTCTACAATTATGGATATAATATCTTCAACTAATCAACAGTTCCTTGATAATTTATAGAAATGTAAATGGGTTGCAAAAACATCCGAAGAGTGGTTGTAGTATGTCCTGAATGAAATTGTGAAATAAATAAATTTGTTAGACAAAGCTTCAAAGGAGATCACTGCCATCATTAAAAAAGTGGAGTCAAATAATGAGGGCTACAAGAAAGAAAAGAATAATTGGTTAAAAGTAGTGCTCTAGATAGAATAAATTAAAGGATTCAGATTGCAAAGGTTTCAAGTCAAATGTCCTATGGTTGGCCTTGATGGTAAGATTCTATATGTGACAAAAGATTGTATTGAATGGTGGAATGAGGCACTTGTCTAGGGGGTAACTAAGATCAAATAAATTCTAGATGGTCTCAAACTTGTGGATTATATAATTTGAGTAGATCTAAAGTGGTTCAACAAACATTTCTCAAGTAAGGAAAATGACTCTATTGTCTAGATGGAGGAAATAATAAATGAGGTACAAAAGAAGTTTTGAGAAATTTAGGAGAAGAAAAATCCATCTAGGAAGGACTTTTAAAATGTTGCTCATACTCAGGCCATGTTGATAATAAACTAGAAGCATTTGGAAATGCATGAAGAGAAAGCAATAGAGTTGAAGAGGGAAAGTGAAGTTTGGAAATAGAGGATTGCATACATTAGTTTACCCCACCAATCAGTTATTTATGCATTCATGGCTTCTTATGAGACATGGAAGGCTACAATAATTGCAACTAGTGTGGAAAGTTCTTCCTGATATGATGCACGATCATTGGACAATTGCATCTTGTTTTCTCCTATTTATTTCCTTTTATGCATTTTAGTTAACACAGTTGTGTTAACTAAAAAGAAAATTGACTCTTGGCGGGGTCATTTTGGATAGATATCTACCCCTATTCCATATAAATATGTAATAGCTAATATCTAATGGGGATTCATCTCTTTGTAGACACTAAGAAATAAATACTTTTGTTTTAAGGTTCCACACTTTGAATTTTGAATATAGTGTTTTTTGAATTGGAAACAAACTTAAATAAAATTCCATAGGTTTATGTGTTGAAGCTTTCTAAAGTCCATACTATTATCTACTTTATACTAATTTGCATTCTTGAGATTTTTTTTTATGTGTTGAAGTTAATTTATATTTATTTTGTATTTTGGAATTATTTTCTTTGAAGCTCGAAGGTTGTGGGAGGTGAAATTCATATTATTCATCTGTTTATCCATTTGTAACATTCAATCATGTGGATGATACTAATTGCTAAAACTAATTGGTTTTCAGTATTCACATTCATCTTATATTCATGAGATGACTTAAACTTTTCAGTATTTTCAAAAAAATATTGATTGGGAAGACTTTTCCTTAATAGAGCACTGAATGATTATCTTAGCATGAAAGGTTAGCCTCACCTTATATAACATAAAGAAAATTCCAAGTAGAGAATTCCTTATATATAATTAGGAATTCAATATGCTAGCTTACAAACATTTTCCTATTCAAAAGCTTTAAAGTCTTGAGAAAAATTGTTTACTAATAGTTTTTGGTGACTCTACCAGACACCAAAAAAGATAGAGTTCCTTTTCTTTGAGGTTCCTAATAAATAATATGCTTTTGGGAAATGGTACTTTTCAAGCACAATTAGTTTCTTTCTCTATAACCAAATCTAAAATTTCAAAATACATAAGAAGATATTATTTTTGACATCAATACTTGTGCTTGGGTTAACCGAATTAGTAATCAAAAGTATCTCCAAGTACAATTAGTACTAGAAACTGAGAGGATTAGAGGGATTCTAGTAGTGCAAGAAGAAGCCATGGTAGAAAGTGTTGCCTACATAAATAATTTATTGAATCAAATCAAACTTTCACCTTGCCTACAAAAAGGTATACATATTAATGTGATCAAATTTCCACAATCCATCATAGCTTTATAAATCAGTTTTTGGATTACATTGTGTGACGATGGTAAAAATCGTCACACAATCTAATCCAGAAACTGATTTAGAAAGGTATACATAGACTAATAGATTTTTAGGATTAGTGGATGAAGATTTTGAAGACCTAGCTAGAATTGACTTTAAGCCTAACCTTTCTTCAAAAAGAAAAAAATTTAAAACTAGCAACAAACCATAATCTCCCACAAAACATGATAGTCCTTTTCTTTAAGTACAATCCCCAATTATCCCTAGAACTTTAATTCCTTCTATCATTATAGTCCTCCTTATCAGTTTTAGATTACCAAGAATGGCTCTAAATCAATCCTAGGGTGTTGTGATAGGACCTCTACAACTTGCAAGAAATTTGGGAAGATTACCTAAAGGGGAACAAGAAATCCTCCCTAGATTTAGTAGAGATGAAGAAAGGTCACCTGAAGAACATTTAAATGCTTTTAATACAACATGTGGAGTTTTGGCTATAGTGATAAAGGATGTTGTTGTAAGGTTGTTCATTTAGACCTTGATAGATTTAGCACTTGATTGCTTTTATCATTTACCAAATGTGTCCATCACCTCTTGGAATACTATGAAGAATTCTTTTGAGGCCAGATTTAAAGTGGCTAAAGATGTAAATTCTTTGTTTATGCAATTAAGCCAGATGAAAAAGGAAATACATGTACCCATGCATGAGTTTTTAGCCAGATTCAATAAATATTTGTATCATATACTTGTGGCTAACAGGCCAAATGGAGAAGATAAAAAAGGATTCTTTTTAAATGCAATGCCCCTAGACATTGCTTTTCCAATGAAAAGATCTAATCCTCCAACACTTGTTGTTGACAATTGTTTAATTCTAATATGTAATTATTGTCATTAATGGAAACACATGATGTACATGTTGATAGGAAACCTTGGAAATAAAGATACTTAGTGTTTGGTTATCAAAAAATTTTCTAAGTATAGAATTTGGTTTTTAGCAGTATATTGTTTTGTTTATAACATGTTGCATATGTCATATTATGATAAGAAAAGTTACATGGAGATAGTATACATGTTGGTGATGATGTTTATATCCTCAAAAGTTTGTACAAACTATATGTAATAGATTTAATCATGTTTTGATGACATAGAATAGTGGAATTGAAGGAAAGAATTATTGTGGTTGCAAAACAATTGCTTGTCCAATTAGGGCTTACATCCTAGATGTTAACTCTAACTTAGAAAAGTGAATTGTGCTCTTACCCAACCCAACAAAATTTTATTTAAAGGCATGGTATTTATGCAAAGGACTTATTGTGATAAGAAGTGTCTTTGTATGATTATGTAATTGTGAATTGCAAAGTGATAGAGCTTTTGTGAAAGAGATATATGTGAAGTTTTGTATGAACTGTCTAGTGATTTGAGATCAAGCTAAAGATTAACAATTAGACAAGGAAGGAAAATTACAGTAAATTACTTGTTTGAGTAGTGAGCTCATCTTGTAGTTGAAATTGCATGTTTTGGAAGTGGACTCTTCTTGCATACATTATACTACAACTCTTAATAGGGATTCAAAGTCTCCTAATAGGGACTAGTTATACTAAATTTATGCATTGCCTCCTAACAGGGTCCATCCTCTAACAAGGAACGTATATATTAGTATATTATCTTTTGGGTATATCCCTAGTAGGGTTTTCCATTGTCCAAGGTTTCCATAGTTAACAAAATATGGTGTCATGAGTTATCTTTGTGTATTGCTATTGTTACTATCTAGCATTACTTTATTGCTTCATTATGCATGGTTTAAAGTAAGTAATAATATTTAGTTGGTAATAAAAGTTTGTAGATTAATGATTAATCCCCCCACCCGTAGGAATCCCTATGTCTAACAATTAGTACCAGAGCTAGATCAAATTGAAGAGGCTTAACAACTTAAGTAAGATCCCTATGGATATGGAACAGTAAATGAAGAACCTCAAAGAAGCCCTTGAAAAAATTGATCTCCTTATTAAAGAAAGAGATAAGATAAAGGAAAGATATGAAGACTCTAAAGTATACATTAGATAGTTGAAGGAGAAGATTAAATATTTGAAATCAAAGCCTAAATCTATTGAATCTAGAACTAATGATGATGACTATTCAAAGTTGAAGACAGAGTACAAGATCTTGAAGCATGAATTATATATTATAGATCTAAAGCTAACTTTGAGAAATGATCCTAGCAAAGTTGAATTTGATTTGAAAAGTGAAAATTTAGATTTGAGAGCAAGTCTAGCAAAGAAACATTTTATTTTGAAACATTGAAAGAAGATCATGAAGAACTCCATAAGTACAATACTGTTGTGAAAGGTGAATTGGCATAGTGCAAACAGTAGCTTGAGAAGCTTTATTCTAGCAAAGAAAAGCTTGATGATTCTATGTCTATACAAAGACCTTCTTATGAAAAGATTAGTCTTGGTTATCTACTTAACATGTCTACAAAGAAATATAACATTAGATTAGATCTAAAAGAAAAAGAAAAATCCGATGATAAGATTGAATCTAGTCAATCTTCTAGAAAACCTAAAGAAGTTGAGCAAAACAAGGAAGTTGAAATCTTAGATGAACCAAAGAAACTGGAGACCCCTAAGTCAATCAAGTATGAATTTAGAGGTATGTGATTTTTATGTAATGAAATAGGTCATATAAAAAGAGATTGTTGTACGAAGTCATTTAATCACATTAAGGACTTTTATTGTCATAATTGTCATGGTATAGGTCATAATGCAATTGATTGTAGGAATCCTAAGTATGATAGTGATAGAAGAAATAGTAGAATGTTAAGAAATACTAACCCTATAGATAGAAGAAGATCTAATGAAAGGAGATTGAGAGAAAGAAGATCTTATGAAGATAGAAGAAAAATTGTGTGTTATAAGTGTAACAACTTAAGACACATTGCTTGGAATTGCCATGCACTTGATGGTTAGTAAAATCCTAGAAGTAGAGCACCCCTATGTTAGTTATGCAATAACTTTAGAAACAAAGTGAAGTACTATAGAATGGACAAAAACTTTGGAGATAGAAGGAACAATGGAAGAAACTTTGGAAATAGAAGGAAAGATATAATGAACTAGGAAAATAACTCCAGAACTAACAATGAAGAACAAAGAAACATTGTGAATAAACTTTGAGAAGAAATTAATGAAGAATTTATGAAAGTAATAGATATCTCAAAAGAAAAGTTAGATGATGATGAGATAGGAATATCAAAGCTAGTTGTTAAGTTTGATTCAATTAAGTTGAATTAAGCCTGTTCACATCATCAGTATTTGAAGAATATAGTTAGAGACCAAATTAGAGGTAGAAAAGTTGGGAAAAGATGTATCCATTTGTGTTTAGATGGTACCTAATCTCACTTGTGATTTGGAGCTCATATAAACAATTTATGATGGAATTTAGAGTTACTAGTATTATAGTAAAGATTGATTCTATAATAGAAGATGAAAAGTATATTTTTCTAGAGAAATTTCATGACGCAAATTCTTAATGATATTTATCATGATGGAAGGAGGCTATAGTAAAAATTGAATGACACTTCAAGATCAAATAGATGAGTTTCAGTAGTTATCTAATTATAGAATGCAAATAACAACTTTTTCATATTTGCAATGTATGCAATAAATACAGTTTCAAGTTGATGGATAAATGAGTAAAGAATTGAATTTTACTTCATTAAAAAAACACTCAAGGCAAAGAGCATCCAAAAGTGACTTGTCAAAGAAATTTAAAAATAAACCCTAGTTTTACAAAGGGGCATTTTATTATTTTTTCACAAACTTATTTTGTAAAAGTTCATATTGATAGGAATTATGGATATGTCAGTTGTTCATAGTGTTGAGAATGAGGATAGAACTAAGTTCAAGGTAGTTTCCATAAACTTGGTGATCAAAACCCTAACTTTGCATTGTCTATTACTTTGAATAATTTAGTTTACCTTGAAGACATAGAAAACTATTTGAATTGCAAGTTTGAGTACATTGGTAGTGAATATATGAATAAGGTTATGGAACTAGTCTTTAACAATGACATGAAAATGAAGCCTGTATTTGAACATTTAAGGGAATTAGACTTGTTTAAGTATCATTTCTAATATGAGCTAGATACAAATGAATAAACTCAAATCATATTGAGTAGGATACATGATGGAAAATTGTGCATGCAAGATAATGTAGTAGACCATTCTACCAACCTGATTCATGAGGTAACTGGTCTTACCAAACAAGGTAGTGTACCCATAGGAGAAAAGATGGTTAACAAGAAAATAGAAAGTTACAATAAGGTTGTATACAATGGGAAAGCTATGGTAATCAGCTCCATCAAGTAGGATGATGTGAGATTTCTTAGTAGAGTTATTGATTATTGAGTTTGTGAAAGTTCTAAGACAGATGAAATTTCACCAGGATTTATTTATGCAGCTTATAAGATGTGTGTAGAGAAAGAGAAAGTTAATTTGAGTGAAATACTAAGAATGAAACTCTTGGAAAACCTTGAAAAAAATTAAGAGGAGAAAGAAGGGTGTGTTTAGATTCCAATCATTAATAAATCACATATTCTATCATGTACTAAAGAGAATTCCCTACTTGTTAGCAACAAATATAATGAGTAGTGATAGATGCAATATGTAAAATATTATAGAGGTATGTAGAAGGCACCTCGCAGACAAGGTATTGGATAGTGGTAATTTGATTATGAGAAAAATTAAAAATGAGATGAAATAGAGATTTAGGATCTTACATTGTTGCCCCACTTTTCATCGTCTACCTGAGTAGTAAAATTGATTTCTTATGTCTTAGTAATTTAATATTTGTGTTTGAGTCTAGGTCAAAGCCCCATTAGGTGGAATTAATCTTCATTAGATTTCTCCATTTCCCTTCTCTACATTTCGTAGCTAGGTGGTTCTCCCTTTGTGTTGAGTCAATCGTATGGGTAGCCTAGTGCCTAATCTAATGGAGATTCACATTTCCCATAATAAAGATCACTTACAAGAATTCTATCTACTTGTGGTCTATCATTTTCTCAATAAGAATAGAAGCTTACAAAAATCTAGGCTTTGCCTTCTCCTTGTGGGTTTTCAACCCATGAAGATGATTTTCTGCAAAGAGCTCCAAATGATAAATACAAGTTAAAGTAAGAAAAAATGAAGTGCCCAATGAATAATTCATGTTCCCTTCATGATTTTCTACCACATGAAACATTCAGGATTCATTACAACTATCATAATCATTCTAGGTGGAAAACTCAAAACCAACTTCTCCTCGACAAGTTTTCAACCCATGAAATTAGTTTTCCACAAAAGAAAATTCTGAAGGAAAGGAAACAAAAGGTGGGTCCCTAATGAATTTTTGCACTCTTTTAAGATGTTTCTAAACCCAAAGAAGACAATAGTCTAAAGGTAAATTTAAAAAGGAAGCATAAGAAAAGAAATGGAAATTTTCTTCTCCTCGATAGGTTTTCAACCCATGATAACAATTTCCCAGATTCTAAAGAAAATCAAGTTTGTAAGAGATGATAATAGAAATAATCTAACCATTGTAGGAAAGAGCTATTAAGAAAAATTCAACTCAGTGGATAGTTTCCCATAGGGTACTCTATTGATAATTTCCTAAAACTTAAAGGAAAATAGGAAAGTAATAATGAGAAGATAGAAAGTTGTCATTTTTTGGATACAATTGTTAATTGTGTATTGTCCTTGATGTTACACAAATGTCATATCAGTCATCAAACAGAGTCTACCGAGCTCAGATGGTTAGCAAAGCAATTTACAGTGTCTATCGAACATTCCTAAATAGTACAAAGGAAAGTTAGCTCTTATCAAGCTCACTCGGGCATCAAAATATTTTGTAGTAGAAAGTTAATGTTAACCGAGCTCCCAAGGTTAACAAAGGGAAATTCAATCTCTACCAAGTTCACTCGATCATTGAAGAGAAAGTTAGCTTTCATCGATCTCACTTAGTAAGTGAAGGAAGATCAGTGTTTGTCGAGTTAACTTGGTATCCAAAGGAAGTTGCAAGGTTTGCAGTGTTTACCGAGATTCACTTGGTTAACACTGGGGAAACCATTTTAGAGCAGTGGTCATCAAGTTGGGTCAGGCAGAGAAGAATTTTATGGTTCTAAAGAATTAAGTTTAATTGTTTTGTGCAATATTTGTAGCTAACTGATTTAATGTTTTTCAATTGTTATAACTTGTAATTGAGCCGAATTGACAATCTGTAAGGTATATATGAAAGGTCAAGTTGTGAATTCATGAGGATAAAAAGAAAAAGATTGTGGATGCATAAGAATGTGAATGTATGGATGTAAATGGAATGAGAAAATATTGAATATATGAGCGAATGTTGAGGAAGGATTAGATATCTTTATGGAGCTGCAAAGTTGAATTGGATCAGTGAGGATCTAGTGAACCAGAATAGAGATTTGTATTCAGCAAAGATAAGTTGCATATATTTTAGATCACTTCATTGTTTCTTTCTAATCATTGTAACAGTGATTCAAAATCTCTTAACAAAGTTTGTTTAAAAACCATTTTGTAAATCCTCTAATAAGGTGACAATTCAGTTGAATTGTTCTTAAGACCTCCAACTAGGCCACTCCTAACAGGGTGATTAAATCCTCTAACAGGGTCACACCTAACAGTCTATTTTGTAACCTTTTACAAGGTTGGCTCCTAATAGGGCTCACTTCAGAAGAGTGAAAATTGGTAACTAGTTACTTTGTGGTTTTTCCCATATTGGGTTTTCACATTAAATCTGGTGTCTCTTGTGTTCATGTTATTTCTTTTATGCATGCATGTTAATCACTTTAAATGCTTAATAAGTTAATAAAACATCTATCAAGTTTTAGCATTTATTTGTATGGTTATTGAGTATCAGCAACAACTATATTTTAAGACATCTAAGGATCTATGGATTTATTTATGTGGTAAATGATTCACCCGTCCCCTCTCAGTTACTCCATCTCTATTTCCAACAATTGGTATCAGAGCTTTTGGTGCTTGTAGGATAAGATTTCAAGGATCTGAGCTAAAGATCAGGATGTCTTATAAGAGGGAAATTCCAAGACTTAACAAGGATAACTTCTCAGCATGGCAAGGGTTGATTAGACTTCATCTAGCTTCTATTAGAGATACAGGACTAAAATACCTTGATGAAAAATATACAAAACCATCTAGTACATTATCTATCAATGATATTGCTGAAAAGAAGACTCACAACATTATGATGATAGATATAGCATCTGCTCTAAGTTATGAAGAATTTGATGACATTAAAGACTGCAAATTTTCTTTTGAAATGTGGGAAAAGTTGAAAGAGACCTATGGAGGAGATGATAATGTTAGAAGAGCCAAAGCAGAAAGTCTGAGAGGATAATTTGATCAAATGAGAATGAGAGAGGATGAAAACATTGCAAAATATGTTGAAAGAGTCAAAGCATGTGTCAGTGCAATCAAAGCATCTGGAGGAGATATCAAGGAGGAGATAGTAATAAGTAAAGTTCTTAGAACTCTATTTCCCATTTATGCAATCAAAGTTTCTGCAATTCCAGAAAGAAGATGTGAAGCAAATCACAAGATAAACCTAGAGACCATAGTTGGAAGATTAACTGCATTTGAACTAGACAACTTTGACAACTATGTTCTAGCTTCCAAAAACATTGAGTCATCGTTTGAAGCCAAGCTTTCACTCAAGGAGAAAGGAAAAAAGAAAAAGGAATCTTAGTTAGAAAGTGAAGATGAATCAGACCAAATTTCAAACAGTGATCTTGAAGTAATAGAAGCCCTTCTAGCAAGGAAATATTCTAGAAGCAGAGGAAAATACAAAGGTAAAGTACCTCTAATCAATTTTTCATGTGAAGAAGTTGGTCATATTTTTGCTAGATGCTCAAACAAGCAAAAAAAAAGATCACAAATGGAATGGTAAGAAAGACTTCAAATAATTCAATGATAAAGGTAAGAAAATATGTTTTATGGGTAAAGATTCTAATGATTCTAATGATGAAGAAGAAGATGAAATTGTCTACCTTACTGTGAGAGATGAATCTGATAATGATGAGAAAATGGCACTCATTTCTCATATGAGCAAAAATGATACATGGATAATAGATAGTGGTTGTTCTCATCACATGACTGGTCACAAAACTAAGTTTGAATACTTTGAAGACTATGATGGTGGCACTATAAGATTTGGTAACAATGAACCTTGTTGTATAAAAGGAAGAGGGACAATCTTTCTAACAAAAAAACTTATATGTGATAATTCTTATTGGGTAGAAGACTAAAGCATAATTTTTTGAGTGTGGCATAGCTACTCAATAATAGATTCAAAGTAGAATTCATGCATGGTAAAGCAAGATTGTTGGATGGCAAAGGAAAGCTGATTGGATTAGGTACTCAAACTAAAGGTAACTTGTTCTATCTTGAACTAGGTGAATGTTCATGTTTCATTGCTCAAGTTGAACAAAGTTGGTTATGGCATAAAAGGTTGTGTCATGTAAATTTTGATAATTTGGTAAAGATAAGAAAATTCAAGAAAGTAAGAGGCATTCCTAACATAAAGAAACCTGAGGCCGGTCTATGCAAAAATTGTCAGATTGGTAAAATGGGAAAGACTAGTTTTAAAAGTAAAAACTATCAGTCTGAAGATATATTAAAAATTGTGCATACTAATATATGTGAACCCATTGGAATTCAAAGCTATACTAGAGAAAAGTCCTTCATTCTTTTTGTTGATGATTACTCAAGAATGATGACAGTCATGTATCTAAGAAACAAATCAGAAGCATTTGAAAAGTTCAAATGGTATTTGGCCAGAGTAGAAAAGGAAACAAGGAAAAGATTAAAATGCTTGAGGTCAGATAGAGGTGGAGATTTCATTTCACACGAGTTTAATAAATTTTGCATTGAAAGAGGAATCAAAAGATAGGCATCAACCCCTGGAACACCCCATCAAAATGGAATATCTAAAAGAAGGAATAGATCCATCATGGATTGTGCAAGAACTTTAACGATTGAAAAGAGCATTGCTATCAAATACTGGAAGGAAGCTATCATCACTGCAAGTCATACCCTGAACTGAGTACAGTTGAAGAAAGACTCATTCAAAACCCCCTATGAGTTATGGTATGGCTATAAACCTAATGTAAGTTACCTTAAAGTATTTGGAAGTAAATGTTACATTTTAAAAGAATCTAGAAAAGGAAAATTTGATGTGAAAGGTGATGAAGGTATATTCTTTGGATACTCATGCAAAAGTAAGGCATATAGATGTTTGAACTTGTCTACTCACAAAGTCATAGAAAGTGCACATGTGAAAGTTGATGAGTTTGCAGAAAGGACTAAAGAAGAAAGAAAAAGGGAACTAGAAGATTATAAAAGGTTTGTCTTCATTGAACCTGATACAGTACCAAGTACATCAGAGAATCAAAAATCTTTTATTCCTGAGTTATCTATAACCGAGTTATAGGAAGTTCAAACTGAGCGATAACAAACTGAGTTAAATTCAGTGTCTATCAAGCAAGTGTCTACCGAGTCTAAAGGACCCGAGCCAACATCTATCGAGCAAATGTCTACCAAGCCAGAATAGACAAAAACTAAAGTTGAAATGCAAGAAGATAATAATGAAATTCATTTAAAAGGCAAGAAACTTGTATTAGCTAAATATGTTAGGAGACATCATTTAGCAAATCAGATCATTGGAGATAAATCTGAAGGAACTATGAAAAGAAATAAGTTGAAAGGTACTTGTTTACTTGCTGATTTTGAACCTAGAAATATCAAAGATGCATTGGAAAATGATAGTTGGATTGAGGCTATGAATGAAGAGATAGTTCAGATAGAGAAAAAAAAGGCATGGACTCTTGTACCCAGAGCTAAAGACAAAAATGTGATTGGAACTAAGTGGGTATTCAAAAAAAAGCTGGATGAAGATAGTAAGGTATCAAGAAACAAAGCTAGACTAGTATGCAAAGGATATGTTCAAGAGGAAAGAATAGACTATGGAGAAACTTTTGCTCTTATTGCAAGATTGGAAGGAGTTAGAACCTTACTAGCATATGCTACTCATAATGGATTCAAATTTTATCAGATGGATGTCAAGTTAGCATTCCTCAATGGTATACTGGATGAAGAGGTTTACATTGAACAACCTGAAGGTTTTGTTGATCCAGATAAGAAGAACATGGTCTACAAATTACACAAGGCATTTTATGGTCTGAAACAAGCACCTAGAGCATGGTATGAAAGACTGCATAACTATCTTATTCAGATTAGTTTTCAAAGAACTAATGATAAAAGTAGCTTGTATATAAAGGAAGGATCAGATGATAAGATTATTTTAGTAGAGATATTTGTAGACGACACTATATTCATAGGAAATGATGATCTTTGCAAAGAATTCTTAGAACAAATGAACAAGGAATTTGAAATGTCTATGTTTGGAGAGATCAAATTCTTTGTTGGTCTTCAAATTCAATAGAATAAAAATGGTATCTATATCACTCAATCAAAATACATCAAGGAGATATTGAAAAAGTTTGGAATGGAAGATTGTAAACCAGTTGGGAATCCTATGTGTATTGGATTAAAACTTACCAAAGATGATGAATAAAAAGAGGTAGGTCAAACATTGTATAGATCTATGATTGGAAAGTTGCAGTATGTAGTTCATACTAGGCCAGATATTGCTCTTGTAATTGGTATTGTAGCAAGATTTTCAGAAAAACCAAGAGAAAATCACATTATGGCAATCAAAAGAACTAAGGATTATGGTTTATGGTACAAATTTGGAGGTAATTTGGATTTGAAAGTGTTTACTGATACTGATTGGGCAAGAAACCTTGATGATAGAAAAAGTACAAGTGGAGGAGCATTCTTTCTTGAAAAGAGGTTGGTTTCTTGGACAAGCAAAAAGTAGAATTGTACATCCCAATCTACAACAAAGGCAAAGTATGTTGCTATAGTAGTAAATTGTTCTAATATTATTTGGTTTAAATAGTTGTTGGAAGGCATGAAGGCGAAAATCAAAGAACCAGTTGTTATGTTCTGTGATAATACAAGTGTAATCAACATATCTAAGAATCCAGTGATGCATTCCAAAACCAAGCACATTGCAATAAAATATCATTTTGTCAGAGAATTGGTGCAAAATAAGGAGATCAGATTGGAATATGTTCATAGAAAGGAACAAATTGCTGACATATTCACAAAACCATTACCTAAGGATGCATTCGTGTATCTAAGAAGTAAGTTAGGGGTCACTCCCCTATCTAAAGTTCACTAAAATGAAGTTTTAGTGATGCATCAACTCATACCAGGTTGAAGATCTACCAATTGATCCACCCTAATCAGAAAATATTGCATATGAATTAGTACTAAAGGTACACTGAAATTCATTTGAGTTGAGTTGTCTTTGGCATGTGTTGTCAAAAGAGGGAGAGTTTTACTATCATATCTCTCTAAAATTTGTTTAAGATAAAGAGTTTGCTATGTAATTCCTTCACAGAGGGAGATTAATGTAAGAGGGAGAGTTTTTTATCTTAGAGGGAGAATTGTTATGTTGACATGTTGTGTTTCCATATAAGGGAAAGAATTGTTTTCAAATTTCATTCTGCTATGACATGTTGTGCTGCCATCAATTCCAAAGAGGGAGATTGTTGGATATAATTGTTAATTATGTATTGTCTTTGATGTTACACAAATGTCATATTAGCCTTCAAATAGAGTCTACCAAGCTCAGATGGTTAGGAAAGAAATTTAAAGTGTCTACCGAACATTCCTAAATAGCACAAAGGAAAGTTAGCTCTTACCGAGCTGACTCGAGCATCAAAGGATTTTGTAGCAGAAAGTTAATGTTAACTGAGCTCCCAAGTTTAACAAAGGGAAATTAAATGTCATTTGAGTTCACTCGGTCATCGAAGAGAAAGTTAGCTTTTACCAAGCTTACTTGGTAAGTGAAGGAAGATCAGTGTTTACCGAGTTAACTCAGTCTTTGAAGGAAGTTGCAAGGTTTGCAGTGTTTATCGAGCTTCACTTGGTTAAGACTAGGGAAACCATTCTGGAGCAGTGGTCGGCCAGAGAAGAATTTTATGGTTCTAAAGAATTAAGTTTAATTGTTTTGTGCAATATTTGGAGTTGACTGATTTAATATTTTTCAGTTGTTATAACTTGTAATTGAGCCAACTTGACAATCTGTAAGGTATGTATGAAAGGTCAAGTTGTGAATTCATGAGGATAAAAAGAAAAATAGTGTGGATGCATAAGAATTTGAATGTATGGATGTAAATGGAATGAGTGAATATTGAATATATGAGTGAATGTTGAGGAAGGATTAGATATCTTTATGGAGCTGCAAAGTTGAATTGGATCAGTGAGGATCTAGTGAAGCAGAATAGAGATCTATATTCAGCAAAGATAAGTTGCATATATTTCAGATCACTTCATTGTTGCTTTCTAATGATTGTAATAGTGATTCAAAATCTCTCAATAGAGTTGGTTTAACAGCCATTTTGGAAATCCTCTAACAGGGTGACAATTCAGTTGAATTGTTCTTAAGACCTCCAACTAGGCCACTCCTAACAAGGTGATTAAATCCTCCAATAGGGTCACACCTAACAGTGTGTTTTGTAACCTTTAACAGGGTTGGATCCTAATAGGACTCACTTCAGAAGAGTGAAAATTAGTAACTAGTTACTTGGTGGTTTTTTCCATATTGGGTTTCCACATTAAATCTGGTGTCTCTTGTGTTCATGTTATTTCTTTTATGCATGCATGTTAATCACTTTAAATGCTTAATAAGTTAACAGAACATCTATCAAGTTTCAACATTTATTTGTGTGGTTACCGAGTATCAGCAACAACTATATTTTAGGACATCTAAGGATCTATGGATTTATTTATGTGGTAACTGATTCACCCTTCCCCTCTTAGTTACTCCATCTCTATTTGCAATAGTCATTAGGCATATAGAATAGTTCAAAAAGACACTGAGATATCCATTAGAACAATGCATTTACCATTTCAATAGATCTCTCCTTCTATTCAATTGTGTGGAGTGAATTATGAAGATCAACAGATGAATTGAAGCTCATATATAGATGGAAACATGAACAATTAATCAAACTACCACTATTTCTTGAACTATTATTTTGTTAATTTGCATAACTTTTCAAAAGCCAATATCTATTCATTCACTATCCTTCTTCATTTTCTAGATTCAAAAATCATTTTCAAATAGAATGACAAATAGATTTGTGAGTTTTGATGGGTTAAATGGAATTAAGTCTTCACTACCAGATTTTACAGATACTTATCTCCATTTTATGATATGAAGGATTTTCAAAGGAGGGAGAACTCAGAGCCGATCCATCTCATTACTAAGAAACTCCAAGGATGCACACTAGTCAAGGTATTTGGCTTTCTTATTGTAGTCTAGGCTGTAGAATTAATCTATGAATGCATAAATCATTACAATCTAGACACCAGACAAATTGTATTGCTAGATGACACAATTTTGATCTCCATTGATAGACAACTTGTGGTGAATTGCCCTCGAGTTCTAGAATGGGAAGAATTTTCAGATTTGACATTTGGAGGAGCCAGTTTCAAGTCCTCTATGAAAAAGATGATTTGGAGAAAAGAGATCATGCAATCATGTTTCCACAAACCACAAAGTGCCAAGAGTAAGGTTCCTAGGACTTTTTTTGGGACCAATCTCAACCCTAAGATTGTTGACATCATGGTCCTCTTACATAGATTGAAAGGTGAGGTAGAAGCTTTAAAAATAGTTGAGTAATATTTATTTCTGGTGCAAGTCATCTACTCTAATACATTATATATTAATTGGGCTCATTAGGTAAGTGAGATTCTACCCAATATTCTTAGTGCTGTAAAATTCTACAATGCATTCTACATGTCCTTCCTCATTTACATGTTAGCCTCTTTACAATTATGGCTAGGCCTCCCAAGGGTGGAAAATTTTCTTGATGATGTGAAGCTTATGAATTCTACCATGTTTACAATTGGAAAATAATTATGTAGTGTATATAAGAGTTAATGATGCATTCACAATGAGAATTTGCAAGGAGCTACATGGATGTTTAGAGAGGAGATTTATCCCTAAAGCCATGGTATCCATTAGCCAATTTGGGATTTATTTCATCTAATTCTCATCCTTTTCATATTTGCATCTTTTAGCTTTTGATGGCTTTGCCTTGAAGATACTAAGATATCCTAGTGATATGATTGTGTTGATCAAGATCATGAGATAAGAAATCCAAGCGAATGTGTTGAGTAGGAGTTTGAAAGTGAGAGCTTTTAATTGTGAATCCCATTTTGATGGAAAGAAAATGCTAAAGGTGTTTGAAATGAAATACAAATTGGAGATGTAAGAAGTATTGAGGCCCATGCTTGATCCAAATGGATACGCAAGGGAAGTGTTGGAAATTGGAAGTGTAATCAAACATATCACTACCATTAAAGACTACTAGGCTAATTACAGGGATGAGGTCAAGAGTCATGATCATCCTTTTGCTAGGTTGATTGTGGACCAAGTGAAGATATATAAGGTTAATATTAATGTTGAAGGAGTAAAGGATGATGGTTAGAATATGTATAGAAAAACCTAGCTAAAAAAGCTAGGAGGTACTCCTATGAGCTCAAAACCTTTTGAAGATGTAGGAGAAAATTTAGATACAATGATGGCCTGGATTATCAAGAGGATAGGGAAATGGGTTGAATGGACCATAGCTAGAAGGAGTTGAAGTAAAAGTACATCTACTCAAGCTTCTCCAGTAGTTGTAATGACCTCTTCTTCTCAAGGTGGTACATTAGTTGTGACCTTGGCTATCACTCAAGGACCAGCACATGCATCAGGTAGAGGTGATCAACCTACTAATAAGAATGTTCCTTTGGCTAAAACTATTCATGATGGAACCTTCCTAGTGATTTTAACTCCATCAAAAGCCAAGAAGAAGAAAGTAGAAGATCCTAAAGATACTATGACTACTCTAGTCCCCTCACCTCATAGTAGCCTAGTTCCATCTACAAGTGGTGCACTTCTGAAGCCAAGTAGTCCTCAAGTGCAAATAGTAGATTTAGGAGATGGAGGAAGTAGTGATAGAGAATCCACTAAATCTAATGAGGAAACAAAGAAGACTTTAGAGGTGGACAAAGGCTAAGTTTCTTCAAAGCTCATTTCGTAGGCCCAAAGAATTCCTTCTCTCTGACTATGAAAGAAATTACTCCAATCAAGAGAAAGATGTTTGGCATAGAATCCCTTGGAAAAACCTCTAAAGTGATAAGCATAGATTTATGGTTGGAGGAGACTTTATGTAGGAAGAGAAAATTGAAAGATGAAGGAGTCCCCAACAAAGATACCTTATCTCTTGCTATTTTCTTTAGATCAACATTGAGTAAGGTTAAGAAGTAGAAGATGTTGTCGATTCTTAGACAAGATATTGAAACAAAGCATTTAACCATGGAGATAGCAAAGACTACTAAATAGGGAAGAATTGAGGATATGTCTATTGATGATTTTATGTTGCATGCAGTGGATCTCAAGGAAGCTAGACATGATACCAAATTTTTCTTATAGAAGTCAACAAATGAGGTAATTGAAGGACATCTAGAAAATGTTAAATCGTCAAAGGTCAAGATGAAGGTAGAAATCTAAGAAATAAATGGCTTCATTAGGAAATTGGTCACCCCATTGGAAAGAATTTCCATAATGCCTATTCCAAAAGATCCTACTAATGTAGATGTTCAAGTGCTCATCTCTTAGCTCCAAGAAGAAAAACAATTTGGGAAAATTGATAGAGAGTGAAGTGGCAAACTCAAGATGGATGGTCTTTCCATTATAGAGAAAATTTGCATTGCTATATCAAGGCTAGAAACAAGAAATGATAATGATTAATCAAATAGAGCTACTTTGGCCATGGAGAGAGCAAAGAGTGAAGATTTTATCTCTTTTCTAAAGATGATTACTCATATGAAGACTAGGGAGGCTATAGAAGCAAAGATCCTACCTAAAGGGGATGAGTCTTTATTTGAATGGCTTCAAAGCATACTAAAGCTAAGGTAAAGAAGGATCAAGAAAAAGATTATGAACTCATAAGAGGTTTTCATATAGACTCGTAGACTAGTGGACAAGGAAAGGGAATAATTGGGATAGCCATCATGTAATCAAACTTCTCCAATTACATCGATAGTCTAACAAGGATATTTTTCAGTCATCAAAATAGAATTTTTGAGCTCTAGAAACTTGGTGGATGTGTACATGTGGCCATGAAGGAAATGCAAGACCATTTGAACCATCAAATATTTTGCCAGAGGGTATTCTAAATGGCTATTGAGATATACTAATGTACATGTTCATAGGCATGAAGAATTAATTACAATCATTGTCGCTACTAAGGCCTATAGAGAAAAAGAAGAAAGGGGAAAGAAGAAAAAGTGATTCATATTTTGTGCCTTTTCATATTATGATGTAATCATTGTAATTGACAAACTAGCTCCTTGCCATTTGTCATTTTTAAGAAGATGAATTGATTAAACTTCTTTTGTAATGATTGTCTTGGAGTCATATATGTATTGGAATGAAAGATTAATAAAGGGGTTAGCTAATTTTTGGTGTGAAATACTTGATGTTGCAAAGCCAATTGAATGGAATTTTGTGTCAAATTTTTTTATATTCCATTCTATTAGATGTTAATTATATGTTTTCTATTTATCTGAATAAAAACAAGGAACGTACAGTGCTTCATTCCCTTATTTTGAGACAGTGGGCTGAATATGATAAGCACTATCATCATAGGTTCAAGAGAGATACTTTAGGCATTTTCCTTCAAGTTAATTTTTATTTCTCTATAATTAGTTTCTTATTGTTTAGTTAAATATTAGATAGTATGCACTATTGAATTGTTAAGTCTTATGTGTTCATAGGATGTGTGAATTCATAAACTTCATTAATCTTTTGAAATCTTTTCTTGCTTGAGTTAATTCTTATGTAGGGTTCGCTTAGTTTACCTCTCCTTTTCATAGGTTAAGAACATACCCCTCTTTATATTTAGGAACAAACATAATTCATTCCAAATCTACAATAGGGAGCTATACCTAATAATTTAGAGGAAGGTAGGTCATTTTGAAAGCAACTTTCCAACTGTTGTAACTAGATATCGTTCACAAATTTGGGCATCTAAGAGTTAAATAAAAAGAAATAACAATCTATTTACCAATAGATTTTTGGCATCTCTATTGGGGAACAAAAAGTCACTTGATTAATAAACTTATAACATGAGAGAAAATGGTACTAGCTCATGAGAACATATTTCCAGTGCTCCAACCTAATCTTGGATTTCAATATGACCAAGAAGATATAATCTCATCTCTTAACACATTTTTTTGGAGGAATAGGAGGAATGAAGAGCACTACAAAAATGCAAGATAAGTATTAGAAGAAGAAAAATCTAGGGCTGAAGCCTTAGAAAGAGTTGTTCAATGAAGAGAAATCCAAGGAACAAAAAGATAGTTAGAATGCAAAGCTTGGAGGCAAATTAACCTAGGATCCTCAAACAAACTAGGTTCCTCAGAAGTAGCAAAGAGAAAGGTGGGCAAGACCCTATTTTTGAAAAGCTTAGAGAACTCAGTTACCCTATCCTGGACCCTCCAAGGCAAAAAGGTGAAAAGAAAAGGCCCTATATTGAGTAACTACTCCTCTAGTTGTCAATTTCCTACCATAATTTTCTAGAACAATCATGGCTACTCCATGGGCCATAGCAACAAGTCCATTAGCACAAAAAACTTATCACCCACTCTTGGCTGGTTCAAGGATGAATTTTTCTAAATCTTTAAGTGATGGGAAAGTAACTAATGTTGAACATATTAAAGCCTTTTATGTGCTTACTCACATTTTAGGAGTAGCCCAAGAAGATGTAGCATAAGGATTTTTGTAGAAACACTGACGGAGAATGTAGCAAATTGGTTTTACTATTTAGATGATTGTTTAGTCACAAGTTGGGACATGATGAGGATGGCCTTTGAAATAAGATTCAAAATGGCTAAAGATGAGTATGTTCTTTTAGCACAACTGACATCTATTAAAAAGAAACCCACCATGAGTATGAGGCATTTCATTGCAACTTTTAATAAGATCACTAGTTGGATCTTGATTGGTGATAGACCTACTGCTAGCCATTTAGAAACATTCTTCATAATTGTGATGCTATCAGATATCAATTATGATTTGAGGAGGGCTCATGCCACAGATTTAGTAGATGCACAAAAGAAGGTAGTTGAATTTGAGGTTGAATTGATCTCCACGAGAAAATGGAAATGAGAACTTCAAACCAAAGGAAGTTCTAGTATCACTACCTCATTTGGTGAGATGATTCAAAAGTTGTCAAATGAATTGGTGGCAAAAAAGAGGCAATTACTTGGATTTATCACTCTTACTAATGGAATTATCAAAGTCTACTAGGAAGGAATAGTGATGGATAATTTTTGTAGCATATAGGTTCACAAACAAGGTTGGTGATTGAAGCAACACCAACGAAAGGAAAAATATTTGTGTTTCATTTGACAATAGATCATGATAGTGAAAGCTATCCAAAAAATGCTTGTATGATGCATTTTTTATCCACTAATGAGTTGAAGACTGTAACTCCTTGCTCTAAGTCAGATTTATACTCAAATTGTGACTCTGGAAATTTATTTTTGGAGTATGAATTAAACTTTTAACTAAAGGGCAAATGCTATGCAACTATTGATGGAACTTCATACACAGTGTTAACCTAGAGTCAAAAGCTCAAAAATCAATCCCCCAATCATTTTCTAGGAAATGATCCCACACCTTCATCAAATAAATCTCACATTGATCAAGGAGCATCAACATGTTAAATAGGTAAGGACAAGAGTCCTTTTGATTTTATCCAATTTTGTAATGAGTCAAAGATTCAAATCTCTCCTATAGACTATTTGAAATCTCATCCCTTTGAATTGAAGAGATTAGTGGATCATTGTAAAGGAGGTGCTTTAGATTTAAACCATAATGTTTCCAATAAGGAAGAAGATGAGATTTTCACATCTAACCCATTTAATCAAGAAGAATCCACTATCTTGGTGACTTTCCATAGGGAAAAACCCAACCCATTCTACATCTCCCTACATATCAATAGATGTAAATTAAGCAATTGCATAATAAATTTAGGCACATTAGATAATGTGATGCTTATCCTATTGCTAAAGCTTTGGGTCTCACCCTCACTAAAGTTCATGGGATATGTTATTCAATGGATTATAAGTAGGTCCTATTACTCAAGAAAATCAAAGATGCTCAGGTGGCTCTAGCATCTCATCTAGAAATAAAACTATGATTAACTATTTAGTTGCACACATTCTGGCAAGTTATGGCTCACTCTTAAGAAAAAAAAATTGTATAGATTTAGGAGGAGAAATAAATCTGGACTAGTCTCAAGCAATTATACATATAGGAAACAAGGTGGTCAAATTGGAACCTAATGAAAAGGCTAAATTTACTATCTTAAAATTAGATGATCCTAAAGGTCAGATTCTCTATTAAGAACTAGAGTTCGGTAATTATATGTTGTTTACTAAAAATATTTTGAATGACCAAGAAATTGAAGACTTGAGAATAGAAAGCTTCAGCGGAGAGAAAGAGTCATATTATATATGGACATTGGAGTTCAATGGAAGCTTCTCCTCATCAAGATTTGGTGTAGGCATAGTGTTAATACCTCCTAAAGGAGAACTTGAACCAATGGCTTTCAAATTGGAATTTGAAAACACAAATAGCAACGCAGAATATGTAGCCCTACTACTTGGGATAATAGCTACAAAAGAAAAAGAAATAGAGATCCTAAGGGCTTGAGGTGATGTCAAAGTAATCATGAAACAGATTTAGGGTCAACACTCTATAAAGAACCATAAGTTAAAGAAATATAGAAATAGAGTTTGGGATGACATAGAAGGCCTGGATGAATTTTCTATTCAATCCATACCAAGAGAGATGAATACTGAAGCAAATTCATTGGTTTTTTCTACCTCCTTATTGCTACCTCACCCAAAATTAAAAAATAAAAAGTATCAGATGGATATTATATATCAAGCCTCTATCCCTAAAAATGTAGAATTTTGGCAAGTTTTCAAAGATGACAAGAGTCTGTAGCTATTCTTGGAAAGTGAAAAATCTACTTGTAAGCACCAATCCAATGAAGACAATCATGGAGATCCCAACCATTAGCATAAGGAAGATCAAACTAATGAAGTCCAATTAGGAGGTAATACTATTCACCCATACTTTGTATCCTTAGAAAAATTGTTTAATGAGCATGATGCCTACATAAAAAAAAAAGAGGGAAGAAAAAGGTCCTATTGCTGGTGAATATGAAGGGGTGAACATTGGAGATTCACAAAGCCCTAAGATGATGAATATTGGAAAGTGTTGCTTGCTTGAAAAGAAGGAAGCTACTAGACAAATTTTCATAGAATATCAAGATGTATTTTCTTGGAGCTATAAAGATTTGAAAAGCTACAGAAGTGGGAAAATAAAACATTAGATTCCATTGAAACTTGATGCAATCCCTTTTTGACAAAAGCAATGAAATTATAAGTTGAAAGTGGCAAACACTATATTCTAGAAAGTAGACAAGATGCTGAATGTGAAGCTCATTTATTCCATCCATCACTCCACCTAGCTAGATAATATAGTACCAATTAGGAAGAAGAACTAAGAAATAAGAATTTGTGTGGACTTTAGGAATTTGATCTAGGCATCTTTGAAAGACAATTTTTCTCTTCCCAACATGGACTACCTACTACAAATAGTAGCTAGAGTTGAAATGATGTCCATGGTCAATACGTTCTCAGGATACAATAATGTAGAAGTGGAAGAGAAGGACCAACACAAAATGACTTTCACCACTCCTTGGAGAACATTTACATGTCATAGAATGCCCTTTGGGCTTATCAATGCAAACACTATGTTTCAAAGGTGTATGAGTAAAATGTTTGCTAATCTAAAAGATTAAATTATTGTTATGTACTTAGATGACCTCACCATGTTTTCAAAGAAAAGGGAAAACCACATAGAAGATTTGATAAATGTATTGAAAAGGTGTTGGGAACATGAAAACTCACTTAATTGTTAAAAGTCTATTTTTTATGTGATAGAGGGAAAGTTTCTTGGTCATATAGTTTCCCAAGAAGGTATCATAATCAACCATGAGTAAGTCAGAGCCATTCAATGGCTAAGCCCAACATAGAACCAAACATAAGTTATATCATTCTTTGGGCAAGTGAATTTCCTTAGAAGGTTCATACCAGATTTTGTAGAAACTACTAAGTGTATTGTGAACATGATAAAGGGAAATTCAAGTTTAAAATGGAACGAAGCTAGGAAACAAGCCTTCCATAATATAAAGATTTCTATTGTTAATGCTCTAGTTCTATGTCATCTAGATTACAAATTGGATTTCATTATTTATTGTTACACCTATAAACACATTTCATTAGCTATCCTTATGCATGATAACAAAAAAGGAATATTAGCCCCTATCAGCTTCATGAGCATACCTCTAAAAAGTCATGAGTTGAGATACTCCCAAATTGAAAAACATGTCTTTGTCATAGTTAAAGCACTAAAGAATTTTAGATTCTACATCTTGCACTCACATTATGTGGTTTATGTTCTAGATGTAGTAGTAAAGAGTGTGTTAACACAAAAAGATGTAGGGTGCACTACTAGAGTAACATGGATAGTAAAAATGCAAGATTATGACATTGAAATCAAGCCTACTAAGCTAGTGAGGGGTAATTCTTTATGCAAAGCAATCACAAAAAATAAGATTATTAAAGAACTAGGAGAGTTGGGAGAGAAGTAGTTAGTTTTGGCTATAGGATTGCAAGACTCTTGGTTTGAGAATATTACTTATCTACTTACATATGGAGAAAACCCTAAAGGCATGTCAAAAAAGAAAAGAAGAGATCTCAAGCTGAAAGTAGCCAAATATGTAATTTGGGATGAAAAATTGTTTAAGAAATCTATAGATGGTACTTTTCTCAAATGCAAAGAAAAACAATAAGAAAAGTTGTTGAGAATATTTCATGATGAAGCATGTGGTGGACATTTCTCATCTTTGGTCGTGGATTTCAAAATATTGAGACAATGTTACTACTGGGTTAGAATGTTTAAGAATGCCTACTCCTAGGTGTCAAAATGTGAAAAATATAAGATGTTCACTAGGAGACCCCAACTACTTGTTTTGTCTCTCAAACCTGTCATCATTGAAGGCCCTTTCCAACAATGGGGCCTTGATTTTATTGGTCCTATTAATCCAACATCCAATGCTGGTCACTATATGTTATAAGTATATTGATTACTTCACCAAGTGGGTGGAAGCCAAAGAAACCAAGAAAGTTAATTCTAAAGTAGTTTATGAACTCATCAAGGAAAACATATTGGTTAGATTTAGTGTCCCCATCAAACTGGTGATGGATAATGCAATTTTTTTTTTTTTAGTTGAGATTACTGAGTTTTGTTTTGAACATGGCATCATAGTCAGTCATTCATCTGACTATTTTCTGCAAAGAAATGGTCAAGCAGAGTCTAGTAACAAGAATTTGATGAATATTGTCAATAAATTAGTGTTAGACAATTAGAAAACCTGGCATGAGAAAATTCATGGGGCACTATAGGCAAATAGGATGACCCCTTAGAGGGAAATCAACATCTCTCCTTTTGAATTGGTCTACAAAACTAAAGCTAATCTTCCATTACCCCTAGAATTGGCTACAAGAAAATTGAGAACAGTTATTGAAGATGACATTTATAGAGATGGATTGGAAAGAGGATTTGGTACTTAAGAAAACTCAAAGAAGAAATAAAATAAATCATGAATCACATCACACAACACTAGATGCACGTGAAGAGCTTGTTTGATAAAAGGGCAAGACCATAAAAGTTCATGGTAAGAGATAGTGCATTATTATGGGATAAGTGAACAACATCAAAAGGTATGCATAGGAAATCTGATACCTTGTGGAAGGGTTCATTTACTATTCATCAGACATTCAAGAACAACTCATTTAAATTGGAATATCTAGATGGAAACATGCTGCCCCTAACTTATAATGGTTAGGATTTGAAGCTTTATCAAATTTCAAATTTTAAATAGGTAACCCCTATTTTGTACTATAGTTACATTTTAGTTCCCTTTTATGTTTTCCTAGTTAGGTTTCACATGCTTTCCTTTTTCCCTTGGTTTTTCCTTTATTTTGTTTTGTTGTTGTTAGTACCCAAGGTGGTCTTAGTTTTAAAACTTTCAATTTCAGAGGTTGAACTTTTTTGAACCACTTCAAACTAAAGCTCAAAGTAATTCGACAATTCAAAGCAATTCAGTTCAAAAATACATAATGGTTAGAAAAGTTCAGAATTCTATCTCAATGCATTCACCAGGTTCAGTTTGTTAGTCCCATGACTTCAAGAAAATGCAAGGGTGCAGATTAAGATGAAGTTCAAATGTAGTGGTTCAAAGTGTTTCAGTAGTTCAAATTGGTTCAATAGTTCACTAGTTCAACTGCAGGTTCAATACAAGTGAAGTTCAAATTTTGGGTTCAAAATATAGTTTTGGCAATTCAGGAAAATTTGAAGTCCAACCTCAGTTCATGATTCAGAGACAAAATTTGGGCTCAACATCTTCAAGTTTGGTGATCGAGTGTAGGGGTATAGGAAGTTCAAGTTCAAACTTCACTAGAAGCTTTGTCAAAATTAGCAAATTCATTCTGGTACTCCAATTCAAATTTTAGTATTCAAAGATGCAAACATACAAATCAAAATTTCAATCATAAATGGATCAGAATAAGTATGAGGCAAGGTGGCAATACATACAAAATGGTGCTTCGAATCCCTCTCATTACTAGTATAAAAATTCAAGTTCAAATTTCTTCAATTTAAAAGCTCAAAGGACACTCTTTAATACCAAAATCAATGCAGGCTCGAGTACCTCTGGTTTGGAGAATCACAAATACGAGGTGGCTAGAGGCCTCGAATTCAATTGGTGATCTAGTTCTAGTCTACAAGAATAATTCGAGGAGGAATTTAAAACCCGTGACATCCAAAATTGAGAATGATAGCAATATAGGCCATTCTATATAACATAGTCTGGAATGAAGGTCACAATATTCATATTTGGACACACATTTTAACAATTTGGCAGAACAATCGAAGGTGGCCCATGAGTTCACATAACACTTTGGATAGGGGGTTTGTCTTGACATGATCCAATTAATATGTAAGCAAGTGCAATTATAAAAAGGAACCATATGAGTAATGCGGAACCCTCAGTTGACTATAGATGCCTACATTAAAAAGCTTAGGAAAATCAAACTCTTTGTAAGAGTTGTGGAAGGAATTGGGCTTGAAAGCTATTTTGGTAAGCCAAAATTGTTATACATGAGAATAGTTTTGGACAAATTGGGCACTCTCGACTTTCCTATTTGGCTCACTGAAGTCGATATTAACTTTGGTTATAAAGCCTGGGTCATGAATGCATAACTTCTGTGCATCGTGTCTAGCAGAATCTGTGACAGCATAGCAGTAGTAATAATGAACTCTGCCACAAAACATTCATCGATGCCTGACACTATGAAAGAAGAAAGTATGAGATGGCTATTGAAGTATGGGCATTGAGTTTCGATTAATCATGAATACGTGGGTGTAAATACTCAAAAGCTACTCCATAACACAAAATCTAATGACATCAATAATGCATTAAAGTTTGGGTCAGCCACTTCCTATGGTGAATAAGGAAATGTGCAAAAGTTTTCTATTAAACGTATTCTTACAAGATTCAGAGTCTCAAATTTAGGTGAAACAAATTGATGTTATTCATGTACAGCTGTCTTCAGATACATGAAAGTAGAAGACATTAGGTGGTTGAAAATGCCAACAAATAATGACACGTGGAGAACATTATGCAAGGTGTAGAGGTTCATTTCTTAATAAAATGCAAATATGAAGATGACTGTCCATATCATTAAAGAAAGTCGTTACATTGCTAAAGGAATTAGTAATAAAGTGTTTAATCATAAATTAAAATCTTATGCACATGCAAAAGGGAAAGAGGTATATGGAAAGATACGGGACAAAATAGAAAGGAGGGGGTAGAAAATCTTTAAAGAATCAGTTATGAAACTGACAAGTCACGGGAAGGAGAAAGTTTAAATAAGCCAATGGCAGAGAAAGCAAGAGGTTCTAGTTTTCTAAATTTTGGCTGGGAGACTTTGGGGTACAATAGGACAGAGGCTGTGAATACAGTGTTACGAAGATTCCACTATTTCTTCCAGTAGCTGTAGACTCTGTGCTATCAGCAGAGGGAAATTTTTCAATTCTGGGGGAAGGAATACAGACTTTGAAGCTATAGCAAAACAAAGTTTTATTTTCTAGACTTTGTGTTAGTGATTAAAGAGGATTTTGATTTTGAAATTTAATGTAGGGGAGATGGTTTTCATTTTCTGATGCATTTGTAATGGGATCTTTGTAGTCTTTTACATCTTAAAGAAGGGAGGTCTGAAAGATATCTGCAAATTGGAACTTTGAGTCCATGTAGTTCTTCTTTCCACTGATGGTTATGTTCTTGTAACTTTTAGTTTTCTTTAAGTGCATCAGATTTACTGTTTTCTATATGCATTTGATATTAGGATCTTCTAGAAGCTTTGATTCATTTTTCCTCAGGAGAATGGAAATTGTTCTTTAACTTTTACCCTTTAAAATGCAGTATACAACAGGTTAGCTTTTTGTAATCTGTTTTATTTTGTCTCCTTTCTTTTTTTTTTTGGTTCTTAGGTTTCGCATCTACTCTATGTTTACAGGTAGATGTTAGATATCCTTTTGTGCTTTTTGGTAAAAGCACTCACATTTAATTCACTGTAAATATTGCACGAGGAGTTGTACCTGATAAAAATTTAGAAGAAGGTTATCAATCCATGATAACCTATCCAACTATTGGTGCTGGTTTGTCCTTTCACTTGGGCGTTCAGGGTTGGATTTCCACATATTCTCTTGAAGGACAATCTATTCACTAACAAATTTTTGGCGACTCTATTAGGGAAAGGAAAAATAGATCATTGCCTAACATTGTTTCCTCAGTTTTATGGTTATCTCTGCATGCAGGAGATTGGCAGCTCTATGGAAGAAGAATACCTAGTAGCCTTCATAATATATGAAGAAATCTTGAAAGATTTGATTCCAACAAAGGATGGAGATACCTCTAAAACCTTCATCTTTATCCCACCTTTTAAAGATAATCCCATTAGGGAAGTTACAAAAGAAGTAGCAAAGCAATTAAATTAGCTGAAATCTTTTTATGGTGCCATCCTCATAAAGAAGAGACCCCAAGTGAAAGATCTAGAAAAAGAAGGACATACATGTCAAAAAGAGGAAATAACTGAAGTGGAACACAGGTAGGGGAAAGATCTTGAAGGAGAAAAAATTGGATGCCGACAAGATGATGAATATCTAGATGCTCTTCAGCCGCACGTGATTCCCATCTCCGCATCACATCTAGTGAGTCATGAGGTTGAGGTAAATATCTTGGATTGCCCATCTTCATTTTCCTCTTGAGAAAATTTTAAATACATTCAGAAAAAGGAAGATGTCTCTTTTCAGTTTGTTCCTATGAATATAGAGACTTGTGGAAAATCCTTGCCATACCATGAGGATAGCTCATCTTTTGATACCCAAGAAGAGAGTAATAAAATTGATTTCCCTTTTATGTGCCATAGCAAAAATATGGAAGATGTGACAACAGTAAGGAATCAATCCCAAGATGCTGATGGCAAGATTATTTGGGGCAGAATGAATGCATTATACTTACCTTCTGAATATACTGAAAATGTTAAAATTAAAGACAACCCTCTCTTTGTAACCTATGATCTCCTATATAACAAGAAAGAGCAAGGAGAAGGTTGGCTAGTAAATTCTAGCAGTATAGACATGTCTCAACAAAGTGAGGAAGCTACAACCATAGTTCATCCTGAAGACAACAAGAAATGGGTAGATAAAGACATTCAAGGTGAAAGTAAAAAACATGGTAGGAGTGATAGCAAAGGTAAAGAAAGGGTGACAGTGAAAGAAGAAGATTCCTTGGTAATACCATCTTACTTCAATCCTCACAATCCTTTCATTCTTGTTGATCATGTTTATACTCAGGAAAACATGAATGAAGGTACTCTTGAATCTTTCATTTCTCCATGTTTTGAAAGTTTCAGATTTGAAAGTGATGATAGTCATCTCATTTCAGAAGTTCTTGTATGTAAAAAATTTGACAACAACATGCTGCTAGAATATCAATCTTTCACTGTTAATGAAATTGATGAAAGTGATCTTTCTTTGGAGAGTTTCCCTTGTAAGAAGGTTCAGAATAACATGCAGTCCGAGATTAAATCTTGTAATTTTATGGAAGATAAAGATGATCTCTCGTGTTTAAAAATTTGTAATCAGCACATGGAAGGGTATAGAATGTCAAAAGGCACATTTTCCAATGAAGAAGAGGAAATTATAGGCAGATTTCTATCATCACTCCAGCCGGATTATCCCTTTGATGACCACTCAGGTATTGATTCAAATCAGATTGAGAATGAAGCATTCATTGATAAATTTTCTTTTCATTCCTCTATGCAGGGTTTTTCTAATTTGGATTGTGGAAGTAGTGCAGGAAACTGTGATGGCACTTTGGGAAAGATAAAAGATATTATGCATTACATGCTTGATGATGGTCTGATTCTTGAAAAAGTTGAAGATAACATATACTTGGGAATTAATTCTATGATGGATGAGGTGTTCCTTTGCCTACAAGTTGATCGTGATATTAATAACCATCTGCAAGAGCTCAGAATGAAATCTGGCGTGTCATATGTTCAAGATCAATCCTTGGATGAAAAAAAATGCTATGATGAGTTGTGGCTATTTGGGAAGGAATGGTTGGTCAACATCTTGATATGTGCTTTCAGCATTTGGTTTGGCATTGAAGATGTTTCTCGTAGGTACTGGTATAGAGCTACTCAAATGAGACATGACTTGCTACTCCGAAAAGGATGTTACTTCTCCCGGCTGGTAAATGGTTTCACATGATTCCTTTTCTTTCTTCTAGTTCTCATGGTAGGTTCATCCTACCTTTGTATATATTTTGTAAATAAGTTTTTGTTGTGCGTAGTGTAGTTGGAATAATGTGCAAGCATCGTGCTTGCTAGTAGTTCAAGTGTTGGTTGTTGGTTTTGTTTGTTGGTTTTTCCCTGCTTCCCTCTTCCCTCTCTGCAAGCAACTCTTGGTCTTCTCTTGCTGACTCTATTTGCCCAATGGATAAGGCATTGTTCTTTCCCAGAGATTGCTGACTCTATTGCCCAATGGATAAGGAACTCATATTTGGCTAGAGATTACTAGAGTTCTCTAATTTTGTATCAAAATTAGTCCCACAGTTAGAGCCCTTGTTAGTACCCAAGGTGGTCTCAGTTTTAAAACTTTCAATTTCAGAGGTTGAACCTCTTTGAACCACTTCGAACTGAAGTTTGAAGTAGTTCAAAGTAGTTCGACAATTCAAGCTAGTTCAGTTCAAAAATACATAATGGTTAGAAAAGTTTGAAATTTTGTCTCAATGCATTCACGAGGTTTAGTTTGTTAGTCCCATGACTTCAAGAAAATGCAAGGGTGCAGATTAAGATGAAGTTCAGATGTAGTGGTTCAAAGTGTTCTAGTAGTTCAAACTGGTTTGATAGTTCACTAATTCAACTACAGGTTCAATACCAGCGAAGATCAAATTTTGGGTTCGAAATACAGTTTTGGCAATTCAGGAAAATTTGAAGTCCAACCTCAGTTCATGATTCAGAGACAAAATATGGGCTCAATGTCTTCAATTTTGGTGATCGAGTGCAAGGGTATAGGAAGTTCAAGTTCAAACTTCACTGGAAGCTTTGTCAAAATTAGCAAATTCATTTTGGTACTCCAATTCAAATTTTAGTATTCAAAGATGCAAACATACAAATCGGGATTTTAGTCATAAATGGATCAAAATAAGTATGAGGCAAGGTGGCAATACATACACAATGGTGCTTCGAATCCCTCTCCTTACCAGTATACAAACTTAGGTTCAAATGTCTTCCATTTAAAAGCTCAAAGGACACTCTTTAATACCAAAATCAATGCAGGCTTGGGTACCTCTGGTTTGGAGAATCACAAATACGAGGTGGCTAGAGACCTTGAATTCAATTGGTGATCTAGTTCTAGTCTACAAGAATAATTCAAGGAGGAATTTAAAACCCGTGACATCCAAAATTGAGAACGATATCAATATAGGCCATTCTATATAACATAGTCTAGAATGAAGGTTGCAATATTCATATTTAGACACACATTTTAACAGTTTGGCAAAACAATCGAAGGTGGCCCATGAGTTCACATAACACTTTGGATAGGGGGTTTGTCTTGACATGATCCAATTAATATATAAGCAAGTGCAATTCTAAAAAGGAACTAGATGAGTAATGTGGAACCCTTAGTCGACAATAGATGAATACATCAAAAAGCTTAGGAAAATCAAACTCTTTGTAAGAGTTGTGGAAGGAATTGGGCTTGAAAGCTATTTTGGTAAGCCAAAATTGTCATACATGAGAATAGTTTTGGACAAATTGGGCACTCTCGACTTTCCTATTTGGCTCACTGAAGTCGATATTAACTTTGGTTATAAAGCACGGGTCATGAATGCATAACTTCTATGCATCGTGTCTAGCAGAATCTACGATAGCATAGCAGTAGTAATAATGAACTTTGCCACAAAACATTCATCGATGCCTGATAGTATGAAAGAAGAAAGTATGAGATGGCTATTGAAGTATGGGCATCGGGTTTTGATTAATCATGAAGACGTGGGTGTAAATACTCAAAAGCTACTCCATAACGCAAAATCTAAATGTCCTTCCTATCACTTGCTCAGCCATATAGATCCCAGACCAAACATCTGATGAATACATCATGGATTGCCGAGTTAGTTGGAATATTACATATGCTAAGATATGATACCAAAACCCAAATGAATGATTCATTCACATAAATGGAAGTTTGATCTGTACTATATGGAAGCTAAGATTTATTCAAAATGATGTTAACCTCATATATATTATTATTATGCCATGATGAAAGGAAGGAATGTCTACAACTATTTCTCTTCCATCGATATCAAGTTCCTTAAGGTATGAACACCCATAGGCTTAAGAGGAAATTTTGGAGGATCAGTATAGCATACGGTTTCCTCCAGTGAGTAGAAATATGTAAATTGACATCAATAATGCATTATAGTTTGGGTCAGCCACTTTCTATGGTGAATAAGGAAATGTGCAAAAGTTTTCTATTAAACGTATCCTTACAAGATTCAGAGTCCCAAATTCAGGTGAAACGAATTGATGTTATTCATGTACATCTATCTTCAGATACATGAAAGTAGAAGACATTAGGTGGTTGAAAATGCCAACAAATAATGACACATGGAGAACATTATGCAAGGTGGAGAGGTTCATTTCTTAATAAAATGTAAATCTGAAGATGATTGTCCATATCATTAAAGGAAGTCGTTACATTGCTAAAGTAATTAGTAATAAAGTGTTTAATCATAAATTAAAATCTTATGCACATTCAAAAGGGAAAGAGGAATATGGAAAGACACGAGACAAAACAGAAAGGAGGGGGTAGAAAATCTTTAAAGAATCAGTTATGAAACTGACAAGTCATGGGAAGGAGAAAGTTTAAATAAGGCAGTGGAAGAGAAAGCAAGAAGTTCCAGTTTTCTGAAATCTGGTTGGGAGACTTTGGGGTACAGCAGAACAGAGGCTGTGAATACAGTGTTAGGAAGATTCCACTATTTCTTCCAACAGCTATAGACGGTGTGCTGTCAGCAGAGGGAGATTTTTCAATTCTAGGGGAAGGAATACAGACTTTGAAGCTGTAGCAGAACAGAGTTTTATTTGCTAGACTTTGAATTAGTGATTAAAGAGGATTTTGATTTTGAAATCTAATGTAGGGGAGATGGTTTTCATTTTTTGATGCATGTGTAATAGGATCTTTGTAGTCTTTTACATCTTAAAGAAGGGAGGTTTGAAAGATATCTGCAAATTGGAACTTTGAGTCCATGTAGTTCTTCTTTCCACTGATGGTTATGTTGTTGTAACTTTTAGTTTTCTTTAAGTGCATCAGATTTGTTGTTTTCTATATGCATTTGATATCAGGATCTTCTTGAAGCTTTGATTCATTTTTCCTCAAGAGAATGGAAATTGTTCTTTAATATTTACCCTTTGAAATGCAGTATACAGCAGGTTAATTTTGTGTAATCTATTTTATTTTGTCTCCATTTTTTTTTTTTGGTTCTTAGGTTTCGCATCTACTCTATGTTTGTAGGTAGATGTTAGATATCCTTTCGTTCTTTGTAGTAAAAGCACTCACATTTAATTCACTGTAAATCTTGCACGGGGAGCTATACCCAATAAAAATTCAGAGGAAGGTTATCAATCCATGATAACCTATCCCATTGTTGGTGCTGGTTTGTCCTTTCACTTGGACATTCATGGTCAAATTTCCACATATTCTCTTGAAGGACAATCTATTCACTAACAGTTGTGTAGCCACCTTTTAAATTTGCAAAACTAGAGATTTTGGATTCCTTTCTTGGGTATGGCTTACCCAATTCCCTAGACAGATTCAGCTATTACCCCACCTTTCATCCTCTACTAGAGTAGTAAAAGTGATCTCTTGTGTCTTAGTAATTTTATATTTGTGTTTGATTCTAGTTCTAAGCTCCATTAGGTGGAATGAATCTTCATCAAATTTCTCCATTTTCACTTCTTCAAATTTCATAGCTAGGTGGTTCTCCCTTTGTCTTGAGTTGATTGTATTGGTAGCCTAGTGCCTAATATAATGGAGAATTATGTTAACCATAACAAAGATCACTTATAAGAATTCTATCTACTTGTGGTCCATCATTTTATCAACAAGAATAGAAGCTTGTAGAAATCTAGACTTCATCTTCTCCTCGATGGGTTTCCAACCCATGAAAATGATTTTCCAGAAAGAGATCCAAACGATGCATATATGTCAAAGTAAGAAAACAACAAAGTGACCAATGGAAAATTCATGTTCACTTTATGATTTTCTACCTCTGGAAATGTTTAGGATTCATCACAAGTATCATAATCATTCTAGGTGGAAAACAAAAAACCAACTTCTCCTCGACAGGTTTTCAACCAATGAAATTAGTTTTTTGCAAAAGGAAATTTTCAAGGAAAGGAAATAAAAGGTGGGTCCCTAATGAATTTTCACACTTCTTTAGAATGTTTCTGAACTAAAAGAAGACAATAGTCTAAAGATAAATTAGAAAAGGAAACCTAAGAAGAGATATGGAAATTATCTTCTCCTTAATGGGTTTTCAGCCCACGAAGACAATTTCTCAGATTTTAAAGAAAATCAAGTTTGTAAGCCGATTGGACTCACATTTTGTGCATAAGATATTTCAAGATGATAATAGAAATAATCTAACCATTGCAAGAAAGAGCTATTAAGTGGAATTCAACTCAATGGATATTTTCCCATGGGGTAGTCTATTAATAATTTCCTGAAACTTAAAGGAAAATGGGAAAGTAAAAATGAGAAGATAGAAAGTTACTGTTGGTCAAATGGAATAGTTAGAAGACACCGAGATATCCATTAGAAGCATGCATTTACTACTTTGATAGATATATCCTTCAATTCATTCATCTAGCATGAATTTTGAAGATCAATAGATGAATTCAAGCTCCTATATAGATGGAAACATGAATAGTTACTCAAACTACCACTCTTTCTTAAACTGTTATTCTATTAATTTGCATAACTTTTGCAAAATCTAGTATCTGTGCATTTGGTATCCTTCTTTTTTTTTTGGATTCAAAATTCATTATCAAATAGAATGACAACCATATTTGTGAGTTTCAATGGGCTGAATGCAATTAAATCTTCACTGCAAAGTTTCATAGATACTTCTCTCCAATTTTATGATATGAAGGATTTTCAAAGGAGGGTGAACTTGGAGATGATCCATCCCATTAGCAAGAAACTCCAAGGATGTAGGATAGTCAAAGTAATAGATTTTCCTATTGTAGTCCATGATCCAAAATTAATCTATAAATGCATAAATCATTACAACTGAGACACCAGAAAAATTGTATTTCCAGATAACACAATGTTGATCTACATTGATAGGCAAACTATGGTGAATTGCCTTTGAGTTTTGGAGTGGGAGGAATTTTTAGATTTGACATTTGGAGGAGCAATTTTTGAGTTCTCTGTGAAGAAGATGATTTGGAGGAAAGGGATCATGTAATCATGGTTCCAAAAACCACAGAGAACCAAGAGTATACATTCTAAGTTTCTTTTGGGACTAATCTCAAACCTAAGATTATCAACATCATGGTCCTCTTACATAGATTGAAAGGTGAGGTAGAAAATTTAAACTATGTTGAGCAATATTTATTATTGGTGCAAGTCATCTAATCTAATACCCAATATATTGATTAGGCTCACAAGGTAAGTTAGATTATGTACAATGCTCTTAGTGTTGCAAAATTCTACAATTCATTCTACATGTCCTCCTTCCTCATTTACATGTTAGGCTCTTTAGAATTATAGCCAAGCCTCGCAAGGGTGGAAATTTTTCTTGATGATGTGAAGTCTTATGAATTTTACCATGTTTATAATTGGAAAATTAATGATGTATTCACCATGAGAATTTGCAAGGAGGTATAGGGATGTCTAGAGAGGAAATTCAACCCTAAATCCATGGTAGCCATTAACCAATTGTGTCAAGTCCACCAAAGCTAGAAGGAGTAAAAGTAAAAATACATCTAGTCAAGCTTCTCTAGTAGTTGCCACAACCTCTTCTTCTCAAGTTGGCACATTAGGTGTGACCTTGGCTATCACTCAAGGACCAGCTCAAGCATCAGACAGAGGTGATCAACCTCCTGATATGAATGTTCCTTTGGCTAAAATTTTTCATGATGGCTCCCTCCTAGTGATTGTAACTCCATCAAAAAATGATAAGAAGAAAGTGGAAGATCCTAAAGATACTATGGCTACTCTAGTCCCCTCACCTCATAGTAGCCTAGTTCCATTTGTAAGTGTTGCACTTTTCTAGCTAAGAAGTCTTCAAGTACAGGTAGTAGATTTAGGATATGGAGGAAGCACTAACAGTGAATCCACTAAATTTGATGAGGCAACAAACAACACTTTGAAGGTAGAGAAAGGCTAAGATTCTTAGAAGATCATTTCAAAAGCCCTAAATAATCCCTTCTCTTTGACTAAAAAAGAAATCACTCTAGTTAAGAGAAAGATGCTTAGCATAGATTCCCTTAATTGGCCTCCAAAGTGATAAGCTTAGATTTATGGTTTGAGGATACTTTAGAGAGGAAGAGAAAAATGAAAGATGAAGGAGTCCCCAACAAGGATACCTTATCTCTTGCTGTCTACTCTAAATTAACATTAAGTAAGATTAAGAAGTAGAAGACTTTGTCCATTCTCAAACAAGATCCCAAAATAGGGCATCTACTTATGGGGATAGAAAACCCTACCAAAGAGGGAAAATTTGAGGATATGTCTACTAATGATTTTACCTTGCATTCGGTGGATCTTAGGGAATCCAGACACAATACCAAAGTTGGCTTATGGAAGTCAACAAATGATGTAATTGAAGGATAGTTAGAAAGCCTTAAATTTTCAAAGGTTAGGATGAAGGAAGAAATACAAGAACTAAATGGCTTCATCGGGCAATTGGTCACCCCATTGGAAAGCATCTCTGGAATGCCTATTACTAAAGATCCTACTGCTATAGATTTTCAAGTACTCATCTCTCATCTCTAAGAAGACAAAAAATTTGGGAAAATTGGTAGAGAGTGGAGTGGGAAACTCAAGATGGATGAACTTTCCATTATAGTAAAAATTGGGAATGCTATATTGAGGCTGGAAATAGAGAGGGATAATATTTCATCAACTAGAGCTACTTTTGCCATAGAGAGAACAAAGAGTGAAGATTGTGTCTCTCTATTGAAGATTATCACTTATATAAAGACTAAGGAGGCTATAGAAGAAAATATCCTACCTAAAGGGGATGAGCCTTTATTTGAATGGTTTTAGAGCATGCAGTTCAAGTCCAAAATGATCTTAGCAATAGAAGAAGGGCTTAATGAAACTAAAGCTAAGGTGAAGAAGGATCAAGACAAAGATTACAAAACTCTTGAGAGATTTGCATAAAGAATCACAAACTAGTGGACAAGAAAAGGGAATAATTGGGGTAGCCATCATGTAATCAAACTTCTCCAATTACATCGATAGTTTGATAGGGATGTCTTCTAATCATCAGAATAGAGTTTTGAGCTCCAAAAAATTGGTGGATGTGTACACATGGCCATGGAGGAAATGTAAAAACATCCAAGTTCTATCAAAGATTTGGCCAAAGAGCATTCTAAATGGCTCTTGGGAATTTTCTTCATTGTCCATGAAAGCTCAGTTAGAACTATTTCCTGCACTATTTTCTCTTGATGACCAAGTTTGTTTAGTAGCAACCAAATTTCCTTTGCTAACCTTGAAAGCTCGACAGCAAACTGAATACACAAGGTAAAGCCTAAGAACACTTGATAGACATTGTAAACCTTCTTTGTTAACCTTTTGAGCTCAATAGACTCTATCTTTTTCCTTGCTGACCAACTAAGCTCAATAGACTCTGCTTGATGACTAATATGAAATTTGTGTAACATCAAAGACAACACACAATTGAACAATTGTATCCAACACAATGTTCATATATTTTATAGGCATGCACCTGATAGTATAGAGGATTATGAGAGTACCATTTCTATATGAGTGATAATAAAATTCATTCATTTGAGTTTGTCCAATATTGTTTCAAGGTCTTTTATGATAATTTAAAAGAGAGACAAATTCAAATGGCAGAACATTGGATATGGTAAGATAAATGTACATGACAATTCAAGAATGCTAGAGTATTTTATTAGTTGATTAGGACACATAGGCAAATTAATATCCAACGTTTGTCAAGTTTTTTTGAGGTTGGTCATGGTAAAGGAGAACATGATGGTGCAGGTGCACATGTGAAGAGAGCCTTTAGTAGAGAGCAATTAAAATTTGAGGAAAAAGCCAAATTCACAAATGCACAAGAGATTGTCAAATGGTGTAACAAATATTTATATATAGGATTAAGTCAGAACTCTACAATCAAATGTTTCTTCTACCTAGTTGAAGAGAAGAATATCCTTTCAAGATATGATTTCGATACAGTTAGCAGGTCAACTAAATGGCATTCATTTAGGAGTTCATATTATAATAGCTATACTATATGGACTAGGGAGCTTGCTTGTTTTTGTTATTTTTGTCTTGCAGGTGAATGGGAAAAATGCAAGAATATAGAATGGATTAAAGATTGGCAAAAAAAATCATTAGCACCTATTGACAAACATTTTCAAGATGATATTGTAAATGAAGGCCAAAATGTTACTTTTGCATCAGAAGACTATGGTCGTATTTCAAACCTCATACAACCTAGTATGCATAGTTAAATTAAATTTTGTTGTGATCATGCCTCAATTTATATTATTTATTTATGTACATGTCATTAATAATTCAAGTACATGTCTTTGATATATTATTTATTTATGTACACGTGTGATTAAAGTGTTTATGTACTTTATCTTATATTGTAGGACATGTTTATCTTGTTATTGCATGTAATGATAACAATGAACAGATTGAGTATTGGCTAGCTATATGTGTGGAACCTAAGAAAATTTGATTTCATCAAGTAGATGATGATGTTTTTGAGTATCCAATTAGGTCTATCATTGTAGCTAGCACTTGGCTACGTACATATCTAACAAGAAGAAATGGTTTACCAGCATTTGAAGACTACCAATCCGAAAAGAAGATTTTACAGTATTCTCATTTGGTTGTGGTAATGAATATCAAATTAGAAAGATACATAGAGAGACTCACCAATAAGGTATTGTGGACAATTTTAATGGACGAGCATGAGACAATCATAGATGCATTGCAAAAGAGAGAGGATGCAGATGGTACAGTGGGATGACTACACTTAAATCAAACACATGTAAGTTTTTGTGTTTATTGTGCTATTTTTAAATATGTACTTATATAATTTAATTAAATGTATGTATGCATTGAAAATAGAAAATTAGAGAACTTATATATACCTCTTATTTATGTCTCAACTACAATTTATGCAAATTTAAATGTTAAGATGGATCAAACATCAACATCTTGTGCAATTACACATAGTGAGTACATACAAATTACACATATTTACAAAGTTTAGATAGCTCATATTAATTTATTCTTTATTAACACATGTTTTTATCTTTCAATTTTATTTTGTAGGACCTCATTTGAAGAGTTGTGTTGAACCAATTTTATATTTTGAGTTCGCTTCTATTTATGTGATTGAAATTGTCTTACATATATTATGAAACATGTTGTAAACATTTAAAAACAAGAGTTTACTTCTATTTGAAAGTTAAAGGTGTGCACTTGATATTATAAATTAATTGTCAATTCAAGTAATGACCTCCTATTTTTTTCCATTACTTTTACATTCAAACATGTTTAAATTAATGTTTCTATATAAATAATTAAAATTATTAAAATTATTTTTCATGTACCATATACATAAAAAATGTTTCATAACATGAATAAAATATGTCAAAATAAAGAAAACAATTTGTACTTACGACATGATAACATAATAATCTATACTACATATGCTAGCATGATAAGAAGTCAGAAAAAAGAGTACATGGTCTAACATGTCATAACATGATCTATGGAGTCAAAAGATACATATAATATAATTAACTATCTTAATAAAAAGTGTATCAAAATAAATAATATGTGTCATAAAAACACAATCTAAAGGTGTCAAAAAGACCTAATCTATCTGATCTCCAGTCATCTTTAGTCCACCTAAAGAGGACTCAGATGGATTATCCTGTGTAACATGAGGTGTCTCATCATGTGGGACACCTTGCGAGGTAGATGGATCATCCTATGTAACATGAGTTGTATCATCACATGAGACATCCATTGAGTTAGATGGATCATCCTATGTAACATTTGGTGTCTCATCATGTACATGCTTGATTGAAATGGGTTTCAAAAATCTAGCTTGTGAATAAATTAAATATCCTTCCATAGTTATTCGAGACTCCTAATGCGAGAGTTTGGCCCATGCAAGGAGTGGCCGATATTTCAATGCATGTTCCACGACAAGGAGTTTGGAGAAGGCACGGAGATGTAGGTATTCGTCAAAGCACGTATAATGAATAGTCGTAGAGGACTTCAATCGGTTTAAATTTAGGGTTACATGATTTATGCAGATAGCTGAGGAGCAAGATGTGAGGAGTAAGATTTCATAGCAGAGGAGGGTATGGTTTTAGCAAAGGCAATAGAGGGGGTAGATTTACACAGGCTTGGATGAATCATCAAGGGGATAGGTTCCACCAGTAGCCTTTATCAAATGATAATTATAATTGATTTAAGAGGACAGAGACCTTTGACATTTGCAAAGATTCCCAAGCTTTAGGTTCTTCATCCAAATCATTGCCTTCTAAGCCAATTGATCATCATTCATTTTTTCTCCTAATAATAGATCTATTACAAGACCTAAGTTTCTAACTTTTCCAAATAATATCCCCATTGGAAGGAAAAGGCAAGTATGCAATCCAACAAAGTAGCAAGGGTTGGATTCTTCAAGGATGCCATGGCATAGATCTAAGGTTATAGGTAATTTTTCTTCCTTTAAGGGTAACTAACATAGTCATGAGCATGATCAATATTATCCAAATAGTAGCTTGGGCAAGAATCACAAGTTTGAATGGAGAAAGAAGGAATCTAGATTAGATCATATCAATGCTTCCCCCATGAAGCCTTCATATCCATCTATAATCTTTCCTCATCATTACCTTGAGGTGCATATTTATCTCCTTAAACAAACTGCATTAATAGGTATGTTTGGCCCTAACCTACTACCATTATCCATTATTTTGGATTTGGCTAGATCTATCTGGCAGGGAGTCAAGGAAGTTTTTTTCATTGATTCATAGTGCAATTACTTTATAGTTTTATTTGATTCAAAGGCATCTAGGGATTTTGTGCATAAATATAAGGGTTGGTTTTGTAAAGGGCAAGGTTTATTCACCATTTCATGGACAAAAAATTTCAAACCTAATGATGCTCTACCCCAATTCATGCCATTTTGGATTTGCCTACCTAATTTACCATTGGAGTACAGGGATCCCAACATTATTGAAATTATAGCTAATCAGATTGGAATTTATTTCAAGCATGATTTGATCCCCTATGAAAATATTCAGAGAGATGTTTGAGTTTGTTTGTTATTTAACATGTCTATGCCCAAACCAACAGGTGTCACAATCAGATCCAAGTGGGGTGCCTTGAATCAGCTCATTGTGGTTCAAAGTCCAGAGATTGTTGACACATTTTTGACTATTTTGGGTCACTGTACATCAAACTGTTTGCAAGATCAAATTCCAAATCTAGACATATGTTGTGATCACTCCATAGATCCCTTAAAATGTTCATGGGCCAATGCAAAACTCTTCCAAGAATATTCACAAAATCCAGTGGCTTCCAATCAGGTTCTTCTTAGTCAGGCTGTGGTTCCTTTTCAACAAGATTATGTTTCCACAAATGATTTTAATTTCTTAATTCAAGTCTTGGAATTATTGTAGTTCTTTTGGCATTATTGGAGGAATGATATAAATATGAGCACGAGCTCTAAGTTTGCATTACTGTTGATGGGTTCAGATGATTCAAAACTTGATGATATCCCTGATCTACTGCTAGACATGATAGTGCATGATCTCACCTATCATAATAAGCATATGAATTTCTCATGCATTATCAGTGATCTAAAAGGTAAGAAGATCCCCCAACATCAACTTTTTAAAATAGCTACAGCTCTCTCAACAACTTTTGCATTTAATTTGATTCATGAAATTGCAATTGAGGAAGGAGTTTCTATAATGGAAATTAATCACTCGGATGACATAATGTCTATTAATAAATCTAAATTTCCAAATGGGACTCAACTGGTGAATGTGGAAAATCCCCTAGGTCTCAATGAAGTATAGGAACAACTAATTCATTATATCCAAAATCATTCAACAATTGTCAGATGAATGCTCTCATCCAACCTAAATTGGTAGCATCTACTAATATTGAAGTAGCCCATCACTTGAATGATATAAATAAATTGGAGCTTCCTTGAGAATATCGTCAAATCAATGAGATTGTAGAATCTCAAACGAGGATGGCTAATCTATCTAAAGAAGGCCACATTTTGAATGAATTAAATGATGCAGATGTGATGAATCTGACTGGTCAAGAATCAGAAAGTACTCAACAAAATTGCAATAACTTAGATAGAGGGTATTTTGACTTCTCAATTCATTTGTCATTAGATCAATTCCCTTGATGTCACCATAGTGATGAAGACTCCGAGAAAGAGAGGTAGAAAGCCAAAATTTGCAAAGACATTATTGGAAGTGGATGCTGGTATTCAATCCACTCTTGACAATAAGTTTTCATCAATCAAAAGATTGACAAGGAGAATGAGAGGTTCTCCTTGTCAACAATGAAAATCATTATGTGGAATGTTAGAGGTATCAACACCTCTAACAAAAGAGGTAGGATCAAGCAGTTGCTACATTCTACAAAAGGAGATATTCTTCTTCTTCAAGAAACTAAATTATCAAAACAAGTTTTTGATAAGACATTGGCTAAATGGACTAATTCTCTTTTAGTTCATGTAGAGGGGCATGGGGCCTCTAGGGTTTTAGCAATTTTATGGAATGCTAAAAGTATTCATGGTATTCTTATTGGGCATGATTCCAATTGGCAATTGCTGAAAGTTGAACACTTTGATTTGAAATTCCTTATCTTCAATATATATGGTCCCACATCTACAAATGATAAGAGGAACCTTTGGGCTGTACTGATGGATCTTATCGAGCAAGAAAGAGAAATGAATTTTATATTGGGTGGGGATTTCAATGCATTACTATCAATTTCTAAAAAGAAAAGGGGAATTTGTCTGCCCATTAGAACTATCCAAGATTTTTCTTCATTTGTAGAAGATAATAACTTAAGTGACATTTATCCTAACAATGGATTATACACATGGACTAATCAACGTATTGGTTTTTTAGAAATTGTTTCAAGAGACTAGATAGGTTCTTGTTTTCACAATCATGGAAGCTATTGAGTTTTAGTTTTAAATCCATAATCTTACCTTTTGATGTATCAGATCATTTTCCAATCTAGTTATTGATATCAAAGAACAACATATCGCAACATCTTAATCAGGCTAGTTCTTTTAAGTTTGAACACAGGTGGTTCAGGCATCCTAATTTAATTATGCTTTTGAAACATTAGTGGATAAATTCTCCAACCTTTAGCGATCCTAGGATGCTTTAATTTTCTAAAAAGATTCATTACATGAAAGGGATGATCAAGCAGTAGAATGTGAAGGTTTTTAAAAATATGTTTAAGAAAAATCAAGATGTCTTAGAAAAACTTGAGAAGGTAAATTCAGTCATCATTCAAAAAGGTCTTAGTCTAGATTTATATCATGAGAAAAAATCCTTGAAAGAAGAATGGGAGGAGATTTGCAATAGGGAGGAAATTTATTGGAGACAAAAGTCTTGTGAACTATGGTTAAGAGATGGTGATAAGAACACAATTTTTTTTCATGAAACTACTAGAGTTAAAAGAGTAGTTAACACTATTTTTTCAATTAAGCACTTAGAATCTAGTCATCTTATAGAAGATGAAAATGGTATTAAGGAGGAAGGTGTTTTCTTTTTCTCAAATCTCTTGGCTCCCCCTCATTTGGATCCTATTGATGACCATTTGATTAATGATTTTATTAGTTGTATTCCCCCTCTTATTACTGCAAATGATAATAGGATGTTGCTTACCCATTTCACATTGGAAGAAATTAAAAAAGTGGCCCCATGCCCTAATGGATTTACAACTCCTTTTTGTTAAAAATGCTTGGATTTTATTGGTTCTAATTTATTGGCAGTGGTTGAAGAGTCGAGAAGGAATGCCAAGATGATTAAGAGCTTCAATTCAACTAACATTGCTATTATTCCAAAAGTTAAGCAGTTGGCCTCTTTTGTTGACTTTAGGCCTATCTCTTTATGCAACATGATTTATAAATTGATTACTAAAGATATATTTATGAGGTTGTAGTAATTTATTCCTCATATCATTTCTTTAGATCAAGGTGGTCTCATGCCAAGAAGAGAAACATGGGAAGGTGTTGTTGCAACTGAGACTCTTCATTCTATTAATTCTCATCAGTTGTCTAGTTTTGTGATCAAGCTTGACATGATGAAGGCCTATGATAGGGTAAGATGGTCATTCCTCTTTAAAGTTATTTCCAAATTTGGTTTTTTAGATAAGTGGTGCAGATGGATCAGAAATTGTATTTCTAGTGCTTGGTTTTTAGTCATTATTAACGGAGAGTCAATTGGTTTTTTCCCCTCTTCTCAAGGGATTCATTAAGGTGATCCATGATCTCTAGTTTTATTTATTCTTATGGCTGATGATTTCAGAAAATTCATCAATAGATCCTCACAATTGGGCTTATGGTATGGAATTTTGATTCCTTGTACATCTATCGCAGTTACCCATTCCCTATTTACTGATGATACTTTTCTTTTTGGTACGTCAAATGTAAAGGAAGCTAACCATATTAAATATGCCTTGGACCTATATTCAGAAGTTTTTGGTCAGAGAACCAATGTCAACAAATCCAAAATTTTCATTTTTAACACTAATGATGCAGTAGGTCAAAGGATTTCTTCAACTTTGGGTTTCCTGGTGGATCATCTCCCATCCATTTATCTCAAAATTCCTTTTTTTATGGGAATAAACAAGACAAATTTTTGGCTTCCTATCATTGATAGAATTAGGGATAGGATCTCTACTTGGAAAGCTAGATGGTTATCCTTGTTAGGCCGTATTTTGCTAGTTTAAGCTGTCCTAATAGCTATCCCAAACTATTATTTGTTAATTCTTAATGCTCCCTCTTCTATAATCTTGCAAATTCAAAAGATTATCAGAGATTTTATATGGAAAGGAAATTTTTCAGATAAAAAGAAGCTTCCTCTTGTTTCTTTTCTTGAAATATCTCATGATAAGGCATCTGGGGGTGGGGGTTGCATAATATTGCAGTAGAAATAAGGCTTTTGGGGGTAAGCTTGTGTGGCAAATGTATACAAAATCTCATGAAAAATGGTGTTCAATCATGCAAGAAAAATATTTATATTCTCCAAGTCCTTACAGAATTTTTACTGTGTCCAATCCTCTTTTAGGTTTAGCCATTTGGAACTTTATGATGTCTTCAAAGGGTATTGTATGCAGTTATGTTACTTGGGAAATTCACAGCAGAGAGAAAATAAAGTTTTGGTAAGACTCATGGAATGAATTTCCCCCTCAATGTAGACAAGAAAAGTTGGATGAAGCATGCCAAGTCCTAAAAGTTGAGTGGGGTCCTCTTTTTGGGACTATGTTTCGGTTATCAAAATTCATTCAAGAAGGGTTCTCTGGAAAGAACCTGCAACACATCTTATTAGTCAGCCAAGTCTCCTTTCCTTGAGGGACTCTCTTGTTGAAAGAATTGTTTTTCTTTCTAATAGGGAAGATATAGTTATATGGGCCCCAACAAAAGGTGGTGATTATTCAATCAAGGAAGGTTATTATGGTCTACAACAAACATATAATTCAAGCAGGAAGTGTAAAGCTTTTTCCTTTTGTTGGAACTCCACTATGTTGCCCAAGGCTAGATATTTTGCTTGGCTAGCCCTTAGAAAAAGAATACTCACCAGCGAATGGTTGTCTAGGCTAGGTATTGTTGAATCTTTTATTTGCAAATTATGCAACAAGGAGCTAGAATCTACAGATCACCTCCTTCTCCAGTGTCCCTTTGCTTATTAGTTTTGGGTTTTTGTGTTGAACAAGCTTCAAATGTCTTTACCCCTACCAAATAGTCTTTGGGACCTATTTCAATCTTGGTCAATTCTATTTTCAAGATCTCTATTTGCTAGTATTTGGAAGTGCATCCCAGCTACTGTGGTGTGGGCCATTTGGTGGGAACATAACAAGATCATTTTTCGTAATGAAAAATCAAACCTAGAATCTATTCTAGATGGGATTGAGAATGAAATTTCAGAAAGAGTAAATGCAAATATATTCAATTGTATGAATAATATTTTAGTATCTACTTGGGATTATCTTCTTCTAAAACTATGGAAAGAAATTAAGTTACCTCCAAGTTTCTCTAAAAACTGCAATTGTAATCATCAATCTGATTGACTCCATGTAAAATGGTGTCCCCCCTATACAAATTTTCTAAAGTTAAATTTTGATTGTTTCTCTCATGGGAACCCTGGTAAGTCAGGATTGGGTGCTTGTATTAGGAATTGGAAAGTTGAAGTAGTTGCAATCAAAGTAGATGTTTTACCAGTTGGTACTAGCAACCTTGCAGAAGCTCAAGCCCTATTGGTAGGTTTAATTTTGGCAAATAGATGTAATTTTTCCACCATCCATATTGAAGGTGATTCTCAGGTAATTATAAACTCTTGTCTCTCATGATCTTCTCATACCTGGAGACTAGCCTATATCCTTCAACAATGCTGGGATTTGATTGATTCTTTTCAAGCTACTTGTTTCTCTCATACTCTGAGGGAGGGCAATAAACTAGCTGATTGTCTAGCTAATCTTAGTTGTGAAGGCTCCATATTTGAATCTTGCCATTCAAAGGTTATTGTTTTAAAAATTCCCATGCTTAGCATAGTGCCATATTTGGGACACAAAGAAGATCAATGAAGCTAAATAGAAACTAGTACTATAATTGATCAACTGACAACTATTAGTTTGAACATTCTTTGTGCATGAGGATTCATCTTTTTGTGAAAAATGGAAAGTACAGAGTTGGATTTCATGGTTCATCTCCCAGAAGTTGATTTGGATGGTATTTTTTGGTTTACAAATGCTCTAATTAGATAGGAGGTTCAATGCTCTCTTGATTTTAGTTACATCTTTTAGAAGGAGAGGTTCATTGGCATAATTGGACCTTTATCATTCTTGAGTATTGATATATATCATATTTTGGGAACTCTTGCTTAGTGCAGAGAAATTATATTTTGTTGTAGGTATGCCTAGTATGACATATCAGCTTTTAACACTTTTGTACTTCGGCAACGATTCAGAGTTTTATTGCTAGTTCTTTCTCTGATGAGCCCTTGAACTAGTTTATTAATAAATATATTATTTAAGTTCTATGTCACTTTTTGATTAAAAAATAATAATAATAATACCACATAATATGGGTGTCCCTCTATAACAAGAGGAGGTGCACTATGAAAGCTACCACATGTGGCAGTGGTGAGGTCCTGTAATTTACAATACATACATTTTAAAAATTTGATAAAGAGCATAATGAACTATGTATGTAGATAAATTACAATACTTACCTCAAAGGATGATTTAGGTACCTCCATTTGGCTTAGCCCCATACTCTCAACAACTTTCATGGTGACATAGTCCTAAAATTATGGATACATAAATTTTGAGTCAAAATTATATATAATGAATTATAAAGTATGTAAACTAAAAAGTACATAATTTTTTATAAACTATAAAATCATGTATATATATATCATACTTGAGTAGTAGCCGATGTGTCTAATGATATGCTACCATTATGATCATCAACATGTCTCAAATGGTAAAAACATGGAGTCAAAAATAAATTATACTGAGGCCTATATGGATAAGTACAATCCATCTCTTGTTTGTAAAACCAAAACACATAAAATTATACATGAATCAAAGTTGAAGATTATAATTTAATAACAATCTATACATAAAAATAGTAAAAATTATTTGTCTTGAGTTAAAATTTCATACCGTATGTATTTGAGGCTATGCCTCAGTGGTCAATAGATCAAGACCTATACAAACATCAAACTGTGTAGCAGATGACAATCCCTACAAAATCAGATAAAAGTAACATATGAGCACATGTTATTAAATTCAAGTTCAAATGTACATTATTCACAGTGTAATTCAAAGTGCATGTTATATGAGGGATGCCAACATCTATAGGTCTCGAAAAAAGACTATACTACCTCCTAGGAGGAATAGTATCATCCATCCTTTATTATTTCAAAATCAACATAGATTAATATGGTTAATACAATTACACATGAATGTAGAAGGTAAATAATTATGTACTTTATTTCAATTTTAATTAAAATTTTACTTGCTGCTCCTGACTGTCTCTCGAAACTCCTTGTAGAAGGTCAACAAATGATGACACATCAATATCATCACTACCATCACCATGGGTAGTGTATGCATCTTCATCAAAATCAGCATCCTCAGCATAATGTTCATTATGTGTAGCATCAACATCATTCTAGGGGCCTTTGCATATATCTCTACAACTAGCACAAATGTGTCAAAGTGGAAGAATATCTCTTGCCTATGTCTATTGCTCTACTAAATTTCCTGAAAGGGCACTCAATGAGGTAAGAACACATGACACTCCTTGATGATGGTGTGGCACTGGGACAACTCATGTGGGAAGAGGTACAAGAGGTTGAGGTTGTATACGATTCCTCATATTATCACTAAGCTTTTCCCCAAGCCTATCTTGAAGCATCCCTCCACCAACCCCTTGAAATTATCTAATGTCAAAATAATTGGGTTTCAAACCCAATTCAAATTCAGCCCATAGCTTACTAAGGAAGTACATGGGAACCTCTTGATTTTTGCGGTGGATGGTCAAATATCATCCACCACCACTCCCAAAAGTGTGTTGATATACGCAGATGTGTGAACCATCTAATAGAAATGCGAGGCTCACTCTCACTAATCTATCTTAGGGTTTATAAAATATCTTGTAAAATGTCATTTATTTATTTTGAGCTTATGGACCTCTTTATAGGATAGGCCATCAGAATAAAAGGCACGCATGTTTTGCCTCCATAATCTAAATATATTGATATCACTATGCCTTTCATACTATTTGTAAGGTAGAGTAGGTGCGGGGAGTGGGCATCATGCTTAATGGTCTCAATATCATGCATGAGGTCACGAAGGTTGTGCCTCATGCTCTTCTTCAGATAGTTTGTGCTAGGTGTTGGAGAATGATTAGGTGGTCATGGAGGTAGGGGTGGAGATGGAGGGGGTGAAGGTAGGGGTGGGGGAAGGGGTCGGTCCATCAAATATAATATACATATATGTTTAAATAACATAAAAAATCACAAAATTACTATTTAATAAAATAAATCTAAAATATCAATTATATAAATGCATAGATCTTTAAAACCATATCAATTGAATAATTAAAGTTGAACACTTAAGTAAACTTTAATGTTAAGGCTAATTGAACATTATACCAAATTTAAGCCTAATCATGAAATAATAGTCAAAAAAACTATGTTAATAAATCAACATAAATGTGAATTCTAAAAATATCTTATATAAATATGTTTATGATTGTACAATTGAGGTTCAATATTAAAACAAAGAGGATTCAACATATAAATAAGATTTTGGTTTGGGTTAGGATTTAGAGTTATCCATTCACAACTATGGCAGAGTAATTACCATTATGATTGAGGCACAAAAGAAGGGTTGCAAAAAGAGTCATAAGAAACAACATGGACTAAGAAAGAATGTCATATCATCTTACAAATCTAGATGGTGATATATATCATTACTCAAAAGTGGAGTTAATTTGGTGATACCTCTAAATGGAAGAGGGAGGTATTATGAAATTTTATTTCCCTTAGTGGCCATATCCAAAAGTGGAAGGGTAGTATGCATTGGTAACGTAAAGATGGAAATGGATATTTCATTTTGTTTATTGTTATGGAAAACTTGGCTTTATAATTTTTTTTATAAATTTTATCCCATGAGAAGGGAATTAACACTTTTGTAAGGCTAAATTTTAATAATCCCAAGTGGCTCACCAGATTGAGAAGTATCTTGGGAATTAATAATGAGACTTTAGAAACCAATTTAATCATTATTGTAACAATGTAAAGGTTATATATATCATAGGCCAAGTAGAAATATTAATTTTCCTCTCCATTCTAGTAGTGACACTCTATACTTAAGGTGCCATCATATGGATATGTTGATTAGGATTTTAAAGAATAGAATTAAAAAGGTTGATTTTTGTACATGACCTAGTAATACATACAATACATGTGACAACTAGCATTGCCACAATTTTTGTAGTCCTATTGGATCTTAGTAAACCAAAGGAAATGACATGTGCTCTATGAATTAAACTATTCAAAAGAGTTTCTCAAGAGGTTTAGATGTTAAAGAATTATCAAGAAATATGTAGAAAACAAAAGGAGGTGAAATTTTTTTCCCTTCTCAACTAGGTGATGTTTCAAGAATTGAATAGAGGTGTCCATGGTGGTAAGATTTAGTGTCCATGCAAAGCTTAATATGGAAGGAACATGCACATCAAAAACTCAACATGTAAAGCACATACACAACCTACACTTTTCATAGAGGCTTTCTACATTTTACCACATCATTGAATTAATTCTTAATATCAACTAAAGGGGTCCAAGCAATACCATTAATCAAATGCACATAAATAATTACATAAGAAGATAAATAAATAATCATAAAAGTAATAATCAAAGATTGAGATAGTTATTTCTAGGAATCTCTCACTCATTGAATATATTTTAATAGTCAACCAAAATAACAAGATTTCAATTATTAGGGTCCATGAGGCCTGTCAACTCTAAATGCCACTTGAACTTGTGTATGCTCAAAGGTTTTTTCAAGGTAGTTACAATATTCACCTAGGTGTCAACTTTCTCCAATTCTAAATTTCTATCTCTACCATCTCTCATGTGAGAAAAATGGTATTGGATATCCATGTGTTTTTGTTTCTTATGGAAGATTGGATTCTTTGTCAAATTTATGACACTCTAGCTATTACAATAGATAGTTATATTTCCCAAAAAATAAATCTCTTGACCAAATAATGCTTCAAGGAAAAAAAATCCAAATTTAACTTAGCCATAGACATGAAATTATTTACACCAATGTCTAAGTATAAAAACCATTCTAAATATAGTTTTAGTCAATTATGTATTAAATAGTAAAAAAACATGTCCAATGTGAACAAACCTCATGCTAAAAGAATCAAACACACATCTAAAGATAAAATCCATATCAATTGAAATGTATTATCTACATAAATTACATGGTGAAAAGTTAAGTCCTACCTATTGTGTGGAGAAATTAAAAGAATATAAATCATAAAATATCATTATCAAGAGAATATTAACAAATTAATATAATTAGATTATAAGTGTACAAAATAAGTTTTTCTTGAAGTGCTATTTTATAGTTTATCATTTAAGATTTCAATATTTCTTCAACCCAATTTAAAATCATTAAATAATGTTTTCAAACCTAGGATTAAGATTACTTTTCATTATGAACCTAAGTATTGTTTCATTATGAACCTAAGTACTACTATGGTTAGTTGGCTAGGGATCAAGTGTTAGGTTTAAGATTTGAAGTTACAATTAGAATTAGGGTTTAACATTTAGGATTAAGTTTATTAATGATTAGGGTTGTGATTCTCAATTTTAATTAGTGTTAGGGTTAGGCTTAAAATTATGGTGAGAGTGAGATTTTACATAAAGGTTAATATTATGTTTATGGTTAGTGTGTAGCTTTATTAAAAAAGATATGGTCATCAAGTTATTCAAAAGTTTGTTGTAAAATTTATCTAACTAAATAATGAAATAATAAATGGATATGATGGTCCAGCTAATTTGGAGTAGGGGATTTAAAATTACATTTGATTTGGATCTTGAAATATTAATTTTATTGAAAATCACAAATAGAATTTAAGAGCTTGTCTACATTTAAATGTCATAATTAGGGCTAAGGTTGTGTTAAGGATAAATGGTTATGTATGATTGTTTAGGATTAGAGATTTAGTTAATGTTATGATTAAAGAGTTGAGCTTACGATTAAAGTTACATGAATCGAGGGATTAGAGTTAAAATTATTGTTTTAAGGTAAGGGAGCACACTAAATACTTAATTTTATGCTTAGGGTTTAGAATAAATTATTGTATAGTTATGGTTAGGTTGACATTAGACTTAGGAATATAGTTAGTTTTATTTTCTTTTTTATATGGTTTACAAACTAATTTATAGTTAATTACTGTTTAGTTGAAATAAACATAAAATATCAATGTAATTACATGTTTAAAAAATCTAATTTACATCTATCTAATCATTCAAAATTTTATTTTTTATTAAATACATTGAAACATCTAAAGATAAAACTATTAACAATGGAAATTTACAATTTTACATATTAAAAGTGTAATTTTTTTTTTTTGACAAAATTATAAAGCATAAAGCTGAAAACAATGAAATGAAATAGTAGAAAACAAAATAAAATGCCTGGTATGTCAAAAAAGAGCACTAGGGGGTTAGTAGAAATCCAAAAATGGGTTTCAGTTTCTATGCTAAAGGCCAAAAACCCAAGTTTTGTAGTTTTTTAGAATCAGATACTTGATTTCACAAATCAGGTACTTGATTTCTTTAAAATCAAATACTTGATTTTTAAAATGTGCTTTAGGCAGTTGATCTATATTCAAAAATTCACTACACAATTTTTTGAATATGGATCAGTTGCCTGAACCATAACGGGTACTCGATTTGTTAAAATTGGGTACCAATTTCTGGAAAGGTCTCATTTTGCGAAATTGAATTTCGCAGAATTGTGACCCAAATTTGTGTTATTACCCACTTCCATCCCCATCCTTGTTCTTCTAAACATCATTTAAGAATCCATAAGACCGTCCCCCAAATCTTCCACTACAACCTTTGCCACTAAAATTTTTATCAAATGTTTTTCTTAGCTTCTCCTAGACTTTTAGGGCAATCTGTTATGACTCCTCAATAGTGGTCACTTGAACAAGACTTAGCTCTTATTGAATGCATGGACTTAATACATTAAGATAATGGACCACTTTCTCCTTATCAACTTTTGCATGGACTGTTCTAATGAGGACTCGGTATAACTCTTTGTTATACTCTTGAACAGACTTTCCCGCTTGATTCAACCCTTGCATTTTCATAAATAGATCAAGATCATAATCCATGTGAATGAAATATTGCTTCATATTAGCTACCATCTGATCCCATTTGGTGATTTTTTCCTATCTTCTTTTATTTTGATCCAACTAGCTCTTGTGCCACTATATGTTTGCATGATCCAATCAATCAATTCCTCTGGGTTGAGATTTCCCAAAAATGTGAGAACATAAAACTTAGGTCTTTTACCAATACTAAAAAAGGCCTTAATTTTTTTTTACCTCTTTTGGGTTAAGAACTTCCTCTATTGTAGCTTGGTCCACATTTTCTTCTTCTTCTCTTTCATCCTCACTTTCATCACCTCCTATGGAAAGATTCATTCCTGTATGCATTTGATCTCACAATGGTTACATTTACGTTTGGACAGTTCTAAAATCCTCAAGTGTAACACCCTTGATTCTTCCACCATGCACTATTCGTGGATGCATTTTTGCACTTTTGCTGAAACTCTAGTGCAAACTACCTCCCAATCAATGATCCTGGTGCGAAATGCCTCACAATCAGGGTAATTTTTAAGAAACCCCCTCCAAAAAAAAATATAAAATATTGTTGAATCTTTCATTGTTTTGATAACCAAAATTATTTCTATTGGTGAATCTCTCAATTTTTATTTTAAATATTATTTGTATTGGTGATTATTTTGGAGTCATAATATTTTTGTATAATATATTGGTAAATCTCAATACTAAGACGAATTTCATTAATCACCATAGAATATTATTAATCAAAATTGAACTTTTTTTACCTTGTAGAATATTATGAGAAATATTAAATTATAATTAAATCAATAGTGAAAACTAAGTATTGGCAATATATCTCTAAAGTAACTAATAATTATGATAATTATTACTAAATTAGTTTTAATTTTTCTAATAACATATAATTGTTTGGTGAATCAAATCTAATCATATATTAAATATTGTGGCAAAAATTTGAGTTTAATTTTTTTAATAAAATAAATTATTGAGGGATTTTAGATATTTTAGAGCTAAATATCATAAAAAGGTGGTGATTTATGTTGCATTATATCTTAAATTATTAGCCAAATTACTAACATTTTCTTTTTCTAATATTAGCCACTAAAAAATACCTTGCTCACAATTGGTGATATGTCCACAGTCTTTAGGAACTCCAACTCTGATACCACTTGATGAAGGGTGCTCCTCTTAATACCTTAAACACATAACAGAAACAAAGAAACAACATCAATTGTGAGAACAAAATATGTGCTTCTTATTATTCCCGCAAATGTAGATTTATAAACTTACAATTATCATATGCTAACCCACATGGCCGCCTTCATATTGTAATTCCAATTTTTGTAATTTCGCATTTGTGGTGATAAAAAGAAGCCCATTTTTTGTTCTTGCAATTGTTGTTGTTTCTTTGTTTCTATTATGTGTTTATGGTATTAAAGGGAGCATCCTTCATCAAGACACCATGTTAGCATAGGAAACTACATCAAGATTAACAACATGCCTCACTAGATGTAATTGGAGAAATCAAAGACTGTAAAAATGACACATAACTCAAAGACTAGGAAACATCAGGATACACATACTTAAGAAGAGGATCTAGAATAATCCCTCAACATTATATCAACCATGTACACATGAAACTAAAAGAAGCAACAATTACTTTGTAAATAGTGAACTGGTAGAGAAAACAACAAATGTTTTTCGTTGATGCAAGATTTCTCAAAGACCCAAGATTCTCTTACATCAAAATTTAAGTTTATGAACCCAATAAATTAATGTTTCAAAAGACTTATGTTGTTTCTAAAGTTAGTTGGAAGAACTAAAACACCAAAAATAATTCTAAGTTTATGGTGCCACTTAGTTTTTAAAGGTCAGTTTCCACTAAAGAATTTTTTTTTTTTGGTTTAATTACTAGATGAATGAGAGATTTGATATGTGTAAGTGTAATTGGAAGTATAATTTACTATTGATTACAATAAATTCTCTTAGTGGTGACAAATGTTGAAGATTTTCAAAAAAACCAAAACTTATGTCAATTTTCTTAAGGAAAACCATTCATCAAGATATGGCTTAACTATGATTATCATTGAGATCATATCTCCTCATATTCCAAAAAAAATTAAGAGTTTAATTTTATCAAATTTTCTCTAAGAAGAATATTTGTAAAGGTAAAGAAAAACCTAAGATAATGCAGAAAGATTATATTAAGTCCCGAAAAATTACTTAGAATTTGAAGAAACATAGGAAGAGCTACATGAATTGGGTAAGTTTGAAATAATAGGAGATTCACTAAAGAAATTCAAGATGAGAGAGATTCGTGAACTAAAGAAAAATCTGGAAATCTAAGGTTATTTATAGAATGTAGGACTGGCGTGCTACATTGAAGCTATAAGAAGATTTAACTGCCTTTTATTTTCAAAATTTTTGAATTCATAGCATAAAGACACTATCACAATTTGTAGAAGTAAGTGTGTCACCAACCCTAAATAGATTACTAGAGAAAATGGACTTAAGTGTGAAGGGGTTTGTATAGAAGAGAAAATCTCAGTCAAATAAAGTCACTTTAGAAAGAGGTTTTTCAAGGACAATGTAAAACCTAAGAGGATCATTTAATCAAAAAATGGGTATGATAGATTCATGCTCTATCCTACCTTTTAAATTGTTTTATTTTGGGTCATGAAATATTTTAACCTAGAAGGGTGTTTCAACCTGTATCATGCTTATCACTTTCCTTTTCTCAACTTTCTACTTAATGAGGAAAAGATAAATTTGCAAATTTTCTCTTTCTTCTCTTAGTGACAACATTGTGATTGGACATAATCATCCTCTCCATCGGGGGATAATTTTTGTGCTCTACCAACATGTTTTATCCAACTGCCTAGGGTTAATTAGAAGCTTGGAATTTAGAAAAGATGTTGAGGGAACTAGCTTCTTCGTTAGGATATAAGAATTTTTCTCTTGAGCCCCTACAGAGAAACTCCTCTAGTAAAGAGAAAATAAGAAAAGACTGATTATCCCCAAACCCAAGAACTCTAAAGCCTTATTCTTTTAGGAATCTCTCCTCAAAGAAACCTCATCCAAAAGGAAGAAATTATCTTTAAAATAACCTTGGTTCTACCTATCATTACAGAAGAATTACTAGATTGATTATAAGTGCGGACAAATAGGGGTCTCACAATGAGCATGGCAAGGAGGAAAACTCTAATGTCACAAGGAGAAATTAGGAATCTAGCTCTAGAGAAAGGAGGTCTATGATATTGCATAATAAGAAAGAAATGAGCATTAAGGAAGAAACCAAAAAAGAGATGAATGACACTAAAGATGATGAAGTCGTCTGGAAAGTTGAATATGAAGTGTTTGAGGATAGTGAAGATATGGACTCAGATGATGTTGAGTGGGTAAGTGTAAGAAGGTGGGTCTCACTTTTGGGCAAACAGTGAAAGGGTTTTTCCTATTTTTGAAATTTCTTGTTAGTTGATGTCAAAATTTGAGGAATTTGGAGATTGAATATAGAAAGACTTGAAAAATAAAAAATTTAGTGTTCAGAATCTAGTTCTTGAATATGTAATTTATTTGTCTGCCCATAAGATATATATATTTTTAGTTATGGATCTTTAAAAATTACTTTTTCAAAATGTCTTTTTTAGGACCATACCACACTCGTGTACAAACATCATAATTTGACACAAATAAAATTCTTTAAAGGGAGTTACCTAATACACCTAAAATTGATGACAATATTTTTCATTAATTTTTTATTTTAATTATTAATTGACTATAAACATAAAATTTAAAACCTTTTGTGTATGGACACCATTATTTGATCAAAATTTCTCTTTTTCCAAAAATTCCTTTTATTTTAACCTCAAAAGAATTGTATGTAGATTGATGACATATAAATTAATTTAAGAAAAGTTATAAAATAAAAAAAGTTATTAAAATTTTAGTGAACTTCACTATTTTACATTTAGGTACCACCTTTCACTAAATAATAATGCAAAAATAGTAAATAAAATCATAGCACTATAAAATTTACATGTTTGAAATCAAGATAGTGAGAGCTCTAATGGGTTTTTGTTTCATAAAAATATTTAATTGGGACAACCCTTTAAAAATTATGTTAAGGCATGAATTTATTAGTTCAATGCCTTAGGCAAATCTTGAGAGATCAAGGCATAGGCTTGGTTTCACCAAGTCTATCCCAAACCAAAATCTAAGGTAGGAGAAAAAAATGCCACCCAATGTTGTATGAAATAGGCACTCATTATTTTAAATTTAGAAAATGGGAACTCATTTAGAAAATGTTAAATCAACATATTAAATCCCCCTAGAAGACAAAATTTTAAATTTATAGAAATGGGCACCCCTTTTTTACTTTTCAAAATTGGGTACATGTTTCTAAAAAATACAATTTTTTTATGTTTCCAAAAATGGGTACCCGATTTTAAAAAAAATTGATGCCCATTTTTAAAATCTTAGATCAGGTGCCTGAGCCTAAAATGGGCACCCACTTCTAAAAGAGCACTATTTCAATCCACAAACTTCCATAGAATTGAGACCCAACTCCTTCCTTCTACTTGAGTATAAAAATGAAGATGAGGATAACAACCAAGAGGATGATGAATATTCATAGATGGGAGAGTAGGAGGCTTGTATTGAAGTGGACTTGGGTGTGGACAACATAAATTAGGATAAGTTGTTCAATGATGAGGACAAAAATTAGTGAAATCTAACCAAAGGTGAGGAGGATAATGACAAGGAGAATAGCATTGTTGATATGGTGAATTCTTAAGTTAATGAGCTAGAAAATGATTTGACCAGCCACATTGAAAGTTCTTAATGTAAGGTCACATCCTTGAATAAGATGTACTTTCAAACTATCACTGATATAGAGTTTGGTGTCATGATTTCTACCTTTTGCAAGATTTAAGGTGGAGCATTGGAGAAGGTTATTCTTTGACTCATCAAATGTAGAAGCAAGATTAAAAAAGTGAGAGGAGCAAACAAGGAAAACCTCAAAGATGCACAAGGAACTAGTAATGTCACTAATTGGATGTATGATCTCAACTAGTTGGAAAAACATTGGGAGGCCATCAATAAGGCCTGAGATGATGACTAATGCTATTTTGGTCCTATTTATTTTTGTCTTCTCTAGTTTAAGGGTTTATTTTCATTTTATGGTAATTAAAAAATTATGTTTTAAGTTTATGCTTTGTTACTATTACACCAAGGTGTTTTGTTATTTAAACTTTATGTTTATCTTCGATAAGATTTATTTTGCTTATACTCTAAAGGTTCCAAGGATAGTTTGTTTGGTATTTTATTAAAAGTTTGTTGCTTGTTGTTGCTTGTCTTAAATGGCCTAGGGAGCTACTATTCATTTGTAATTTTTTGTTTTTCTCTAAGTTCAAGGCCCTTTCCCTACTTTCTCTTTTGGATTATGGTAAAAAAGGTTGTGAGGGGACCCAAAATCCCATACAAAAAACCAAAATTGAAACATTATCAACAAAATTAAAGTCCAACCAGGTTTTACAAGGACCTACAACCCATAGTTACAATTATAAATGAAAAAACCCACATTTTACAAGGACCGTGAACCTAAGTATAAAAAAGAAGAGAGCTACAAAATAAGCAATAAAACTAATACAAGACTAGAAGCAAAAAACATAATCAAAAACCACTACCAACAACTAGGACTAGCAAAAGAACAAAGACGCCCTACACTAGCTCCTCTGTTGCATTGGAATTATATGTTCCAATATTTGGTACCTCCTGAATACATACTTTTACATTTGATCTAGGAGCTACTACAATGGCCCTCTTTGTGTGCTACCTCATTTTCTTGCTAGGATCACCAATCATTTAGGCAACAAAAGGATAAATAATCTCCTCATTGCTTCTACTGCCAATGCTCGACGTGGCCACACATAGACTAGAAGTTGCCATGTCCATATGCTGATTGCTATCTTTGACCAGTTGCCTTAATTCAACTTCATAAGCCATGAGCTTGCTAAGGATATTCCCAGCTCTTCCTTCCAACTCCATTCTTTTGATTTTTTCATTGTCAAGGTTTCCCTAGCTTCTTTATGAGAAAAAATTATTTGAATTGAATTTTTTCTAGAAAATATATGAAAATTGGGCAATCTATTTTCCAATTAAGGTTGCCTCCTCCTCCTTTCATTTCCTAGGGTTTTTCTCAAAATTATATATATATATATATATATATATATATATATATATATATATATATGTATGTATGTATGTATGTATGTATGTATGTATGTATGTATGTATGTATGTATGTATGTATGTATGTATGTATGTATATGCATATGTATGTATATATATATATATACATATGCATATATATATATATATATACACACATATACATATGCATATACATACATACATACATACATACATACATACATACATACATATATATATATGCATATATACATGCATATATACATATATATATATATAATATACATATATATATATATGTGTGTGTGTGTGTGTATATATATATATGTATGTATATATATACATATATATATGTATATATATACATATATATGTATATATATACATATATATGTATATATATACATATATATATGTATATATATACATATATATATGTATATATATGTATATATATACATATATATATGTATATATATACATAAAATTTAACTTAAAAGAACTAGCTTAAATAAAATGGCATTTGATCTTTTAACCATTTATTTAATTGATATTATATGTAGGTTTATGAGAATAACTTTAGATTCTCTACCACATATTATATAAGATTAGAGTAAAATAGGTAGGTTTAACATGATATTTGAGAAAATAAGGTTAAAGCATAGTGGGTTTTAGGTTTAACCATAGAGGAACTCCATAGATAAGTGCATTCTAGTTGGAGTAGCCAAAAAGTCTTCTTGCTTCACCTCTATGAATATCACATAGATTCAATCATTGCTAAGTGTTTTATTTTTTTTCATGAGACACAGGTTCCTGCGAACCACTACTCATGAAATATGGGTCAATGAGTTTGACTGAAAATATCAATATCACAATTTCACTTGCAATAGAAAATATCTCCTACTTATTAGAATCTATATGAACTAAATCTTCTGTTAAAATATAAATAATCATAAATAATAGCTATCAAATAAATTTTATTACATAGCAAAAATAAATACTTGAAAAAAAGCATCTTGATAGTGAAAGACATATAAATCAATTGAATTGAAACAATAGCAGAATGAAAGAGTAGTTCAATTAACATAACTAAATTAGTAAGTATGATGGTACACTATAAAAGTATCATTGATGTAAGAGGTCAAGTTGAAACACAAGATCCCCTATGACATATGATTACTTAGCTAAATATGATACAACCTTCTTACAATTTTCGATATGATAAGATATAAGGAAAAAAAATCATTAAAGTTGAAAGAAAAAAAATTGATAGTGATAAAACCATAAATCAATTAAGGACATCTACCTAATGTAAAATGTGACTTTATCTTCTTATAATCCCCTAAAAGATGTCTATGATATCTACTTAGGAAAATGCCACTTCACCTTCTGGCACTTCATTATGTAAAACAGAGAAGAACTTTCTTTATTAAAAACAAATGGCACGAACCAGTAAAATTTAAAAGGTAAAGAAAATTAAAAAGATGATACTACATAGTGGAAACTACAAAATGAGTAGCCATTCTACCCAAGATCTAGAAGATGACAATACTGGATGCACTAACCCATATTTATTATAGATAAGAGTACAATAAAACCCGCCCAATCTAAAAACTAAATAAGAATAGCATTAAGACTCCTAGAGTTTTGAATCAAGAGAAATGGATGATTAAAAATGGGGATATAGATAAGGTAAAAGAGGCTAACTAGTTAAATTTGGTTTTTAATTATTACAATCATCTAAGTAAAGATGTCTAAAAGAGTCATATGTAACTTCAAGTTCTAACAACTTATTATATAAAATAGATTTTTTTAAGACATTTCCTTAGCCAAATATAACTTCAGCTTCTTACAATCTATTATATACAAAACAAATATTTGAATAATATCTACTTTGCCTAATGCAACTTCATTTCTCACAACCCACCAGAAATGGATTATGTATAACAATATGAACCACTAAACTTTTTATTAAAATATAAAAGCAATTTACAATTTGAAGGCTACAAAATGACAATGACAAAATGAATGACCCTTTCACACCCCATCTGGCAAAGGGCAAAATTGGATGGCCTAACCCACATCTTGAGCTGCCATTAAAAAATCTAAATAGGAGTAAAACTAAAATTGTCTGATTCAAATACCAAAAGAGAGAAGCCTTACCAGTCCATACAAAAAGAAAGACTACGAGAGACGTGTGTCAATAGCAGAAGTGGGTCAGAATGTATGGGGGACACATATAGTGAAAAGAGGCCATAGAGCTAATCCTCCTCCTCTTTGATCAGATCATAATCTCGATATGAAGGTAACAAGTGCATGTATTGAGGGCATCTATTTTGTCAGATGTAACTTCATCTACATACATACAATCCATTATAATGTCCATAACATCTACATAGCAAAATATAACTTCATCTTCTTCCAATCCATTCTACAAACATAAATGTTGATGGGTTTATATAAACTAACGGATAGACAAGGGGTAATATTGGATGTAGATGGCCTCAAGAGTGAGTGGAGAAGGGGTAATATTGGTTCGGCTCGACCTTATCAGTATTAAATCCGGCTGAACCGAACCAACATTACGCCATCTCTTCTACTTCAACACATTATAATCAACAAAGAAGACTCCCACAGCCATTATCATTCTTAATGCACTGGCTATATATACACACAGACACAGTGATAATATATCTACAAGTGGTTTTGGTGAATGAAAGTGAAATAGCGGGTTTGTTTGCCAGATTCCGTGTAACAGCTGTAACGCGGAGAGAAATTAAATTAGATTAAGATGGACATGGCAGACATGAAATTGCCGACCCATCATATGTGCAGTACGGGAGTTTAAATAACATATGACTGTCAAGATAAGATGGAATACAATATTAGGGTTTGAAAGAAATGTGAACGAATGAATAGCGAATCATCGTTATCCAGAAGGAACGGTCGTGGGAGATAATGGAAAGATATTAGGGATCCAATCCCTTTAAGGAATCAATGCATTCCTATCCCTTTTCTGAAAAGTCTACCACGTCCCTAATGTGCACCTCCCATTTACCCTAAATAACTTTTATCGGGGCATTCAACTATTCCGGTGTCATGGGCACCTATAATAAGTTGGTTTAGTCTTTTATGAACTTATACTATTGATAAGTAGGAGATGATTTCCACATGAAGTCCAGTGCTTCACCCCTGTGAACATCACCTAGATCCAATGAGTGCTAACTGTTCCATTTATTCTCATGAGAGATGGATTCATGTTGAATCACTACTCATGAAACATGGGTCATCGAGTTTGACTCAAAATCACACAGTTAAATCTTGATATTCACATCACAACTTATACTATATTCAGCATTCAAAAGTATTTGTAAAGTTCTCGTAGGTTGTATTTAGTTTTCTTTATGATATGGATAACAATAATATTATATATATTACAGTAAGTCTAGTCAACAAGATGGGAGAAATATCTAGTGTTAGCATAGTTTGTGTCTTATACACACTATTAAAACAAATGTTTTATTTTCAGTTATTATTTTGTTAATTATCTTCTCTGTTGTTTCTCAATGCTTTATGTGCCCATTTCATGAACATATTCTAACCTAAATACATTCTAATTCACCTTATGTTCCATTATTTTCTCTTAACTTGAACCCATTTGTTTCTAATAGTTCACTCCATGTTACATTAATCTCTACTATTCAATCCTATGTTTCATTACGACCATATATTCGCATCCCATTAGACTCTCTTAATTGAGCCTACATTTTATTACTCTCTAATTGCATTATCCAATCACAACCTAGTTCACTCTATGCTCGATGATCCCATATTGGTGTTGGAATGTCTTAATGGAAAGAATGCTTCTAAGGGGGGGGTGAATCAAAAGTACTAGCTTTTGGCCTATTCTTAAACCCTTAATAACATATTATTGAAATGAACATGCATGCGTATCAACATTAAGCAATCATGAGAAACACATATGCATCACCACATAACACTTGAGATTTTGGTAACACAAAAACCCTCCACGAATAAGAAGCTAAAATTGGGCTGGGGATGATACCCACAAAATCACTGTAGCAATAATGTTTGACCACTTTTGATGGTCTGCCCTGTTAAAGGCTGTACACTGTATCAATAGTGACCTGGTTAAAGGATTTACAAACACTTTACATGAAGTGTTACTCTGTTAAAGGATTTACTCACCTATTTAAAGGATATTCAAAATAGCTATTAAACTAACCTATCACCATAGGGTTTCCTTTCTAATACAATTGCTAGATAGTATTAGGTATAATAAAAATGATAGCTTACAATCCTTGATTGCTAAATTTAGGCACTTGATCTGCTTTCTCTGATCTAATGTATGTTCGTATTCCTTGCTTAGTTCTAATCAACTAAGTATTTTACTGCTGCTCTCTTCCTCTAAGTCTTTTACTCTAAACTCTGAACTCCACTAGAGTTTTCCATTCACTCCTTCATCCATCTACATAATTCAATGAGATTTAGTCTTCCTTATAAAGACATTCAAAGACTTAGGGTTAAACATGGATCTATGATCCATATTGAATCTCTATTTTTCGCTCATTCCTTGCCCTTTTATTATTGGTTGGATGCCTTCTCCATTTTTTTTATTGGCTACATGTAGATTGCATAGGAAATAGAAAAGATTCGATCTTATCACTTAAATCCTTCGAGATTCACCATATGTTAGCCATGAAAATGGTTTACATCTGAATTAGTGAAGTTACAAACTCATATGTGCATTCTGTGTTACTCAACACTTATTGATTCCTGATGCTCGACATCATCTATGACTCGGCACCTATATATTACGTGGCACTTATATCATGCTCGGCACCTGAATATCACTCGGCACTTGTATCATGCTTGGCACTTGAATATCACTTGGAACTTGTATCATGCTCGGTACCTGAATATCACTCGACACTTGATGGATTTCCTAACTCGGCACAAGCTATGGCTCAGCATACATAGTGTACTCAGCTTCAATGTAGAAAGTGGTTAAGTTGTGTTGGTACTCAAATGTCAAAACCATTATGAGACTAACAATCTCCCCCTTTGACATGAGTGGCAAAAGCACTTAACTAAGCATTATTTATCTAACCTTATGAGTACATTCACTAATCTGCTTGGTATATATACAGAGGTTTTAAAAGAAAAACTTGATCAAAAGTTTGTAACTTACAATATATACCTCAAAATTATTATAACTTCCCCTGAGTTAATTGAGTCATTGTAGATGTTCTATCTTTGTGACCAAAATTCTATGCTAAATATGTCTCTTATATTGGTATAACTGATCCTCTTTGTCTGTTCTCTATTTATAGCTCCTCAAAACATTATATCTCCCTTTTTTATCATTATTTGTCCTTACTTATTTACAACTTTATATCTCCCTTTTACTTATTTAATATATCTCCCCCTTTTTGACACAAATGTCAAAGGGCACTAAGGGTTAAGACCATATTTCACCAAAAATGTACTATTTACATCCATAATCATCTTGAGAGCTGCATCCCAATTATTCAAGACAATTTCTAATGATTTATGCTAGATGGGAGTCTTTGCAGCAAGGTGAACAAGTCCATCTAAGGTAGAAAGATTAGGATCTTTCTTGAGAATAGTTTTAGCATAGACTTGTTCTTTATGGAGTATTTCCAAATGTGGAGTAATGGAAGATTGGAGCTGCATCAGTTTGGCCTTGATGGTGGCCTCTTCTGCTGTTAATATAGCTATTTCCCTTTGGGTATGAAGCGTTTGATCAAAATGCTTCTCACTTTGAGCTGGATCTTTTGGTAGCTACATGCTTGAAATATTCAGATTCCTCTCCATGCTCATTATTTTTTGGCTTCTCTCATGTGTGAAGTATGAAAAGTCACACAACTTTTTGTACAATGAGAATATATTCTCAATTACCTTTTTCACTTTGTCTATTACCTTTACCAATTCAACCTAGGAAAGTGCAATTTGACTAGATATTTTCTCATTTACTTTCCCCTGGAATTTTCTTTCAGACCATTCAATAAGTTCTACATTTATCTCTTGGTCTACATTTGTCACCTGGTCAACAATATCTTATAATTATTCCATTATATGCATTGATTCATCTGGTGACTGCAAACTAAAGGCATCCATAGAGATATTTTTAATCTCATGTAATGTTTGCTTTTGTTTATACTCCTTCCTGAGCATCTCTTGCCTCTTTCTTCTATTCAATGCTTCCTGCACCTCAGTGATTTGATCAATGGTTATTATTTTTGAGTCATAACTTGGTATGAATATCTCCTCATCTAATTTAGGGTCTCCATAGTGAAGCACCCTTGCAACTTTTGTAGCACTTGATCCTGGTGCTAACATCTGTAGTGACATTGCAACATTTCTAGGTTGTCTAGGAGGAGTCTCTGAGGTAGGAAAATTTATCAATGCTTGTATAACCTCTCGCTCTTTGGGGGTTTTCTTTGCTTTCTTTTCCTCCTATCTGCTACTTTGATCAATAGTAAGAACGTGAGGAGGTGCACCTTGTGTCTGTGTTGTAGGATCAGAAGCAACAGTCTGTCCTATTTGTGCTATATTTTTGTCTCCTACTGCACTTGACTTTTGCACTGTAGCATCAACTATTCCTGATGTAACTTTTGTTGGTGTTTGAAGTTGACCACTAGTAGCTATAGAGATGATGGAAAGTGGTTCTTGTGGTTTCACCTTATCTCTAAGTGTGTCTTCTACTAATTTTTGTAAGTCATTCACACTGACCAAAATTAGACTTGTACATAATTTTTCTTGTAGAGTTGTATGGTTAAGGATCTTAGTGAGATCTTCTACAGTTAATGGGTTGATGTTCTTGTTGCTCACCAGTACCCTTGTCTTCATCTTTTCCTTCCTCCTCTTCAATATTTTTGTCAACTTTTTTCTTCTCTTCTCTCCTTTTTCTTCTCTCTTCTAGCTTAGCAGTAGCTTCTTCCTTGTATTCTTCTTCAAGAACATCTTCAACCTTTTTGTACAAATTCTTCCATGACTTTGTTTTTCTTTGTACAATTTCTTCAATTTTGTTTTGGAGAATGAAGAATGCCTTGTACTTAGGTGTAAACCTAGTGTTATGCCTTTTGACTGCGTTAACTATTTGCTCCTTAGTCAAATTAGGTGGTATGCTTGCTAGGGTTGATTCTCTCATCTCCTTCTCTATTTTCAAACAAAAGTGCCATCTGTCTTCTACAATTTTAGATAGTCCCTTTGGCAATTGTCCATCTAGTTCAAGAGGTATATACCTGAATTGTGCCATCATTCCATAAAATGATTCTTCTATTCTATTTTGTTCTTCTTTAGTGAACTTACTGAAATCAACTTTATTCATGTTACTTAGGTCTCCATTTCCAATCTTTTCACATAGTGTATCAACTGAAGATTTAGGAGAATGGCTTACCTTTTCAGATTGATCTTCCTCATTAGTACCAAGTTGAGCCACATATTTTCTTCTTTTCCTAGGCTCTTCCTGTGTCGTCTTGATTGTTTTCTCCTTTGTAGCTTCCTCTTTAGCTTTTTTTGTGGAGGCCTTTGTTGCAACTTTGGTTGTTGGCTTTTGGGGTGTTGGCTTGGCAGTTTTCTTTGGTTTAGGCTAGGCTAGAGGCTATACTGTTGCCTTTCTTTTCATTGGCTCGGCTTGAATTGGTGCTTCCTTGGCTTCTTCTTCCTCAACACCTTCCTCCTTATCTTCACCCAGAACTTGAGTTAATTCCATTGGGCCTTGTTCTTATTCATCCTTATTATCATCATCATCTTCTTCTTCATCTTCTTCTTCTGCTGCCTCAATTCCTTTACCAAATTTCTTCTTTATTTTCTTCACCATTTTATCTTTCTTCTTAATTATAGAGGCAGTCTTTAATTCTATTTCAATCTTGGATTTGACCATATCAAATTTGCCAAAAGATTTGGCAGACTTTTCTATTTCCTCTACAAGCAAAGCAGTGATAGCTGTAGATGCTTCATCCACATCTAGTTCATAACCAAATGGCCTTAGCCATCTCACCCTTGGAACTACTACTTGGATATAGGTGAAATCAATATCAACTAGGAAACATATGTCATTGATATGTTTTTCCACTAAGGAAACTGGTATTCTTACCCTTTGCTTCATGGATTTCTTGAAATTCTCAAAATAGCTTGTCATTTGGGCTTCAAAGTTATCACCCATCTGATCAATGAACTCATTGATTTGTGTTATTGCAATTTGTTAGGGTCCTAATTCACCTTTCTTAGAGAAGGAAACTCTTCCATAACATAAAAGATCATACACATAAGAACTGAACCAAATTTGCATTGAGCACCTTTTGATCTCATTATAGCTCCTAGGTTTTCATTTATTTGTTGCAACAAGAGTTCTAACAAATCATATGTGTGATCTTTCTTTACCAGTTTGTATGCTACATCAATAGCTATGCATGGCACACTGTTCAATTGACTGGATTGATAGAATTTGTGTGATATTATTCTCACAACAAAATCTAGAAGAGGTTCAGTGATGGTATCAATAGTCATACCCCTCTTGTTCCATTTTGCCCCTGTATTTCTTTCATTGATATCTTTGGAATCATTGCACATGGTCTTAGTTTGATCTAGGGTTGGGAAACCTGTAAGCCTATGTACTACCCTTTTGTAATCTTAACTAGACCTGTTTCCAACCATAAACATCCATTTTGGATTCTGCTTAAAATAATCTATATCCATTTAGTTTTGAATACTATAGGATAAACTAGGGCATTGGTCAAACCCTTTCTCTCAACTATCTTATATTCATTGTTCAAAATCTTATTCTTGCATAGTTTGTCATAGGTTTGGAAAATTTGAAGATCACCTATGTCACCAATTTTACATTTATAACACTTCCTTACATCCTGCACCATAACTACTATGGATGGAATAATGGATAATGTGCCGGTAGGGTTATTTTTGTAGGCAACTTCTGGAATGGGCTTGAATTCAGGTTGTTTGACTTCATTATTGACTAGTTGTACTTCATGACTTTTCTTCCCTTTAGTGGTTCTTGACCTAGATGCCATTTTTTTCCAAACTAGGGTTTAAAATATATAAGAAAGCTTTCAAACTCTATGTAGCTCAGGACTTGAATGAAATACCTTTGATCGATGAGATTTATCCTTGATCGCTATTGAAAGAGGTTAAAATCTGTTTGGAACATTGGATTCTCCACTATGAAGTGCTTTTCTCTTTTCTTCTATTTTGCGATGAAGAAAAGTGATTAAAATTGCGATAATATACCCTATTCCCATCGCATTAAATGCTCAACTACACACTCAACTTTTGAAGGATTTTTCAACTCGGCATCAACCATCAACTCGATCACTATTAGAAACTCGGCATGTACTAGAATTTTACTTGGCATCCAAAGATAGCTCGACATCATCATTTAAATTTTGTCTTGGCATCTTTTCTCATGCTTATTTCTTCTTTTAAGTACTTCTTTGTCTTGGGACTGATGTATGATGTAACTTTGTATATTAGTCTCATACACCTCTCTTATGATTAGTTTGATGAAGTGTGATCACTTGACCCATTGGGTGAAGTGATCCCTCCACTTGATGTACTGCACTCATCTTTCTTCTTCATTTTTCTTCTTATTTTCTCAACATCAATCTTTTCTTTTTCTTTGTTGGATTCAATTTTTGGCGCTTTGGACCTTATAGGACAGTTTCTACTGATATGACCAATTTTCAAGTAGCTAAAACAAGTGGTTTGATTTAGCCACTTGCTATAATTCCCTCTGAAGTGTGTCCTTATACAATTTTTAGGAATATGTCCATATTCCTGACAATAATGACAGCTATACCTAGTGTTATAATCCCAATGATAGTGACTTTCATTCCCTTTTATTTTTGCTGGTTGATTTGATGTCCACATAGGATTTGATCTACATTCAAATGCTCTACGTCTATACTTCTTACAATTATGACAATGTCCATCAAATCTTTGTGTCCTTATGACTTTGGATTTGCAATCTTGTGTCATATGTCCTTGCATGTTGCACATGTGATAATAACTCTTTCTTTTGGGTGTTTTTAGCTGATTGATTCTTCTACTCCTGCAAACATTAGTAGTATGCCCCCTTTTATTACAATAATGACAAGTGGGTTTAGAATCCTTACCTTTGTCACTTCTTTGCTCAACATTCTTTGATGATTCCCCTACTTCAGTGTTGTTGTATCCAAGTCCTGATGTATCATGGGTTGATCTTGAGAATTTCATCAACTGTTCAAAGTACTTGATGGCTTCACTTCACTTGTTGAGATTCTCTACTATTTCATTTTCTCTGTTCAATTCATTTTGCAATTGTTCATTCTGCATCCTCAAAGTAGAGATCTCAATATCTTTCATATTAAGTTCATGATGAAGGTTCATCATTTGGGCAAGTGTATCCTTCTACATGTTTGAGATCCTTGTTAATTCAATACATTTTTCTTCAAGTCTATTTGCAATATTTCTTTTGTCATCTTCCATCATGACTCTATCCTCAACTGCTCTTTTCTTTTGTTTAGTGATTTCACATAACATTATGGCCTATGATTCATGTTCCATCTTGAGAGATCTTATCTCATATGCTTGAACTTTATTTTTCTCCATCAATTCTACTATTGCTATATCAAACTCTTTAGTGTCTCCATTGGAAAATAGTTTTGTGGTATCAATATCCTTGTAGTTTATATCATTTTCAGCTATGGCTATATCCTTCCTTCTTTTCAAGGATTTTGTTAGTTCCTCTGTGGCTTCCTCTACTTTGTGTAGACCCAGTTGCACATCAATCACTTGATTGTCAATAATCTTCCCAAGTTTGAAGACTTCCATATTTAGATCTTTTTCTCCAAGCTATTAGACTTCTCCTTGTGAGAACCTTGCCACTTTATTACTAATTTTTGGAATTTCTTAATGGAAAGAATGCTTTTGAAAGGGGGGACGAATTAAAAGTACTATCTTTTGGCCTATTTTTAAACCCTTAATAACATATTATTGAAATGAACATGCATGTATATCAATATTAAGCAATCATGAGAAACACATATGCATCACCACATAACACTTGAGATTTTGGTAACCCAGAAACCCTCCAAAAAAAAGAAGGTAAAACTAGGGTGGGGATGATACCCACAAAATCACTGTAGCAATAATGTTTGACCACTTCTGATGGTCGGCCCTATTAAAGGCCTGCCCTATTAAAGGCTTTACACTGTATCAATAGTGACCTGGTTAAAGAATTTACAAACACTTTACATGAAGTGTTACCCTGTTAAAGAATTTACTCACCTATTTAAAGGATCTTCAAAATAGTTGTTAAACTAACCTATCACCATAGGGTTTCCTTTCTAATACAATTGCTAGAAAGTATTAGGTATAATAAACCTGATAGCTTACAAGCCTTGATTGCTGAATTCGGGCACTTGATTTTCTTTCTCTGATCTGATGTCTATTCGTATTCTTTGCTTAGTTTTGATCAACTGAGTATTTTACTATTTCTCTCTTCCTCTAAGTCTTTTACTCTTCACTCTGAACTCCACTAGAGTTTTCCATTCACTCCTTCATCCATCTACATAATTCAATGAGATTTAATCTTCCTTATAAAGACATTCGAAGACTTAGAGTTAGACATGGATCTATGATACTTATTGAATCTCTATTTTTCACTCATTCCTTGCCCTTTTATTATTGGTTCCATGCCTGCTCCATTTTTCTTATCGGCTACATGTAGATTACATAGGAAATAGAAAAGATTCGATCTTATCACTTAAATCATTCGATATTTGTCATATGGCATCCATGAAAATGGTTTACATCTAAATTAGTGAAGTTACAAACTCATATGTGCATTTTGTGTTACTCAACACTTATTGATTCCTAATGCTCGACATTTGAATATCACCTAGCACTTGTATCATTCTCAGCACTTGATGGATTTCCTGACTCGGCACAAGCTATGGCTTGACATACTTAGTGTACTTGGCTTCAATGTAGAAAGTGGTTAAGTTGTGTTGGCACTCAAATGTCAAAACCATTCTGAGACTAACAATTGGCCCATTGCTCTAATATATTATACTTCATCATATATTCATACCCCTAATAGCATGTGAAAATTCGTATGAATTTCCAATACTTGTAATCAAAAATATTGGGCATATCCAATTTATGCACAACTTCCCATTTTTATGAATTCTTATGCATGAATCAAATTCCCCTTGAAGGTTCTTTGCATTACTAAATGTTGCAATGCAATGGAAAGGGATATGCAAAGTAAGTTTCTACTATGCTTTCTTATAGTAGAATAAGGTTGGGAGAAAAGTATTTTTGGCATTTGCAAGGTTAGTATCACCACAGGAATATGAACCATGCTTCCTTGTAGGCTCAATAATCATTTTACCTAAAAATATAGAGGTATGCAAAGAGGAAAGGGAAGTGAAGGTAGTGTAATACATGATTCCGTAAAGATAAATGAATTAAGCATGGAATAAGTAGGTAGGCAGGGAAGTATGGATATGAAATGATAACATAAACCTTCCTTCCCTATGAGATTACTACATTGAAGATTGAGTTCTTGGTTGGTATGGAGGTCAAGGATTAAAAGAATGTGTTCAAATAAATATTTAGATCTCACATCCTCACGATCAAATGACATTTCTTGAGAGATATTTTATGGTCAACCAAGAATAAAATATAAATAGTTGCCAAAGGATAACAACATTTGCACATCCCACTATGGCAATAGAAATAGCTAAGCTACAATGTGGGACTATGAAGTTCTTGTTTGACTCTTCAAGAGATCCAAGGTGCTACTCATGTTATCTTAGCCCATTAGTGATAACCATTTTGAAATACTTAATAATAGACTAAATTGTCTTATTTTACACATTAGTGGCTAAACACATCAAATATTTTGCGATGGTCTTTAACTTGACATATTTTTGCACCTGACTTTATTTTTTCTAGTGACCAAATTTGACTTTTAACAACTATGATATGGTCATGTAGGTTTTGAACTTCTATGTTGAACTACTTTGTTGTACTTGTTTATACCATCTAAGTATTTCCATTCTCATTTATCATGTGTTGTAACTTTCACTTCTTTCTAATAGAAAAAGAATCATGTCAAATCCATGATATTGAGCTATTCTTAAGGCATGGTTTTTCACTAATCCATCTACATGTGAATTTCTCCCATTTGTGTTACTTAATGGATCAATTTAAATACATAGAAATCAAATTTGTAACTTTTTAAATTTATTTGTCCTCTTTAAAACCTAACCATGGTTTTCTCAAATTTTTAACTCAGAAGTAAAATCTTAGGTGTGTCTTTACTAAGACAATCTTTTTATATATATTTAATGGGTTTCTAGTTCTAAATCATTATTTTTTACAATGCAAAAAGCTAAAGATACATGTATATTCAAGGGTTTTATAATCACTTGCAATAATGTAAAAAATAATTCTAATAACAAGTAGTTTGATTTAAGTATTTTGCATATATACAATACTATTGAGGTCTCCAAGATGTAACCAATATCTTCAAGACTTGAATAATCAATGATCTGCAATTTTTTATTAAAAATAAAATTTAATGAGATTACAATTCACTAATTATGTTCAAGGAGAAAATTTAAAATATTTCAAGATAATTTCAGCTATTATGTTTTTTTCTAGATATTAATGAAGATTAATAGTACTTACAATTATTGATTGCACTAAATCATAGTTTTCTCTTGAAATTGATATTTACTTTATAATTATATGCAATCAATATCTAAATAGTTTGGAGCTATTTCTCTTCTCAAACTTTTCCTACAATCTTCATTTAAATTTAAAATATTTTTATTATCCTTTTATTGTTTAGTTTTTGCTTCCTTTTTCTTTGACACAGTATTTAGGGAATAGAAAAGGGACACATACTTGTCAATGAAGAATCCATATTAAAACCTCCATTGTAAAGTAAATCTATTATACTATCATTATCCAATATGGTAAAATATATAAATAATAATATAAATAAAGATAAACTCACCCATTTCTAGAAAAGCCTAAAGTATAGAAGGCTTACAAAAAACTATCAATTGGACTTCAAATTTTTTTGTTTATGAAGATAATTTGGATTAATTTTTGCATTTTCATGAAATCAATTAAGGAACCAATGAGGGGATATATTTTTTGGAACATAATTGAAAAGTGTTTTAACAAACATTAAATTTCCACAATCCATGCATTCAAATAATTTTCTTCTAGGTTAGATTCTATTTGACTTTTGTATAAAGAATTTTCTTCTAGGAAAAAGAGAGACAAAAGAATGATGATTAAACAAGTTACAAATTTAAAGAGTTTAGAAAGAGAGCGGGGTGGCAAAAAAATTAACAAAAACAAAGAACAAAAATTGAAAGAAACAAAAAAGGAGTCTAAACAATAAAAGTTAAAGAACATCTAAAAAGGAAGAAGAAACTAGAAAACAAGATCAAAAGCATGACCAAATAAAGAAAAATACACAATCAATAAATATAACAAAATAAATAAAAGGAAGGCCTAAACCAAACACAATTTAGAAAAGAAATGAGCAATTTAATAATGAATTGAATCAATTGCATAACAATAAAATAAAATAAAAAATAATCTATAAGCTTGAAAATAAAAATTAAAATAGGTGAATGCACAAATTTAAATAATGAAAATAAGGAAATACATAAGATGAAAAATACAAGAGAAATAAAATAAGAGGAAATAAGAAAATGAACAAGAAAAATAAATGACTACAAGAAATGAACCCTTAAGATAATTGAGAGGGGAGAGGGAGAGGGCAAGTGAATTAGTTATCCAATTAAAACAACTTTTATCAAACTTATTAAGTTTAATACGTGTAATCAATAAGTGCAACAACCATAGAAGTATCATAGTAGACAATAACACAAGAATTTTTAGCTAAGGAAACTATTGATGATGCAAGGAGAGGGGCATAAATTCAGTAACAACAATTCAATTTAAGCCAACAAACATCTCCTACTTAGAGTAACACATGGAAGAAACAAAAAAACTAGGGCATACAAGGCAATATGCCATACTTTTATTTAGGTGGAATTACAAGAAATGAATTGAATATAAGGCTTGGATATTAGCTACCACTCTATAGTAATTATTAGAAGAAACCAAACAACATGCTTGGTTGTGTGGCCTTTTGGGTTAAGGCCATATATGCTAAAATTATGAAAGAAGAGCCCAAACTCGCATTGCTATCTTCTTCTTCAATTTCTTCCTCTTTCTCCCCTTTTGACTTCCTCGAATAAAAATAAGAAATATTTTTGGTTGATGCAAGATTGCTCCAAGACCCAAGATGCTCCTATATTGGACACCTGAGGTTAATAAAGATCTGATGTCACATAAGGGACTACTCATATTTTGACCTTAATCATAAAAATCTAACTCAATTTGTGCAATCCATGAACTATATTCAACTAGTTTATCTGTCCATTGAACTAGGTATTCCATGTAGTCATTTCCTCTAGTACTCTTGCTTACTTTTCTATTCAAAATCTTCTCAATATTATCTTTCTACTTTAAAGGATAATTTGGGTTATTTTCATCCTCATCATCAAATGTATAATACGTAAAAATATCTACAATGTTGAATAGATGTGATATATCCACATCTTTTGGAAATTCCACTTTATAGGCACTTCCACTATCAAACTTCTTCAGAATCTTACAAGGTCCAAATTTCTTCATTCTCAACTTATTCTATGTACCAACTAGAAATATATTATTCTTTAATTGAATCAGAACCTCATCACCAACTTCAAAAAAAATATGTTTCTTTCTTTGATTAGTTGTCTATTTATACTTCTAATTACACTCTTCAAAATTTATTTTGACCTCTTAATGTAAACTCTTCACAAAAATTACAAAATTTTTATCTTCAACACTTCTCCTAGTCTCTATAGGAAATGGTCTAAATTTTTTGGTTCCTTTAGGATGAAATCCAATAACAATATCAAAAGGTGTCCTCTTGGTGCTTCTATTCATGGAATTATTGTATGCAAACTTTGCTTGTGCCAAAACTAAATCCTAGTTAGCAACCTTATCTCCAACTAAACATCTCAATAAATTACCAAAAATAATGTTCACTACTTCATTTTTTTCCATCTTCCAACATGTTCTCCAAAATTAACCATTGAAATTAGTATCTCTATAAGAAATAATATTCTTAGAAAAAACATGCAATCTTACTACTTCCTTACAAAATAACTCAACTACATGCATTAATACATTAGATTCCTTCTCAGAAGGTATAAAATGAGTCATCTTTAAAAATTGGTCAACCACTACCAAACTAGAATCATTTGTTAGAAATAGATAATACTGAGAGGGGATGGGTGTGGTGGGCGGAGGAGGGTGAATCAGTATTCTACAAGCTTTTGCCCACAACTCAATATTGTTAATTACTTCATAACTTGCATTTGAAAGTAAACCAACAATGTTGAATAGTAAATATAACCATGCACATAGATAACTCATAACACCATTATTTGATAACTAGGGAAACCCTGTCCAAGGGAAAATCCTGGTGGGGATGATACACACTAGATGATTCAATGAAAAATAGGATCCTATTAAGGATATTGACCCTATTAGGAGTCTATGAAGTACATATAGTGTCTTGAGTCCTTGTTGGGAGAGTAGGCCTTTTCCAAAGCCTCAAAACTATTAGCACTTGCTTTAACCCTATTACGAGTTGGTAGAACAAATACAATGTATGCAAGAAGAGCTCACTACCCTAACATGCAATTATACAATTAAGTTCTTCACAAGAATAGATATACATACAATACCTTCTATCTTTTCTACTTCACACTTTCTTTATCACACATGAGAATCTACATTACATAAGCCTCACAAATCTTTTAAGCTCTTTCTACAATAGTTCACATTACATAACACATGCTCATCTATCATAGATATCACACTTATCTTCAAAAGACAATATCTTTAGTTATACCTTCCATAATTATAAAATTCTACTCATTCTGCCTTCATGTGTTTACATGCTTGGGTATGTGTAGGATCATGGTGTGCCAAAAGGTAGTGATTTGGAAAATTTGTAGTTCTAAAATATCTCAAACCATTTCAAAATCTATTCCAACTATTTTCCCACCCACCCTGATACTAAATGAAAATAATTAATATCTTTATAAGGTCTGTTGTATCTTTTGATACCAAACCTATATCTTCAACTTTAAAAACATGCTAAAAATGTGTTTTTGGCATGTTTTTATGTGATTTTTACTTCAAACATGTAGCTGACCACTTTTTTTCACCAAAATTTGATGAAATGAAAAGGGTTTCTTAAGAATGTTCTTATCTTTCCATAAATTTAAGGTTTGTAAAATTATGAGTTTAGTAAGTAATTATTACTTATTTTCTAATGGAGGTATGTATAAAATGTTGATTGATACACTACTTGAAAAACAACTATAACTTTTAAATGGTACAACATTTTTGAAATCCAAAAGATTCATCACATTCTATGTTTCTTCTACTATAAGGAAAAAAATGAAAAAATTAATTTTTTAGAGTTTTGAATTAGTTAAGGTAGTCAGACATGAGAGTTTTTTATTCTAAAAATACTAAAATCAAAAATTAATTATTTATTATTTATTTAGAATAAAAATATCCAAAAATATGTGTCACATCCAAGCATGACTCTACTACTTATATCTAGAATATTATTAAAAAATAATATTATTTGACTTTGATTAAGGTGGTCAGACATATGTCTACTTCTTATTTTTGTTCTGAAATTTTTGTAATATTGAATTAAAACTCAAAATTTTGACCAATCAATTTTTATTTTTTTGAGATAAGTCCTAGTAGTTTAGAAACTAGATTCAATTTGTTATAGATTTTTTTCTCTCAAATTTTTGATATAAAGTTAATAACAAGTAGAAAATTGCATGTCAAGTTGACATAACCCTGATATTTGGATTTTTTATTGCCACTTAAGAGCATAGTTTGGTTGACATGATCGTGCACATACCCACTTGACATAATATAAAATAACTTATGGAATAATATCCATAGAGTCAGCTCATCATAACTTAGTAATTATTTCATAACTTAAATAATTCCTAAAATCATACAATACAATTCTTTGATATGTTCTTTTCTACACTATTAAATATCCGCACTAGTATTTTAATCATAACTCATGTTGTCCATTCCATACACATCTACACGCTAGCACACATCATCATGATATTGTCATGAAGTTTTCCTCAATTATATATGAGCTAACTCACAACAAGTCATTTGTAAACTTAATATCTATTCTTTGTGATGTTGTAAACTGTCTAACACTTAGACATTTTTCTAACTCTAAATATATAAATGAAATGATGAATGTATGTTTCCATAAATGAAAACCATTAAGACATCTATCTAACCATATTTCCACCAATCTCTCCCTTTGGCATTGATGACAATATTTGGGAAAATTGGCTAAGTCCCAAAATGATGTCATACATAACAAAAACAAATAAAAGTAACTACACACAATTGCCTTCAAAACATAACAATTTTATTCATCTTTTGATGGATCATTACATTCCTTATCCCTCTTTTACATTGATACATACTTAAGATCCCCCTTATATATATATATATATATATATATATATATATATATATATATATATATATATATATATGTATATATATATATACATATATATACATATATATACATATACATATATACATATATATACATATATACATATATATACATATATACATATATATATATACATATATATATATACATATATATATATATATACATATATATATATACATATATATATATATATATATACATATATATATATATATATACATATATATATATATATACATATATACATATATATATATATATATATATATATATATATATATATATATATATATATATATATATATATATATACAATTTTCTTTCTCTAAATAATGCTTGGACCCTTTGACATCAATGAAAAAAGTCCAAAAATTTGTACATATAAAAAAATTGGGTGTGTTTGTTGAAATCTGATTGAAACGGTCACTATTAAAGAAGGGAGATTTTTGAGAAAAAGGGAGATTGTTGGTAAAGAATGTTTTCAATCATTGTTTTGTCATTGATGTCAAACCTGCTATTTGTTGGAATGATAATTGCTTATAAGATCCAAGTACTATCACTTAGTTGATTGATGAAGAGGATTTAATCAATAAGATGTAACAAAAGCACCTAAGGGAAAGGTTGATTTATGATTTTGTAATGAAGTACAAGGATCAGTTAAGACAATGGTAAAATGATGTATTGATAATACACTTAAAGATATAGAGGTTGGCTACACCTATAAACTCTAGAAGAATAAGGTGTAACAAAGCTTGACTAAATTTATTAGTGGGTGTCGACCAAGTTAGTTCATGCCAAGAAGATTATCAATAAATTCTAAGAAAATGAAAAATCTAGTGTGTGTCGAGTGAAAAAGAAGGAGCCAAGTGAAATAGAAAATTCTGAGCAAGTTTAGGTGTCAAGCTAGACAAAAATGTAATAGGTGTCGAGCATCAGTAGAACATAGTTGATGCTGAGTGAATCCACAGTGGGTGCCAACTAACAAAGTATGTGTCAAGCATCAGAAAGTCAATGAAAAGTGTTGAGCTACTGCATTATTTGAAAAGTCAAAGATTTGCCAGATCTAAGCTAACAAGTTTGTTACCTTGAATTTTTTGAACTAGATAGAAGATAATAATGATGAGCTGGTGGCACAAAATTCTAGTTTAACTATTTTTAGGCAAATACAAGAGGATTCTACATGATTTTTCTAGAAGAAGTGAGATAAGGGGAAGATATATTGTATCTTACCTAATCCATTCAAACCAAAAATAAGAGCGAGAAGATTAGAGTAGGAAAAGTATTCCAAACCTCTATTTAAGGACTTACAAGTCAAGAAGCAAGAGTGGTTAGAGAGTGTGTGGTGTCAAGGAGAAGGCATCAAGAGAGAGGATCAAAGTATAGAGACTCTGCTTCAATAGGTGACCATAGAGGTGATTGCATTGGCACAATGAGCACGGAGACTCAAGGAGACAAAGCTTGAAAGGAGGACAAGTTGTTAGAGCTATAGAGATTGAAGGCTAGGCAAATTTTTGAGTTGAATTGAGATCTAAAATCTACAAATTATGTTGTGAGTTGTATCAGATCAAAAGTCCTTATTGTTACTCTCTAGCAATTGTATTAGTTAAGGAAAAACCCTATGGAATTAGGTTGGTTCAATAGCTATTTGTAAATCCTTTAACAAGGTGACATTCCAAGTGAATGTTCTAAAGTCCTTTAACCAGGTCCACTTCTAATAGGATGGTTGAAATACTTTAACCAGGTCATATTTAATAGTGTGTTTTGTAGCCTTTAACAGGGAAAGCCTTTCATAGGGTATCACTTCAGAAGAGTGAGAAAGGAGTAGCATATTATTGGTGGTTTTTCCCAAATTGGATTTCCACATAAACCACTTTGTTATGTGTTGATATTTCATGTTTTACTTTTTCATGTTGATTAATTAGTAACTTGCTAAGAAGAATTTTTAGCTTGGATGCATGGTTAGTTTAAATGGACTCACTATACTTAGTGAAAAAGTTTTATTAGGAAATTTGGACCTTTAATAACTGATTCACCCCCCCTCTCAATTATTCTAAATCATTTCTAATGGTGTTGTTGTTGATCAACCTGTTAATCTCGAAAAAAAATCCTCATAAATAACCTTTAGTCTTTGTATCTATTTCTACCAGTTCTCCTTTATGACTTCTAAGATACAGATTAGTGCACAAAGTGCATAGGATGCCACTTCAAATGCATTCAAGTAAATATAGGAAAACTTGTCATAGGAAGCCTTAGCTATAAGACATTCCTCAAGTTGCCTCTGCAAAATGCTGATTTTTGACAACAAAATTTCTCTAAGACTAGACAATCTCCTTGTTTCTTTGTCTTTATTAGATTCCAAGTCTTTGATCATACCATCTATCTTCTCCACTTTTTCTCCATAGTCTTCAATACTGGATTGTGGGAGTTGTAACTTGATAATGAGTGTTTAAAGTTCACTTAACTTGCCTTTTATCTGACTCTCAAAGTCTATAAGGTACTTGTATGATTGTGCACATTGTCCATACAATATTTTCCCTTCGTCTACATGCATTCTTAGTTTCTTGATTTTTCCATCAAGTGCCTTCAAATCATTGCACACATTGGTGTACACTAAGTTAAATAGTGTTGCATCATGTCTTACCTAAGCTTGCACTAAAGCTACTTTTTCTAAAGTTGTGAATTCCTAATCAAAGGTTTTCACCAACCCCACAACCTTTGTTTGCAAGTCTAGAATAGCTATAGTTGTAGTAACTATCTTCTACATTCTATCCAAGACTTTAGTTAATGTCTTCTCTAAAAAATTTACTTATTTGTTCTTCTCAAATAACTTACTTAATGTGCTCATCAAGCATTTTTTATCTTCATCATTTAATGTCACTACTGCTACTACTGATGGATTGACTACTGATTCTGAAATAGATATAATTGCTACAACTAGATAAGGTATGTCAAACTCATGTTGGAACACTACTTTTCTTGTTTCTGACTCCACATGTTTCAAATTGGGCAAGACTATTGATTCCTGCATCACAATCTTTGATTTCTGCTTGAGTTCAAAGCCTTCGTTTGATCTCTTCCTTATCTCTTCCTCTTTCCTTTTCTTTTCCTCCTCTACTTTCTTCTTCCTCTCAGCCTCTTCTCTTTGTATCATTTCCTTTCTTATTGCCTCTTCCTCTTTCTTCTTTTCTTCTTCTTCTTCTTCATAACTAGTATATTCTATGATATTGCCAACAATAGTTATGCCAAATGTTGCAAAAGGAATTTATTTTGTATCTATAGTTATCGGCATACTATCTACTTGGTTGGATTTAGTACCCATAACGATATGTGACCGTGAGAATGTCTATTGTGTCTCCTCTACTTCTTCCTCATGAATGGAAGTTGTAGCTACTTGTACATATATTGGAGTCTCACGCTTAGACTACACACTCACCTTAGGTACTAAGACCATGTATTTTATTATTGCCTCCTCTGTATCTTGCCTACAATCCTCATAATTTCCTCCCATTAGAAGAATTTTTCTTCTTTTGTTCATTAGTAATGGCTGAATACCATTCAAATTCTATCTAATTCCTCCTTACAATCAACATCACATAGTCTACCTAGCATTTTGATCCTCCTATTCATATCTTCCTTTAATATTCTCCTTTTCCTATTTAAAAACCTATTATACAAATATTTTGGTATCTTATTATGTATATTCTCAAACCTTTTGTTTCTCATTTAATCATGTTCCTTATAATGGTATTTTCTAACTACCTTCTATCCATATTACTATACAAATCATAATATTTATTAAATTGTACAAAATTTTCATCATTAATAATTTGCACGTTAATGTTTTCTACCTTTGGCTTCCATGCTTTCTTTGTAGCTATTGTTCTTCCTTTTTGCACATTCTAGACTAGTAATCTGTCATCTATTTCATCCTCTAATTCCTTAGAATCAATGAATTGTGCTATTTTTCTTCTCTTTCTAGGTCCACTAATGGTCTACTTGACACTTTTCTTGGTTGTTGGTGCAGGTTCATGCTTTACCTTCACCAATCTCTCTAATTTCCTTTGCACAATAGATGATTCAACCTCTAGCTATCTTCTAGGCTGATCACTCCTTGTTCTAACTAGTTGCATTGGTGTAACTATTGTATATGGTGTAATTGGTGCTTGCGCACATGGTTGTACTACTATCACACTCTCTAAATGTACTACAACTATAATGGGAGTTATTGCCAAAACTTTAGTCTATCCACTAGCCTTCATTTCTAGTGCAATACCTTTTATTTCATCAAACTCTTTCCTAGTCATGCTTAATTCATTAAGGATTGAATCTATAACTTTTTCTACCTTTTTCTTTCTTTCTTTGTTGTATATTTCAAACTAAACTATTCATAATTTCTCCTCATATGTTCCCCATATAGGGCACTCTGTATCCTTCTTAGATTCAAGAATAATTTGTGCATACCTTTCTCTAATCTCAACACACATCTCATATCCCATATGTTCTATAAATTTAAATCTAGGAATTACTACCTCCATGCAGGTGTTGTTTGTTTCCACCATGAAGCATATTTCTTCCTTGTATTTCTATATCATAGAGAGAGATATATTATATACCTTTGTTTCATGTCAAACTATAAACGCTTCATCATTCTATCAATGTCATCATCTTTGACATTTTCTAGCTTTGATCTATAGCATTGAGTCACCAATTTCATTGTGTACTTGCTGCTATTCCAACTTATCAATCTAGGAAACTTTCTTTTAACATAGAAGAATATATGAGTCAACAAGGACTCAAATCTAAAAATTGTGTTCTTAGTTTTCTTAATCTTTCTAGTGTTGTCCAACAGTTTCAAATTGATAATTTCACACAAATTAACATTTCCTCCTTACATAACCATTACATAAGATGCATCAAAAAATCTAGCTGGTGCTGAGTTAACCCTTGATCCATGGTTCAACTTCTACCTTAACATCTTGGTTAGTAATTTTACTCCTTTGTCCTCAATAAAGTCAACCGTTACGTTTCTTTCATCAAACCTTGTTTTTAGGTTTGTCTCAACCATCTTCCCGACATTCTTCTCATTAACAAGATTACAACCTTCATTACTTAATCTTGTGACCTTGTGAATTAGGTCATTTTCAATAAAAATCTTATCATATCCTAACCAAAACATATCATCATGTACCCTACTCAAAATGATTTGAGTCCAGTCATGATTGTCAAAATCTATATAAAAGATATACTTCACTAGATTAAAATTCTCTAGGTGTCCATACTCAGATGTCAAGGATAAGTCATTGTTAGACATCTTTCAAAATCATGAATCTCTTCATCACATATGCTCTCAATCTTACAATGGATGTAGCTTCTGATATCCTCGACATGTAACACAATTTTTAGACTTTACAAAAATGTTGTTGGAAATATTATGACAAGCTAAGTTACTGTGAGAGGAGGGGTGAATTTGTAACTTCTAAAACACTTATCCCAATTAGAAATCAATCCTTTATATGGATTCTGATCAAAATTCATGCATGAGAAACTAACAAACATGAAAGCATACATAACACTTTAACACAAGATTTGGTGACCCATAAACCTTGCAAATAGATAGTAAAACTGGGGTGGGGATGATCCTCACAAGCTTTAGTACTATAGTATAAAATTGTCTTGTTAAGGCTTACATTGATCACTTCTGATGATCTACCCTATTAGGAGCAATAAGGACTATTAGGTCCACCTTGTGAAAGGATTTACAATAATACATTAAAGTATGCACTCAGTAAAGAGACTTAGATAAGACTATTAGGTATACCTTATTAAAAGATTTGACTAATCCACCTATTAGGATGAAACAATAGTTGATCTCTGATCTGCAACTTTGTTTGCTAATTGAGATTCCTCTGAGTGTACAAATCACCTTACTATGATAGATGAATCGTTATTTCTCCTTATACTACTTTAGCCTTTATAATTTGATCTACTTCTCTTCTCTAATGATTACATTACTTCCTTCTTGATACATACATACATTGGATGTGATATAATACATAACATATATCAATCCAATTACATAATTATAAGGTCAGCCACAATACAAGTTTACACAAAATATTACAAAGCTGGCCAAAGTGTAGAAACTTGGGCTTTGAAGACTGACTCAGTGAGGTCTTGATACTCAATATCCACTAATCACTTCCAAGTAGTCTTGAACTCGATTTGCATTGGTAATTCAATGAATATTGTGAAACTTGACATATAAACTAAATCACTTGGTTAACATTGTATAGCTTAGTAAAAACTGTCACCTCAAGCTCAATATAAACTAAGTCTCTTGGTTAACATTGAGTAGCTCAGTTAACACTAGACTCACATCACATCAACTACAAACTCGATAAACACTACACAACTCTACTTACATTGGCAAACTTGGCATATACTGAAATGCTCAGTTTACACTGTTGAACTTCAACTTTTTAGTACCTACTCAATTCAAATTGATATCTGTCCATAGGACTCGGTAGTAATTGAAACGCTTGGTTAACACTATTAACTATACAATATTCTAAATATGAACTCACAATCTGAATAAGTGTATGTCACTAATAACAAACATGAATGGAATGCCAACAATCTCCCCCTTTGGCATTAGTGACAAAAACACTTATCAATGAAAACTAAAATATCCATCTCCTTATATCTCTAACTTGGTAGAGTATATTGTTTTTGAGATTTTTCAAAACTATTTTTGTAAAGTATATATTTTTGTACATGGTAGTGCTTACTTGAAAGATAATATACAATATACTATACATATAATATACATTTTCTTTACACTTTTCTTACAAACTCCTCCCCCTATCTTTATACATCTTTCTCCTTATATCATATTATATTTTCCCCAATATCTTGTCCCCCTTCTTGACATTAATGCCAATGATTTATACTATATGTATTTACATAGTAATGTGAAAATGAGACAAGAAATATTAATATACCTTTAATATGATTGCCAAAGTCTTGTCTGAGTTCTCTTGCAAGACCCTGCATGTGTGCAATACCACCTACACTTCTTCTGATAGTTCAATCATATGGTTTGCAATAGAGAAATTATTATCATGGATAAGAGTTTTTGAATAAGCAATATGCTTCTGTAGTGCATCCATGTCATGGAGTATCATATTTTGAATATATACCAATATAGATATGATTTTGGCCTCTTCTTTAAGCAATTTTTCTTGCATTTCTATCAAAAATATAATCCTTTTGAAATGGGAAAAGCTTGAACTCAAGTCAAGTTGCAATTGCTAAGCACTCACATTAAGATCTGCATCAATCTTAGACAATTTGTCTTTTATTTCCTTTGTGAAATTTGAAATATCACATAATTTACCAAAAAGTAAAGTTACATTTATACAAGAAGTTTCAAGAGAACCCAAAATAGTAAATAAATCTACTTGGTAGATGGAAATATTTTGAGCAATAACTCTTTTGCTTTTCGTAATAACTTGTCTTGTCCATCTAGATCTTCATTATATTTCTGGACTACTTTTGCCAACTGATACACAACTGGTTGAGAAGAATCAATCTTTATACTTATAGCTTTTTCCAAACCATTCTTGGCATCCTTAATGATTTTGAATTCTTTATCTCTTTCCTCTCTTAGCTTATGTTGTTTGACTTTCTTTTGAAGTAACTCTTTGAAGGTCTATATTTGATGAGGATTGAGTTTTGAAAAATCATAATTAGGAATCCCAATTTTCTCACCAAGATCTATATCCTCCTCCTTTTCTTTACCTTTACCCAAAAATGTTATGGTTGGTTGAGGCTTGGTCTCAACTTTCCTTGTACTTATTTCTTCTGTACTTGGAATGGAAACAATAGTAGAAATAGTGGGGCTTATTGCAAAAATTGATACTACACTTATTGTAGAAATATTAGCAGAAGTACCTGTTAAAGCCAAAATTGATGTATCTAAAACTGTTGTATTAAAAATTGTTGAAGAGGGAAGAATCTGCAACTTTAGTCAATGATGTGTTAAGCCTAACTAGTGCCAAGATTGATTGAATGTTTGTGCTTGCAATGCTATAGATAATCAATATTGTTAAGGCTATCTCTGTGCTTGATGTTGTCACTATTTTTCTTGGAGAGTGAGGAAGTGACGCAATAACTGTTGTAGCAATCTTGATTGGGTCAGTTTCCTCAACATCTTGAGTTCCTTCCTCGGTACCCTCTTTCTTGTATTGCTCTTCATCATCCTCATTATCAAAATGTGTTACTTATTCATCATTTTTGTCTTCATCCTTTTCTTGATCATCATCATCATTATCTTTAACACTTATGTTGATTGGAAAATCAATTGGTTTGTGAAGAAGATAATTTTTTTTTTTGATGTATTTGTTGTGTTCTTCACAACATGCTCTATTTATTTCAACAAAATTAGACAACTATTGAATCTAAAAGTTTTTTTTCTTCATTTCCTTGTTAGTCATATTTGACATCAGTTGCCTTAAGGTTTTCTCATGAATTTCCTTTGCAATTTTCATTGCATGTTCCCATATTGGTTTGATTTTATTCATTATAGCATTTGGAATTTGCTGAGTGAGCTGGTCAAAAGGGTATTTCCATTTGCCCATTTTAGATATCAGAATATCTTCAATCTATTTGTGCTCATCAATTGTTCTAGTTTCATATTTTAGTGTCTTGAAATTTTTTATCCCAGAACCTGATTTCAATTCATTCATCCTCTCTTCAAATGTGAGTGGGGACCTCTTGAAAATTATGTCTCTCCCTTCTTTGTCTATCTTCTTCCTAGAGAATCTCCTGGTGAATACTACATTGGATGTCTTGGTGGGCTTGGTAATGATTACCTTGCCCTTTTTCTTTAGTGGTTCCTCTTCCTCTGATTCTTCATCCTTTGCTTCTTCATGTTCACCTTTTCCCTCGATTAACAAAAGAGTAGAACTTTTTTTAAACTTAGAAATCATTTTCTTTCCTCTTCTAACTGCCAGAGCAAGCTCGATCTCTAGTTCTATCCAGGCCTTAGTCTCATCACACATTCCAAAATATGAAGCCTTGGGGTCACCTAGTTCATTAATTAGTGCCTCAATAATATCAAGTTTGTTTCATCAATGTTTACCTCATATCCTAGATGTTTTACCCATGCAATTCTAGGCCTAACTACCTAAATTTATACCTTATCACTGCCCACCATAAAACATATATCATCCTTATAATCTTCAACTAGTTTCTTGGGGATTCAGTATCTATTATTCATTTTCTCCTTGAAAGTACCAAAATAATTATCCATAATATTGGTGTAATTTTCTCCCATTTCAGCAATATATTCATTAATCTAATAGAGTATTAGCACATCTTTCCTCTATGTGACAATACCCTTTGATGGAAAAAAAATTTGAACATAAAAGATTAAACATGTTAATAGAGAACCAAACTTACAAGAATTATTCTTCAATGTCCTAATTCTCTCCATGTTCTTGTTGAATTTATTTAATAGTAGCTCATCAAGTTCAAGAGAAAGGTTGTTCTTGGCTACTTTGTATGCCAAGTCAACTACTTCGCATGATACACTATTCAACTTTCTCGAATTGTAGATCTTGTGTACAATGACATGAATGACAAACTTCAATTCCATGATAGTGACACTACTAATTTTCATTCCCCTACCATCCCACTTGGCTAAGGATTTCTTCTCTAGTTTGACCCGACCTAGGGTTTTTGTCATTTTAGCTTTAGCTAGCATAGGGAGACCAATGATCCTATGAATCATCTTCTTTGTAATCAAAACAAGTTGTTCCAATCACAACTATCCATTTTTCACATTACTAAGAATATACCTAATCCATTAGACTTGGAAATCATGGGGCATGTGAGGAATATGGGTTAAACCTTTGTCTTCAAGATTTGGTGCTCAAGTTTCAAAATGCCATCAACACATAACTCTTTTAAGCATTCATCCATTTCTAGGGTGCCAATATCTTGAATTACACATTTAAAATGATAGTGGATGTTGTTGATCAATAGTACCTTGGAGGGGATTTACAATTGCACTACATTTGGATCTAGGGTTTCAACAACTATAGGAGTGAGCTTAAAATCAAGTACCTTCCATTCTACACCACAAACTAACATGTCTAACCCTCACTTCACCTTGCTATTGGTAGCTACCATCTTTACTCAGTAGGGTTTGAGATAATTCAAAAATTTTGACAAAAATTCACTCAAATCACTTGAATTCTCTTGAAGATCACTTTGCACAATTTTCTCTTGAAAATTTATAGTGAAAATGACTTCAATTTTATTCCTTTTATCAAATTTTTCCATAAATACTTGGTACAAAAGTTGGATGGATTTGACAAACTGTCATCCACTTTTCTTGTATTGATTACTTAGTCAAGTCTTTCATCATTTACTAAGCACATGTAAAAATTACTTACTCCTGACGTTGCTCAGTAGAGTTTATGACTTGACCTCACTCGACAAGGAAGATAACTCAGTAGTAACTAGTACCTTTTACTTAGTGATTCCTTTTACATCTTGAATGCTGATATGGATCTTTTGTCCTAATAGCTTGAACTTATTTATATGTCTTCTTTTAGTAGCCTAGTTCCAATTTTTCCTCTGAGAAATCAAGTGGAAATAGTAGAGTCACCCAATTCTTGAGTGACTTGATCATAATTGCTCAATCTTGCATTCTCAGTAGACTTTAGAACCCATTGTTGTCTCATTTGTTTTTTGATGTTGTCATCTTTTGTCTTCTTCCCATCTTTAATTCTTCCAGTATTCATATAGTTCTTAGCAAGGTGATCAAGTTCTATACAGATGAAACATCTTTTGGTAGTATCTCTTTTCCTCATGTGATGTTTTACACAATTCATTCCAATGTGTTCAAATTCTCTACAGTAATGGCATCTACACGAGGTGTTATAGTCCCAACCAAATATAAATTTCACATTTTGTTGTACTAGATTCAATATCTTGGTTTTACATTCTGATGATTTGTACCCATGCTTCTTACATTTGTGACATTTGCCTTTTCTTTGCATTCATTTTCTCTATGACCATGTTGATTACAATTGTAGTATTTTCCATTGAATTTTGTTTTCCCATTGCTCCAACATTTGTTTGAAGTATGACCTATCTTACCACAGTGGTTGCAAGTAGGTTTTTGGTTCCTTTGAGCTTCTTTCTTTGATGATTCTCCTTCTTCTATATATCCAATTCTCACTTTTCCTTTTTATCTGAAGTGACTTTGTTCATTTAACTGATTCATGTCCACTTGGGATTTCAAAATTCTTTAATTGGTTTTCCTCTCAATGTTTAGATCATTCTATAATCTTTCATTCTCTGATATTAGGTTCATGATTTGTTCATTTGCATTGGTGAGCTAGTCAATGAAGTCTACTTACTAAGGGGATAGGTGTTGAATTTCATTGTTCTTTCCTTCTATCTCTTCTCTTATCTTGTTTTTGTATTCCATGACTTCACAAAATCCTACTAACTAAATTTCTTTCTCTCTTCTTAGTTTTCTTACTTCTTCTTAGAGAGTATTATTCTTTTCTAGTAGTTCTTTAATTGTTTCATCAACTTCATCCGAATTTCTTGGAATGATGTCTTCAATTCCTTCTTCGATGTAGAGTGAATCACTCATCTAGATTGCAAGATATTTTCTTCTTTTTAGGGATTGGGAGAGTTGCTCTTTTGCTTTCTTGAGTTGTCTAATGGCCAATTCCAAATCTAGCTTCTCATTGTCAACAACCTTGTCAAGTTTCAATACCTTCATTGCCTTTGATCTTTGCTCGAGCTGTTAAACTTTTCACTGAGAACCGCAATGCTCTAATACCAATTGTTAGAAATATTATGAAAAGCTAAGTTGTTGAGAGGGGAGGGGTGAATCAATAACTTCTAAAACTTTTATCCTAATTAGCAATTAATCCTTTATATAAATTTTGATCAAACTTCAAGCATGAGAAACTAAAAAACATAAAAGCATACATAACACTTTAACACAAGATTCGGTGAACCAGAAACCTTCCAAATAGAAAGTCAAACTGGAATGGGGATGATACCCACAAGCTTTAGTACTGCAATATAAAGTTGGCTTGTTAAGGCTTACATTGATCACCTCTAATTATCTACCTTGTTAGGAGCAATAAGGACTGCTAGGTCCACCTTGTAAAAGAATTTACAAATATATAATAAAGTATGCACTCAATAAAGAGATCTACATAAGACTCTTAGGTCTAGCTTGTTAAAGGATTTGACCAATCCACTTGTTAGGATGAAGCAGTAGTTGATCTCTAATCTATAACTTGGTTTGTTTGATGAGATTCCTCTGACTATACAAATTCTCTTGTTGTGATAGATAAATCTTTGTTGGTCCTTATACTTCTTTAGACTTTGTAATTCACTCTTCTTCTCTTCTCTGATAATTACATTACTTCCTAATACATACATACATTGCATGTGATACAATACATTACATATATATCAATCTAATTACATAATTACAAAGTTGGCCACAATACAAGTTTACACAAAATATTACAAAGTCAACCAAAGTGTAGAAACTTGGGTTCTAAATACTGACTCGGTGAGGTTCTAATACTCAGCATCCACTATCAATGCTTGGCATCATCATGCACTCAACAGACATAGAAGCTCGATCCATACTGATCACTTCCAAGTAATCTTGAACTTGGTCTATAGTGGTGACTCGATGAATATTGCGACAAATATTGTGAAACTAGACATATAAATTGAATCACTTGTTTAACACTGCATATCTTAGTAAAAACTATCACCTTGAAGTTGGTATAAAATGGGTCTCTTGGTTAACACAAAGTAGCTTGGTCAACACTGGACTCACATCACATCAACTACAAACTTGATAAACAGTGCACAACTTGGTTTACACTAGTAAACTTGGCATATACTGAAATACTTGGTTTACACTGCTAAAATTCATCTTTGTAGTAACTACTCGGTTGAAACTAAAATCTATCCATAGGACTTGGTAGCAATTGTAGGACTTGGTAGCAACTGAGATGTTGTTTAACACTTTTAACTATACAATATGCTCAGTATGAACTCACAATCTGAATAAGTGTATGTCACTAATAACAAACATGACTAGAATGTCAACAAATTCTCCCAAAAAATCATCTAATAGAGAAATAAATGGATGTTTCTTAAATTCATATTGTGTTCTTTCACTTACACTATACACATTCTAACTTGTCATTTGAGCTATAACTGAAAATATTGAAAAACAAACTAGATTCAAGCTTCACAAAATACCTTAAAATTATGATTTAGGGCTTCTATAACTTTTTGCTTCTTAAAATTTACTTCACACATCAATTCACTGTCAAATCACTCTTCAATTCACTCAACACACTTTCCATGAAAAAATGGTACATATAATGTTACGTGCAATCCTTAAATCATTCCAAATTGCACTGTGCATTAAATGTGTATGTACCATAGATTCAAATAATATATTTGTATACTAGTAAGCTTGATTTCTCAATTCTTTCTCATTGTGATCATATCAAGACTTGCACACTTGACCATAGCCTTCTCTCTATGTCCTTAACCTCCTATTAACTTCACAACTTCCAACTCTCTCTCTAACATTAGTTATGGCCAATTGATGCACTGCCACAACTAAAACTGCTTAATTTAGCTAGGATGAGTCACAAACAATTTGTAAGTTCAATGTCTTATTAGTTGCATTAGAAAATCGTTCCTTCAAAACTATACAATAGCTTTCTAGATCTTTAGTTGTCACAAATGCTTCTTTGAATTCATCAACATGTTCCTTAATTGCTTCCCTTTGACAGTTGTCAATTCCATTAACATTCCTTTTATCATTTCTATTTTTGTTCTTTCTATTATTTGGATTCTTGTTACAGTTCCTTTTGTCCATTCTATAATATCTTGTTGTGTGTATGAAGTTATTACACAACTGAAATATAGGTGCATTTCTTCTTTTATTAGTTTCATTCCTATTTTGAGGTTCTCTACAATTCCTTGCAATCTATCTAGGATTGTTGCACTTGTAATAGGCAAACTGGTTCTTGTATCCATCATTGGATCTATTCTATGATCTTCCCCTTTCATTTTGTACAAGGTTAGTATTCCTAGACATTCTACTATTTTCATTATTACCATCAAACTTAGGTTTCTTACATTCTAATGGATTATGTTCATAACCATGACAATTATAACAATAGAAATTAGTAATGGCTTTGAAAGGCCTACCTTTACAATCTCTTTTCATGTATCCAAATTCATTAGACATGAAGCATCTACCTTTGAACTCACATCTTAATTCCTTGGGTGGTTCATCTAGCTTAGGTTTATCAACTTGCTTTGTTTTCTTAAGTTCATTAGGTTGAGCTAACAAATCAATTAACTCAACTTCCTTTGATACTTTACTAGATGTGCTTGATTCTGCCTTACTCAAATTAGATTCCTTAGGGGATTCAATAACTAGATCTAGTTCTCTTTTGATTTCAAATTTCTTGGCTTATTTTTCTCCACCAACTGAAGCTCTAATTGCACTCACACCTGCTTTAATTTTCTGACTATATTTTGCAATCTTTTTATCTTCTCTTATCTTTATCTGATCAAATTGATCTCTTAGACTTTCTTCTTTGGTTCTCCTTATATTGTTATCTACTCCATAGATCTTTTATAGCTTGTTCAACATTCCATAAGTAGTAGGACAATCTTTGACTTCATCAAATTCAACATAATCGAGAGCATAAGCAATGTTAATCATTGTTGTGTTGTGATTCTTTTAATCTACCATCTACCCCACAATAAAAGGATTAGGAGGTGACACATAGCAGTTATTTAGGAATTTTAGGCCTATATCTCTAATGGTTCCCAAATGCAAATTCATGAGTTCCTACATTGCTTTAAAGTTATCTTTGTCTAACTTAGGAATCTCTCTTCTGTAAGACATCTTGATCTTTATTTTAGCTCCTTAAAACCTTTCCTATAAGCACTAAGGGATCTGATACCAATTTTTGGAAATATAAGAGGAGTGACAAAGAGGGGAGGGGTAAATCAGTTACCACTATTTAACAATTTTAAATCCCTTAGAAGTAAATACAAATTTACTTTTAAGTCATTACTCGATTAGAACTAGATATTCATCGTAACTCGGTTAACAAATTATTCTTAAGATAATGATGTGTATTAACCTTTAGTGACTAACCTATAGAAAGATAAATAAATAATAAATATTATGAACACATGAGGCACCAATATTTACTTGGAAACCCAATTCAGGAAAACCACCAATGCAACTAGTTACAACTTTTCACTCTTCTAAAGTGAGACCTATCAGGAGACAACCTTGTTAAAGGTTATCAAACACACTATTAGGTGAGACCCTATTAGAAGATTTATACCACTCTATTAGGAGTGGCCAATCAACTTTGTTAATATATTTCTTCACTACTACAATTGTTAGAGAGTAACAATGATTGACCTGATTGATCAGGAAACTAAATTATAGATTTAGATCATTATTTTGGCTTATCTTCTAGATCCTCCTTGATCAAAATATTCTTTGAAGCTCCTTGGATACTCTTCTATAAATTAGTTATCCTTCTTTATTCATATCTTATCTTCTTCTCCACTTCTCATATTTCAATCCACATCTTGAGCTTTAATATATATGAAATCCAATGTCAATTTATCTTGAATGACATTTCAAATAAGCAAATAACATCCACTAAGTCAACTTGCATAAAATAACTAATAAATAAAACTAATTTGCTGAGGGTCTGCTAAAACTGGAAACTAGGCAACTCGATTACCATTGAGTTCCTTAGTAACTTACCTGATTTAGTTTACATAGGAATTCCTAAATTTTTCTTCTTCTAAACCTATGTTAGTAGATACTAGAGTCTTCTAAACTCTATTCCAACTAGTAGTGTTTAGTTAGAGTATAACATTTGTGTAACATCAACACCTCCATTGCATGAGTTTCATCATTGTACACTAATTAAAATTTACTAATTTTATGTGATTTTCTATTTATTTCATCAACTCTTCTCTATTCCTTCAATGTTGGGGAATGAATGTTGATGCAGTAGAAACCAATATATTTCCAATCATTATTTTTGTTGGCTAGAATTAAACTCTAGTTTCTTGTAGGATGATCATTCTTTGTTATCTCTTAATGATATATACTTATTGTTCCATTAAATGTTATTTTCTATTGTCTCTAAATGTATGTGACTATGATCTTGTTTCCCATAATTGATTACTCCTTCTCTTATGCCTCATTGTAAATGATGATACTTTTTTTGATGAGCATATTGATGGCATAATACTATGTATCAAACTTCTATTCTTCCTTCATTGAGTCATACCCCTAGTTCCTCTAGTTCTTATCTAACTTTTATCCTTTTGGAATCTTCCCTTGAACATATATCAAAGGGTCATGTACTTCTCCATAAGGAGGTTGAGAAGAGCACAAATTTTTTTGAGAAGATATGTAGAAGTAGAAACCCCAAAATTTTATGGTTTTTGTGAAGATGATGTTGTGAAAGAAGTTCTAGCATTGGTTGGTTGTTGAGAAGATGATGAAAAGAACATGTAGGAGAAACAAGACAATGAATAAGGAATTCACAATATTGGTGAGGTCATGAGAAACAAAACCTGAGCTTCATTATTTTTTGAGGGAGGTTCATCACCTATTAAAATGATCATATATTTCATACATTTTGAACAATGGAAAAATCTAGGCACCCTCTTCACAAGTCTATTTTATTTTATATGCCCCATTTCTCTTTAAGCTTGATTTTTTCATTTTTGTTGCTTCACTTTTTCATGGTACCCTTGTTTCTCCTATAGGAGAAATGAGGAAGGAAGAAATGCAAACAATTTAGCATCATTTCTAGTGGTTCGAGTCACAATGAGGAATAAATTGTAAGTCTCTTCACTTTTCCCTTTTTCTAGTAACAGAACCTTGATTCTGCTATCAATTATTTTTGAAATATTACAGAGGTTAAGCATTAAAATTGTGCTTTGTTCTTAAAACTGAGAGTATTTATTTATGAGTTTTATATCCTTCCTACATTAGTTTTGTACTTCCTTATGGTTTGCATTCATCTTAAACATCTAAGCTAGAAATATGTATTTACTTAGGTACAATATTCTACTTGTATGTTGGTGCTCACAACTCCACACTATATTTTTAAGGTTGAGGAAATCTATCAAATGGCCATGTTGGCTTTTCTCAAAGAAGGAGAAGCACTATCACATTACACACAATTTATATGGGAAACTCATGGAGATGGGGGATTAGTACAAGCTTACTTTTATCAATCAATAAAACCTACTCTTAATGACTGTTAATCAATTGCTCACTTCCTTTTTAGCTCTCAAATCTAGTTTTAGATGTTGATTTAGAAATGGGTAATATCTAATGGTTGATTTTATTTTTCTCCTATTCCATTTTTTTATGGAACTTGGAGAAGAGTGATGGAAATGAAAATAAGCATCTTTCAAAAAAATCTTGAAAAGTATAAGACTAGGGTGTTTCATAATACTTATCAAATCTTATTGCACTAGACTTATAAAATATTGCCTTAGTACAATAGAAAAAAAAGTAATAAAGTCATGATAGGCCTAATTTACAAGCTTAATTTTCTTTCCTATAATTCTTTCTGATTTCTCCACTGCTACTAGTGAGAGGATTGATATTTTCCATATTCACTATGGCAATTGTGAAGTCATTGAAGAATGCTCTCTTACTTGTAAAATAGGTTTTCACTAGAGAAAAAATATAGCTTCTATTGATTAGAGAATCCTCTAGTGCATATCCAAAAATCATTTGTTAGATATATATCTGAAGCCTATTGAATAATGTTGTCCTTGATGTCACACAAATGTCATATCAATCATTAGTCTCAAGTTCACCAAGCTGAGATAGTCTGCAATGCAATTTATAGTGCCAACCGAGCTCACTCGGTCATTGAAGGAAATGTGGAAGACAGTGTTAACTGAGCTAACTTGGTCATCGAAGGAAATGTGGAAAATAGTGTTAACCAAGCTAACTCGATCAACAAAGGAAATGAGAAAAGTCAGTGTTAACCGAGCTTCACTCGGTCTCCAAAGGTTAGTTTCCACTGAGCTCACTCGGTCATCAAATGAATCATGGAAAAGTCAGTGTTAACCAAGCTTCACTCAGTCTCCAAAGGTTAGTTTCCAACTGAGCTCACTCAATTATCTCAGGAAACTCAGTACTTACCGAGTTCTCCCAGCGATTGAAGGATTGTTAGGAAGTTTGCTGTATCAACTGAGCTCAGTCGGTTAACATAGGAATTATTTTCTGAACAAAGTTCACCCTATAGGATCGGCCAGTATAGGGATTTGCTAATTAATTATTTTTAGCCGACTGTTGTAATTGTTTATTTTAGTCAGTGATTTGAGCTGACTAAGATAATCTAAAAGGTATATATCTGGTCATTCAAGTTATGAATTAAAGTGTGTGATTATGAAAAAGAAGTTATGAATGTGAATTATAGTATGAAGAGGTGAATGTTGAGAAAAGTTTGATGAAGGATCAAATGTGTTGAAGGAGCTGCAAAGTTGTATTTGATCAGTAAGGATTCAGTGAAGCATAATAGAGATCTGCAATCAGCAAAGATAAGTTTTACCTTATGTCAAGTCACTTCATTGTTGCTTTCTAACCATTGTAACAGTGTATTCAAAATCTCTTAACAAAGTTGGTTTAATAGCCATTCAATAAATCCTCTAACAAGGTGATAGTTCAGTTGAATTGTTCTAAAGACCTCTAGCAAGGCCACTCCTGACAGGTGATTAAATCCTTTAATAGGGTCACACCTAATAGTGTGTTTTTGTAACCTTTAACATGGTTGGCTCCTAACAGGGCTCACTTTAGAAGAGTGAAAAATAGTATCTAGTTACATTGGTGGTTTTTTCCATATTGGGTTTCCATGTTAAATCTGGTGTCTCTTGCATTCTTAATTGCTAAATTGCTTTGTGCGTGATAACATATCAGTTCTTAATATTTTTCATTTGCTGCATTATCAAGTTTCAGCATTTTATTAATCAGATCAAGGGTATATTCAGACATCTTAGGGACTATGGAAAGTTTTTGGAATAACTAATTCACCCCCTCCCCCTCTCAGTTACTCTATTCTCATTTCCAACAATTGGTATCAGAGCTTTTGGTGCTTGCAAGAAAAGATTTCAAGGATCTAAGTCAAAGATCAAGATGTCTTACAAAAGAGAAATTCAAAAACTCAACAGAGATAACTTCTCCGCATGGCAAGGATTGATGAGACTTCATTTGGCTACTATTGGTGATACTGGACTAAAATACCTTGAAGAAAAATATGAAGAACCTCCTGGCACATTGTCTGTCAATGACATTGCTAAAAAGAAGACACAACAATATGATGATAGACATAGCATCCGCTCTCAGTTATGGAGAATTTGATGACATTAAGGACTACACAACTGCCTTTGAGATGTGGAACAAGCTAAAAGAGATCTATGGAGGAGATGATAATGTAAGAAGAGAAAAAGTAGAAAGTCTAAGAGGACAATTTGATCAAATGAGGATGAAAGAGGATGAAAACATTGCAAAGTATGTTGAAAGAGTTAAAGCATGTGTGAGTGCAATCAGAGCATCTAGAGGTGATATCAAAGGAGAAACAGTTATAAGCAAAGTTCTCAAAACCTTGCTTCCTATCTATGCAATCAGAGTTTTTGCAATTCAGGAAATAAGGTGTGAATCAAATCATCAGATAAATCTTGAGGCCATAGTTGGAAGACTAACTGCATTTGAACTAGATAACTTTGATAACTATGTTCTAGCCTCCAAAAACATTGAATCAGCATTTCAAGCCAAGATCTCACTCAAAGCGAAAAACAAAAGGGAGAAGGAATCTCAGTCAAAAAGTGAAGATGAATCAAGCCAAAGTTCAGACAGTGACCTCGAAGTGATTGAAGCTCTACTAGCAAGGAAATACTCTAGAGGCAGAGGAAAATGCAAAGGTAAAGTTCCTCTAATCTATTTTTCTTGTGAAGAAATTGGTCATATTGTAGCAAGGTGTCCAAACAAGCAAAACAATGATGAAAAGAAAGATTACAAATGGAATGGAAAGAAAGACTTCAAATCATCCAATAACAAAGGTAAGAAATCATGCTTCATGGCTGAAAATTCTAAAGATTCTGATAATAGTGAGGATGAAATTGTTTATATTGCCGTTAAAGATGATTCTGACAATGATGAGGAAGATAAAATGGAACTTGTCTCTCATATAAGTAAGAATGATACATGGATTATAGACAGTGGTTGCTCACATCATATGACTAGTGACAAAACTAAGTTTGATCAGTTTGAAGACTATGATGGTGGCAGTGTAAGGTTTGGTAATAATGAACCTTGTTTCATAAAAGGAAGAGGAAGAATCTTTCTAACCAAATAACTTGTATATAATAATGCCTATTGGGTTGAAGGTCTTAAACATAATTTGCTAAGTGTTGCAAAGTTACTCAATACTGGATTCAAGATGGAATTCATGCATGGAAAGGCAACACTATTGAATGAGCAAGGAAAGTTGATAGGATCTGGTACCCAAACTAAAGGTAACTTGTTCTATCTAAAATTTGGTGAATGCTCATGTATTATTGCTCAAATTGAAGAAAGTTGGTTATGGCATAAAAGGTTGTGTCATGTCAATTTTGATAACCTGGTAAAAATAAGAAAATTCAAGAAAGTAAGAGGCATTCCTAACATTAAGAAACCTGAGGTTGGTCTATGCAAGAATTGTCAGATTGGTAAAATGGGTAAGACTAGTTTTAAAAGTAAAAACTATTAGTCTAAAGATATATTAGAAATTGTGCATACTGATTTTTGTGGACCCACTGGAATAGAAAGCTATACTGGAGAAAAGTTTTTTATTCTTTTTGTTGATGACTACTCAAGAATGATGATTGTCATGTATCTAAGGAACAAATTAGAAGCATTTGAGAAATTCAAATGGTATTTGGCAAGAGTAGAAAAAGAAATAGGAAAAAGACTAAAATTCTTAAGGTCAGATAGAGGTGGTGAATTCATCTCACATGAACTCAACAACTTCTACATTGAAAAAGGTATTAAAAGACAAGTCTTAGCACCAGGAACTCTTGAACAAAATGGAATAGCTAAAAGAAGAAATAGATCCATCATGGATTGTGCAAGAACCCTGATGATAGAAAAGAACATTGCTATCAAATACTCGAAGGAAGCTATTAGCACAGCAATTCATACCTTAAACCGAGTATAGTTGAAGAAGGACTCATTCAAAACTGCCTATGAATTACGGTATGGCTACAAACCCAATGTAAGTTATTAGAAAGTATTTGGAAGAAAATGTTATATTTTGAAAGAATCTAGAAAAGGAAAATTTGATGTAAAAGGTGATGAAGGAATATTTTTAGGATATTCGTGCAAAAGTAAAGCATATAGATGTTTAAATCTATCCACTCACAAAGTCATAGAAAGTGCACATGTGAAAGTTGATGAGTTTTTAGACAAATCTGAAGAAGAAAGCAAAAAGGTACCTAAAGATTATAGAAGATTTGTTTACATTGAACCAGATACTATACCAAACATACCGTTCACTCAAGACTCCTCAACTCCCGAGTCATCAGTAACTGAGTTGCAAAAAGTTCAAACTGAGCCACAACAACATTTAGACACTACCGAGCAAGTGTCTACTGAGTCTAAAGCACCCGAGCCAATTCTTACCGAGCCAAAACAGCTTGAACATAAAATTGAAACACAAGGAGATAGAAATGAAACTCATTCAAGAGGCAAAGAACCTATATTAGCTAAATATGTCAGAAGACATCATGCACTAAATCAGATCATTGGAGACAAATCTGAAGGAACCTTGACAAGAAGCAAGAAAAATACTTGTTTACTTGCTGATTTTGAACCTAGAAGCATTAAAGATGCATTGGCAAATGATAGTTGGATTGAGGCAATGAACGAGGAAATAGAATAGATAGAGAAGAACAAGACATGGACTCTTGTACCCAGGCCTAAAAATAAGAATGTAATTGGAACCAAGTGGGTATTCAGAAACAAGTTGACTGAAGATGGTAAGGTATCCAGAAACAAAGCTAGATTAGTATGCAAAGGATACTCTAAAAAAGAAGGCATAGATTATGGAGAAACCTTTGCTCCTGTTGCAAGATTGGAAGGAGTCAGAACCTTACTTGCATATGCTGCTCACAAAGGATTCAATGTTTATCAGATGGATGTCAAGTCAGCATTCCTCAATGGAATACTGGATGAAGAGGTTTACATTGAACAACCTGAAGGCTTTGTTGATCCAGATAAAAGGAACATGGTCTGCAAATTACACAAGGCACCGTATGGTCTGAAATAAGCCCCTAGAGCATGGTATGAAATATTGCATAACTATCTTATTCAGATTAGTTTTCAAAGAACTAATGACAATAGTAGCTTCTATATAAAGGAAGGACTAGATAATAAGATTGTCTTGGCAGAAATATTTGTAGATGATACTATTTTCACAGGACATGATGATCTTTGCAAAGAACTTTTAGAACAAATGAACAAGGAATTTGAAATGTCTATGTTTGGTGAAATAAAATTCTTTTTTGGTCTTCAAATTCAACAAAATAAGAATGGCATCTACATCACTCAATCAAAATACATCAAGGAGATATTGAAAAAGTTTCATATGGAGGACTGTAAACCTGTTGGAACTCCTATGTGTACTAGATTAAAACTTACGAAAGACGATGAATCCAAAAAGGTAGATCAAACATTGTATAGATCTATGATTGGAAAATTGCAATACGTAGTTCATACCAGGCCAGATATTGCCCTTCCAGTTGGTATTGTTGCAAGATTTTCAGCAAAGCCAAGAGAAACTCACTTGATGGCAATCAAAAGAATAATGAGATATTTGAAAGGAACTGAAGATTATGTCTTATGGTACAAATTTGGAGGTAATTTGGATTTGAAAGTGTTTACTGATGATGATTGGGCAGGAAATCTTGATGACAAAAAAAGCATAAGTGGAGGAGCATTCTTTCTTGGAAAAAGATTGATTTCCTAGACAAGCAAAAAGTAGAATTGTACATCCCAATCTACAGCAGAGGCAGAGTATGTTGCTGCATCAGTAAACTATTCAAATATTGTTTGGTTTAAGTAGTTATTGCAAGGAATGAAGATGGAAATCAAAGAACCAATCGTCATGTTCTGTGACAATACTAGTGCAATCAACATATCTAAGAATCCAGTGATGCATTCCAAAACCAAGCATATTGCAATAAAATATCATTTTGTCAGAGAATTGGTGCAAGACAAGGAGATCAGATTGGAATATGTCCATACAAAAGAACAAATTGCTGACATATTCACAAAGCCTTTACCTAAGGATGCATTTTTGTATCTCAGAGGTAAGTTAGGGGTCATTCCCCTATCTGAAGTCCACTAAAAATAAGTTCGAGTAATGCATCAGCATATACAAGATTGAAGATCTATCTGTTGATGTAGTTTCATCATAAATCATTGCCTATGAATTAGTACTAAAGGTACATTATAATTCACTTAACTTCTATTGTATTTGGCATGTGTTGTCAAAGAGGGAGAGATTTTACTGTCATATCCTTCTGAAATTTGAAGTTTTGAAAAGATTTCCATGAAGTCCCTTAACAGAGGGAGACTATTGAAAGAGGGAGAAGTCTGTTATCTTGTTGAAGTTTCTTTCAAAATTTCATTTCTGTTATGACATGTTGTGTTGCCATCAATTCCAAAGAGGGAGATTGTTGAATAATGTTATCCTTGATGTCACACAAATATCATATCATTCATTAGTCTCAAGTTCACCGAGCTCAGACAGTCTGCAATGTAATTTACAGTGCCAATCGAGCTCACTCGGTCATCGAAGGAAATGTGGAAGACAGTGTTAACCGAGCTAACTCAGTCATCGAAGGAAATGTGGAAAACAATGTTAACCGAGCTAACTCGGTCAACGAAGGAAATGAGAAAAGTTAGTGTTAAACGAGCTTCACTCGGTCTTCAAAGGTTAGTTTCCACTGAGCTCACTCGGTCATCAAATGAATCATGGAAAAGTCAGTGTTAATCGAGCTTCACTCTGTCTCCAAAGGTTAGTTTCCAACTGAGCTCACTCGGTTATCTCAGGAAACTCAGTACTTACCGAGTTCTCTCGATGATTGAAGGATTGTCACGAAGTTCGCTGTATCAACCGAGCTCAGTCGGTTAACACAAGAATTATTTTCTGAACAAAGTTCACCGTGCAGGGTCAGCCAGTATAGGGATTTACTAATTAATTACTTTTAGCTGACTGTTGTAATTGTTTGTTTTAGTCAGTGATCTGAGCCAACTAAGATAATCTGAAAGGTATATATATGGTCATTCAAGTTACGAATTAAAGTGTGTGATTATAAAAAAGAAGTTATGAATGCGAATTATAGTATGAAGAGGTGAATGTTGAGAAAAGTCTAATGAAATATCAGATGTGTTGAAGGAGTTGCAAATTTGTATTTGATCAGTAAGGATTCAGTCAAGCATAACAAAGATCTGCAATCAGCAAAGATAAGTTGTACCTTATGTCAGGTCACTTCATTGTTGCTTTCTAACCATTGTAACAGTGTATTCAAAATCTCTTAACAGAGTTGGTTTAATAGCCACTCAATAAATCCTCTAACCAGGTGACAGTTCAGTTGAATTGTTCCAAAGACCTCTAGCAAGGCCACTCCTAATAGGGTGATTAAATCCTTTAACAGGGTCACACCTAATAGTGTTTTTTTGTAACCTTTAACAGGGTTGGCTCCTAACAGGGCTCACTTCAGAAGAGTGAAAAATAGTATCTAGTTACATTGGTGGTTTTTCCCATATTGGGTTTCCACATTAAATCTGGTGTCTCCTGTGTTCTTAATTGCTAAATTTCTTTGTGCATGATAACATATCAGTTCTTAATATTTTTCATTTGCTGCATTATCAAGTTTCAACATTTTATTAATCAGATCAAGGGTATATTCAGAAATCTTACGGACTATGGAAAGTTTTTGGAACAATTGATTCACCCACTCCCCCTCTCAGTTACTCTATTCAAATTTCCAATAGAAGCCTTTTGTAAAACAAGTCACATATCTAATCTTTGAGTCCACATTCAACATGCTATGATTAATGTCCATACCATGTTCCAAAACTTTGAATTTGGCTCATATAGGGAGGACACTAAAGAATTTATGGAATTAAAATTACACTTGTCAATTGCATCAACATTTTCTAAATTTGTATCAATTGCCTCCGTTTTGCACTGGTTATGTAACATTTTTAAAAAAAATTAAAAATATATTTCTAGTTGTTCAAAAAAGTACCCTTTTGTCTTATGGGATTCTATCATGTTTATTTTTACATGAAATCTAAAGGATACATGATACTGTAATAAAAATATTAAAAATTTCAAAAAACTATAGTAGAGAAAATGTGGATTATTTTTGGTTTTAGGATGGGTTGATGTAAATTGGATATATCTAGAAATATATCATTCTACATCTAAATGTTAATTTGTATTATTGGAATCTTATTTATATTCTACATTAATGTCTTGTTTTCATACTTAGAGTTCATATTTTTAATGTGGTCTCTAGGTGATATAATAGCAGTGGGTTAACATGCTAAAGTTGCAATTAACATTTTGTATTATCCATTTTCACTATTTTGGAAAGCCAAGAAAGGGCGCCTTTTGAAATGGTGAATTTTTCTATTTTGAAAGGCTTAATTTCTTGCCTTTCCAAAATAGCAAAAATGGATAACCTGAAATGTTAACCGCAACTTTAGTGTGTTAACGCAATTTTGTTTACCTTCTTGCTGCAAAAAATGACACTTGCAAAATAGCTATTTTGGAAGGCTTACTTTCTTCCTTTTTTGAAATAAAGAAATTCACTATTTTGGAAGGGTCATTTTGTCAACCTGTAAAATCATGAAATGTTTTTTTTAATAATTCAACTAGCCATCCCAATTATGATAGCTAGTCCCTATAGATAATCGTTGCTTCTACAACATAGCTATCACAAATACATCAAAATTGTGGCATTAGAGTCAAAGTTTAACCATTGTAATTATGATGGACTACTATCACAATTGCAATTTTGTGAACATGAATGATTTTCCCTCCCTTTTGCCAAATTACAACTATGTCTATGGTCACGATTATGATAGATGCCCTTGCCATTACAATTTATTAAAAAAAAAAGTCCAATGACAATCTGATGGGGGAAAATTCATGGTTCTATCAATAAGGCAATGTGTAGAAATTACAATTGTAACAACCTTCCATCACAAAATGGTTCCAAATTTAGTAGTGGGAGTTTTTTGATATGATACTTTTTCCCTTGTGGTAGATTGTATTTCTTCTACCCTACTTCTTGGCATAGGTTTTGATATGGAGTATTAGTTTGCCTCTATCTTTTCAAGGTTATCATGTCATTCACTAATATTTGAAAAATAAGATCAATAGCAACTGGTGATGAAGGTCTTGAAATTTAGATATCTCTTTTCCATTTTTGAGCCATAATAAGTACATCCTTTAGTTAAATAGCTCATCATTGTGCTCCTAATAAATCTTGAACTCTATCCTTGTGTAAATGAAAACTAATGTCAGAAAGCATAGTGTTGAGAAAGAACCCTTTTTGGTTCATAACACTTGGCCTAGATCCATTAGGCAATTTTTTCACTATCTTGTTGAACTTTATCACAAACTCCCTCATAGGTTCTTGAATTTCTTTCTTCACTTGGGCTAACTGAAGAAGAAAAGTATGTTCATCTCTTCTAGAGTTTTGAATCAGTTTTAAAATATTATTACCAATTCATCCCAAGTGGTTATAGTAGCATGGAGAAAGTAATGAAAGCATTTTGCCACCACATCAACAATATTTTTGACAAAAAGATGGACATTTACATCCTTAGTAGGAATGTCCAAAATAGCACACATGGAATGAAATGCACAAATATGATCTTCAATTGAGAAGTTACCATCATCTCTAAACACAAGTAATACATCTTGATCTGATTTAGGAAGAGCTCCAGGATTTTTCCATAGGTTCAAAGGGTTGCATGTTTGTCCCCAAGGATTCATAGTCATTTATGATAACACAAAATTAAAGTGCTGAAAATTTTATTAAAGTGGTGTTCTAGTACCTGGAGTGGTGGGTTCTTGCATCACTAAAGAGGGATGCAATATAGGAGGTGGTGAGGAGGGTCTACTAACATACTTTAATTTTCTTCTTCTCCTTTGAGTGTGATAAGAAAAAGAATTCAAATTCCTTACTACCTCAAAGTATTGATTGTAACTCCTTCATACCTCTTGGCCCTAGTATATTTAAGTTCATCCATTTTATCATACCACTAAGAAAAGAAATGTGTTCATCCAAGGGCCCTGAGCAACTCTATCTATTGTTGTTATTTTTTTAACAATACAAACACCTCTCAATCTTTTAGCAACTTCTTCCTCTCTTTGTAAGAATATCAACACTTGCTGATATTCTATGTTACTTGTTCTCAAATTTCAAACTACTAGATTTAATTTAAAATCAATTTCTTCTTGTGTGTCATGAAACCCTAAATTATACTACAATATATGGAACATGCCATAATAAGGTAAAACTATAATTGACCATCATCAAAATTTCTATGCATACTAGGTTATCACACATTTGGCTCCCTAGTAGAAATGCCAAACATATCTAAGTGAACAATTTTTCCTTTGTATTAATGATTCTTTGTTGACCCTATCTCCCTTTCTATATATAAGACATCAAAACTCACAATAGTTGGGTAGGTTTAGTAGTGACCTACCCTCTAAATTCTTATGAGGTACAACTCCCCCAATGGATATTTAATGAATCCTCAAACTAAACACACAATATTGTTTTTAACTAGAAAATAATTAAAGCCAACACAACTCATTCCTAGATGAGAAGTTGTTGAAAAATGGTTGCAAGAAATGATAGCTATTCAAGAAAACAAAAAGTTCTTCCCATATTCTAACATTCATATGTTTTTTAGGAGATGAAAATGATATTTGAATCAGGTAATTATTGATTAACAAAGATAATAATCAGCCAAATAATTTAATGAAAAGCCTTCAAATAAATTTTCTTCAACTATATCTTAAAGGCACAATTTCATATTGATATTATTATTAATTTATTTTGCAATGAATCTTAGTTCAATCACAAGAGATCTGTCACATACCATCTATACTATATAGTTTCTATTATCACCATAAAAAAGATAACATTTGGCTATATAGTAACAAAGAGCATAAAAAATTGTCGTATTTTATTTTATTTATCTTCTCACCCCTAATAAGTTTTTTAGATCTAATTTAAATAGTTTACATTAAAAGGAGGTCTCATTGAAAACCTAACCCCCTTGATGGTTAACAAGAGAAGTAATTAAAATCAATATAGGAAATAAGTTCTCCAAGTTCAAATGTATTTAAATGACATTATAAAGAGACCCACAAAGCCAGTTAACTATGAGCTTCATTCCAAACATTTTACTTGTCACTACTTGCATCTTGTACCAACTTCCACACTCAATGAACACCCACAAACTCATGAAGAATGCTTAAATTGGAATTCCTTAGGCTCAACATTCATTCCTTTCACATGTCATGATCCAATTTAATTATGGTGAGTTGTCCTAGATATTCTAGCAAGTGGTCTATACAAAGGGTCAACATAGATTCAATTTGCACTACCTTCATAGAGTTTTTAGGATTTTGGTTGACTGTTTCTTTGGTCACTTTTATTTTGACCTCAAAATATTTGAACAATGGTTCAATATTAGAATTCCCTACATCAATTTGGATCATGCTTTTGGGGCTTATTATTTGTGTATCTTTAGTAGATCTAGTATACTTGTGTTTGATTTTAGTTTCAATACTTTGAACATTGGTGGTAGACGATCTATAGATTGAACCTCTACAAGTCATGTTTCTCTTAATCAAATACAACATACCAAATTCTAGTGTCTTGAAAGGATGCTCAACCAAAAAAATTTATAGACCGTATTGTTCCACATCAAAGATTTGTATCACTATGGTTGACCATTTACCCTCCTACATTTCCCAAATGGGTATTTATGCTTGTAGCTCATTTAGTAAAGCATGGACCTCATTGAAGATAGTTGCACATTACTAAAGAAATTATTTACCTTTATGGATTACGTCTTCTATCCATTAATCATCTATAGCAACCACCCTGACTTTGCCTCATTGAAATTAGTTTTAATATTTTTTACTATCTCATGACATTGGTTCAAATATCTAGGGTGCTTGTGCCAAAGGAAAAATGCTATTGGTATTAATAGACTCAACCATCATATCAATTACTTGCTTCAATTTTTTATTTTCTCTTGAATATTTTTGACATTGAATCAACATATGCTTAGTGGACTCACTTAACAAGTGTTCTATGGTTTCTCTATTTAACACTCCCAAACCAATCCTTATGATCTCAACATCTCAGACATTCAAATATGTGGAAGTAACTTTAGGCTTATACAAGGAAACTTTTTTTGTTACTTCCCTTGTTTTGATATCTATTATTAAGTAGGCATATTTTTTCATTGTTTTAGGTTTTAGGGCCTTACCAGTATATTTCTTTCCCATATCCCTTATAGGTACAAAGACTAGAAAAAAACTTATTTCTTGTTAACAAAATTAGTCAACTAGTTTGGTATTGTTGGAGAAAGTTCAGCCCATATTGTATCTTTTATGGGTGTACTTAGTGAATCTAGAACCCGTGAAACATTATCCAAGGTGGTCTTAAATTTATGTCCAATATCCATAGAACCTTCAATTCACTCTTGATCTACATCTAGGTCTATTTTATTTTTTCCATTTGCCACCATATGAATTTTTTTCTTGAGCCTTCACTTGGATCTAGTCCTTTCTAGAATAGGTTAGTTTTGAACCATTTCAGCAATAACTTCCTTTGAAACTATTGGTGTTTTTACACAAGATGGTGAAGATCACAATAACCTAAGGATTAGCTACTTCCTATAAACATCTATATGCTCTTCAGATCTAGACCTAACTTCAACAAAATCATGAAAGATTTTCTACTCTTTTGGCTGAAGAAATTCATAATGGTTTAATTGGAATAACACAAGCTAAAGTTAACAAGCCCTTCTAATGGTATTCAATGTTAATGTATATCTATTTATACAAAGGAGTTAGTTTTTTCTCCAAAGAAATGAAACTTGAATTGGAAAGAGATGGAAAAAATTTCCCAATTTAGTTGTGGAGTGCAGACATGACATGAGAGGTAACTGATGCTAGCATTGTTAGATTTGACAGGTGTTTTCCCTTAAGGCTTAGATTGTTGTTTAGAGGGGATAGCTGTAAAATACCATAGTCATTATTAGAATTAATAAGACCTAAAGATCATGCAAAAGGGCTATTGGTGAGCCATAATTGGGGGGATATCATTCCCTATGATGTTTATACTATTTTTAGAGTATATGGCTTTTTGGGAAAGCCACATGTGCTACCATACCAAGTACCTTTGAAGGTAGGGATTGCAGAGTTATTATGGTAGATCGGATGAGTTGAGGAGATAGATTTACTTGATAAATCTAAAGTTACTTTCTTTCCAATGATTATTGTCATTCATAATTTTGTGCTTGTTAAAAAGGGATGGAGAAACTTGAGAATTTTTTTAGATAAATATCAGATGGCCCACTCCCATGCCTATTTTGTTGATTCAAAGGGATTCTATCATATCCTCAGAGAAACGAGTAAGGCTAAGGCTTAGATACAAACTATATATTTTCCTAAGGACATAATTAGAAATAAGTTCTTATTGCAAGGACAAGAGGTTAGAAAAGAAAAATAGATAGTTTGTAGTAAAGTATTAGACTTTATAAATGTTTTTGAGCCAAAATATGATCCCTTAGTAGATAAGAAATATTGGGGCATGATGATAGATATGTTAATGAATAACTTTTTTGGGATCATGTAAACATTGAATGAGAAGAAACAGATCATAACAAAAGCATACCTAGACAAGGTTGTTTAGGTGGAGAGAAGACTGACTAGTAGAATGATTATGATCCTAGGGAAAGATATATTACAAAGGAAGGTCGGGTATGTAGTGGCCTAGAGCATACAATATATTCCACCATACAAGAGGCCAAGGTCAGTGTTAGTGAACAAATTGTCCTTTGAAGGAATGTATGTAGATCTGACCTTGAATGCCCAAGTGAAAGGACAAACTAACACCAACAGTTGGACCTTCCTCTAAATTTTATCAGGTATAGCCCCCCATACAAGATATTCAATGAATTAAACATGGGTACTTTTACCAAAAAGCACGAAAGGATATCAAAAATCTACCCATAAACATAGAGTAGATACATAGACTTAATAATTGAAAAGAAAGGAAACAGAATATAATAGATTACACAAATTTAATTTGTTGTACACTACATTACATACTGAAAATGAAAATATATCCTCCATCCTCTTGAGAGGATTAAAAATTTAGAACTTTAAAAGATGTTTTGAAAAGATGGTGCAACAAGAAATAGTGACATTAGCACATATTTCAAAGAAAACTAAAAATGATGCCAAGATCATGATCAGTGGAAAGAAAATACACCATAATCACAATTCTGATATAATTACCTCTAGTCTCCCTTCTCTGAATGTAAAAGACTACAAAGACCCTTTTACACATTATAGCCAAATCACTATTTTAAAGAAAAACTAAAACTCCTTTCAACATATTACATCATCTAATCAAAATCCTATCTCCATCTCATGCCCATAGTCTTGAAAAGAAAGAAAATCTACTCATGCTCTGCCTTTACTATATTCACAATTTTCCCATCTTACTGTCGCTCAAAGTATTCTAGCAAAAATTATTAAACTGGAACCCCTTGCATTGTCCTTTGTTGGCTCTTTTAACATGCTCTTTCTTGAGACTTTTCAGTTTCATAACTGACTCTTGAAAAACTCTCAAGCATCCCCCTTTTCCCATAATGTTTTAGTTGTGATAACTGATTCTCAGAAGATGACTTCATTTACCCTTTGTTCTTTAACATATAGATAATGTTTTGACTTCAAATAGACTTCAAAAAATTATATGGTTAGGAAAATATTCTTTAAAGTTTGTGAAATGATATAACCAAATTTGGATAGGCATCAATTGAAGTGGTAATTCGCATCTGCAATGCTCCCTCTTAGTTTGACCACAAGAGTGTTTTAAAATTTGTGACCACTTGTCATTTACTGATACACCAATATTTATATATATATATATATATATATATATATATATATATATTTAAAGGTTTCCATAGTTTTATTGGTTAAAATGTAAGCCTATCCTATTGCATCAGATGTTGCAGAATCGAGTGTCTTCTCTACAATTATTAATCTCTACAATAGGAGAACCCATGGGTTCCAACACCATTTCTCAATGATGGGAGTGTTCGGCTACCTGCTTTATCTGTGAACCCGCATTTTAAATGTTTAATTGTTCTTTCAAAATTGCTTGGGCTTTTCCTATTGACATTCTAATTGGATGGCGATACTTCACATACTTGGTGATTTCCCATCAAGTACCCATCTCATCTCATGCTTTGTGATACATTATAGCTTCATCAATGTGTAATTGCAGAGGGGGATAGCATTAGAGCTAATTTCCATACTAAGTGCGGCATCTGAGACACATTTAGTCAAATGGGTGATTCTTATCCTCAGGTGGGTATCTTTATATTTGCAGCTTCTTGAATTGGAGGCACTTGAACTCTCAAATTATGAGCTTGATGTTACATCAACAAACTATAGCCACTATCATTTATTTTCAAACCGTTGACAATCCTGATCAATATGTTCATAGTTGGTCTATGTCTTGTTTCATGGAATCATAGTGACTACTTTGATCTATGCAAGTCAATTTATGGAGGCTTCACTTGTTCCCAATCTCCTATCTCTTAAAATTTTCTTCTACTTCTCCAAATTAGGTTCGAGTTGAACTCCATGGATTGAATGTGATGAATTTCAAGCACTCTAAAGGGCATTTCGCATGTATGTTTCTTCAATTCAGGATACTGTAATGGTGATTTTCAATGCCAAATCTTTATACCAAAATAGGTGTATTAGATTCTATGATACTATGAAACCTGCATTATGTGTTTGGCATTGGGGTATATATCTTTCATGTTTATGCAATTTAAGTCTGCGAGTTTATGATATTTTTGCCATCATGCTCTGCACACCAATTGGAGGCTTAAAGACTTTTGTCATTCTACCAAATGGTTTTCTTATACTATCGGTGATCTCACATTTTAAATTCATGAGAGTTGATCAAGTCAGTCACAAGGAATGCTCGGTTCATTCATCTCTTGCTTCAGACAGTGTATTCGATGCCCCCAATACTTATGATAGTATTTGATCATCCCAAACTCAAAATACCATATTTTTTGGTGGTGATGCTAGCTTTGTCTAGATATGCATGTAGAGAACTTAAGATATACATTCTAAGACATAGGTAGATGTCCTAGTCAGTTCATGACACTTGCCATTAAATTTGATACCAAACTTAAGCTTTCTCAGTTTAGTAAAGGTCATTTCAAATTCTTGACTTTGAAAATTTACATCTATGGGCTCAAACCCATTCCCTTGGTATAAATACATAGTGCATCCACTCATTAACGGAACTTTCTAGACTACTTACATCATATTGTAGGCACAGAGCATTGAACTGCATTTTAACATCTGGAGATTGATGCATTCATTTGATCAACCTTTTACAATACCTTCTTGTCTAATATCAACCTCATATGGAACAAACATCATTACCCTTAATGGAGGTGACTTTGATGAACTTAAGAATGGTCAAATTGTATATATCAGAGAATTCAAACTGTGTAGCTGCATCTTTGAAAATTAAAAATTGAATTGATATCCCCAGAAGGAAATTAGTAAATCTAATAAACTTCTTGTGAATTTGTGAATAGAATATAATGATCTCTACATTGTTTAATTAAATCACTGGACTCTCGAGTCTGCAAATCTACAATTTGACTCACTGAATTTGAACCACAATATTATGTCAAATTTTGCAATAACACTTGAATCTGTAACATGGGACTTGAATTTTGAACCTTTCACCTTCAGATCATTGGACCAAATCTCCATTTTGATCTACACTTCTTTACTTTCTCAAAACTAATGAACTGTTAGAATCTAAACCTGAGGTTCCCTCCATAGTCTTTCACATTCTAGGCATCATCTTCTAGACATACATGTGGTGTTACATAGAACCAATGACTTTACTTGAAATGCAGAATGAACTCTTGAAACTGCTGAACTGACAGATTTTGAACTTGGATTATGAATCTACAAGTTGAACTAGTGAACCACCTTGTACCTTTGAACCATTTCAAACTACTTTGAACTACTTTGAACTTCAGTTTGAAGTGGTTCAAAAACTCTGAACTTGAATTTTTAAAACCATGCTCATATTGGGTGCTAACAGTCTGAAAGCCATCTTGACACACATGCCCCTCAAAAGTAGAGAACAAATAAGGGTTCATCTTCTCATGCAAAAGAATATTCACCATCCTAGACTTCACTAAGAATAGGTGATGAAGAATCTCTAAGAGAATATTTGAAGCAAATTGGAGGGGAAGGGGACATTGTGATTATAATTGTTGATATTGAAGTAGGAGTACCTAAAGAGCCTCATGTGCCAGCTTTCAATCTTACTATTGTAGACTACAAATGTAAGGAAATAGACTCTATAATTGCTCAAGCTTCCCAAAAATTCATTGATGATGAAAATTTTGTGACAAATAGAGCCTTTGTCGAATTTTTGTGGAGAAGAAATATTGGCAATTTTGAAAGTAAATGTAAATTAATAAAAGCAGAGCAACCCAATAAGTTGGAATCTGAAATTGAGGATGAAGTTAAAGCTAAGTTGAAGAAGGAATTTTCATAATTGACCGCTAAAGGGGGCAGATAATTATTGAAAGACTTGAGAGTTTTGATATTTCCTAAATGGGACATATCCAATGCTATGGTTTTCAGTTTTGTTAGGAATGAAAAAGATACTCAATTTAAAACTGAGGAAATCCTACAGGAACATAGAGGAATAAAATACAACAATGATCACCAGGAATTGGTGATATGGTCAATTAAAAAGAGGGACAAAACTAGGTTAGAAGAAATTCCTAGTGCTGATCATTTAGACAGCATTGTGGTGTATAGAGAAGATAAGGTAGATAGTGAGAAAGACTCTAAAATAACTAGGGAGATGATGGAGTTTGGGGTGTTAGTTACTGAAAAAGATAAAGGTAAATTCCTAGAACTCAATGCCAATTTTGAAGAAATGTTGAACGCGTATGAGGAGAGAGGAAATGAGATACATCAACTGGAAACTCAGGTAGCTCAAATAGACAAGAAACTAGGAAAGAGAAAAGTGGGAGAGTCAAGTTGGCCCTGAATTACCTATCCTCAGACCCCAATTGAACCATTCAAGTCAACTTCCTTGATAGAGTTACCCAACACTCCACAAAGGCCATAATTCTGTACTGTTAAAGAATTTGAGGAAAAGAATAAACTCTGGGCCTTACATGTTGAGTTGAATGATTTGTGTGATGATAAAATCAGAAAAGTAATCTTATATCTAGAATATAAGATTGAATGGCCAATATTTTATGATCAATTAGTGAAAATTTTGGATATGTGGAATGAAATAAAGAGTGGTGAAGATGCACTAAAGCCTAACATGAATAAATGGGGTGATGGTGATAAAGATGTCAACCTTTTGCATGTCTCAGTTATTATTCTATCTTGTGAACTATTGGAATTATAGATGAAGTAACTAAGAGGCAGGGTGAATCAGTTACCATAAAAACAAATCTTGATCCCTTAGATGTCTCAATTAACTAGTTACTACTGATAGATGATTAACACTTCACAAAAATGTTATAACTTAGTAGATTAACCTTTTACTAATCTTTAAGAATTCATAATTATTAGCATGCATAAATAACATGAATACAAGAGACACCAGATTTAACATGGAAACCCAATATGGGTAAAACCACCAAGTAACTAGCTACCAATTTTCACTCTTCTAAAGTGAGCCCTATTAGGAGCCAACCCTATTAAAGGTTACAATACACACTATTAGGTGTGACCCTATTAGAGGATTTAATCACCCTATTAGGAGTGGCCTTGCCAAAGGTCTTTAGAAAAATTCAATTGAACTATCACCTTGTTAGAGGATTTACAAAATGGCTTTTAAACCAACTCTATTAAGAGATTTTGAAATCACTATTACAATGGTTAGAAAGTAACAATGAATCAACCTAAATATGATGCAACTGAATTTTTTGATTACAGATCTCTATTCTACACCATTAGATCTTCCTTAATCAAATATAGTTTTGCTACTACTCAATGATCTCTGATCATTCTTCAAAAATTGTTCTCAGAATAATCAGTCCTCCTTCATATTCATATCACATCAAATCCATCACACCCTTAGAATTCACAAGTTGACCTCTTATATATACCATTCAGATTATCAAGTCAGCTGATTCACAAGTTACATTTACCAATAAAACATACATTAGTTGGCTACACATATTATATTAAACAAATAAACTTTATTTCACAAAATAATGAATTCCTTTATTGATAAACCCTGCTCACTAAGCACAACTCTAGAAATAATTTCTTGAGTTAACCATCTCAATTCGGTTAACATTGCTTTAGAAACAGTTTCCTGAGTTAACCATCTCAGCTTGGTTAACACTGTAAATTCTTGTGAAATCCTTTGGCTACTAGGTTAACTTGGTAAGAACTAAATTTACTTTGCTAACCATGAAAGCTCGATAAGAACTATTCTTTATCATATTTTCTTCTGATGATCAAGTAAACTTGGTAGACATTAAATTACCTTACTTAACCTTGAAAGCTCAGTAACAACTATCTACACAAGTTAAAGCTTGAGAACACTCAGTAGACACTGTTAACCTTGTTTGCTAACCTTCTAAGCTCAGTAGACTCTATCTTATGCCTTGTTGACCAACTAAGCTTGGTAGATACTATCTGATAACTGATATGAAATTTGTCTAACATCAAAAACAACACACAATTGAACAATTGTATCCAAAAATCTCCCTCTTTGGCATTGATGACAACACAACATGTCATAGCAGAATGAAATTTGAGAAAAAGTCTTTTATGATAAAATTCTTTTGCTTCATACATTTCATTTCACAAAACTCCTCAAATATAGTAATCTTCCTCTTTCATAGTAATCTCTCCCGCTTGCATAAATTCTCTTTTTCTTGCAAATTTTAGAAAGATATGAGAGTAAACTCTCCCTCTTTGACAACTCATGCCAAAGACAACATAACTCAAAATGAATTTCAGTGTACCTTAAGTACTGATTCATATGCAATGTCTTCATTAATTTTCTACATCAGCTGATAGATCTTGAATTCTACTCTTATTGATGCATCACTAAAACTATATTTTAGTGAGTTTCAGATAGGGGAAGGACCCCTAACTTACCTCTTAGATACAACAATGCATCCTTAGGTAAAGGCTTTGTAAATATTTCAGCACTTTGTTCCTTTGTATGGACATATTCCAGTCTACACCAATTCTTTAACAAAGTGATACTTTATAGCAATATGCTTAGTTTTTGAATGCATCACTGGATTCTTGGAAATGTTAATTGTACTTGTATTGTCACAAAACATAACAATAGGTTCTTTGATTTATTCCTTCATACCTTCCAATAATTGTTTGAACCACACAATTTTTGAGTATTTTATTGCTACTGCAACATATTCAGCCTCTACTGTGGATAGGAATGTACAATTTAGCTTTTTACTTGTCCAAGAAACCAACCTCTTTCTAAGAAAGAAAGCTCCTCCACTTGTACTCTTTCTGTCATCAACATTCCCTACCTAATCTGCATCAGTAAACACTTTTAAATCCATATTTCCTCCAAGTTTATATCATAATCCATAATCTTTAGTTCCTTTCAAATATCTCATTATCCTTTTAATTGTCATCATGCAATTTTCTTTTGGTTTTGCTGAAAATATTACTATAATACCAATTGCAAGAGCAATGTCTATTTTTGTATGCATTACATACTACAACATTCCAATCATAGATCTATACAATGTCTAATCCACTTCCTTTGATTCATCATCCTTGGAAAGTTTCAATCTAGTACACATAGGAGTCCTAACTAGTTTGTAGTCTTCCATACCAAACTTTTTCAGTAGCTCCTTGATGTATTTTGATTGAGTAATGTAGATGCCATTCTTATTTTGTTGAATTTGAAGACCATCAAAGAATTTGATCTCACCAAACATTGACATTTCAAATTCCTTGTTCATTTTCTCTAAAAATTCTTTGCAAAGATCATCTTTCCTACAAAAAAAGTATCATCTACAAATATTTCTACCAAAATAATCTTATTATTTGGTCCTTCCTTGATGTAAAAGCTACTATTATCATTAGTTCTTTGGAAACCAATCTGAATAAGATATTTATTTAGTCTTTCATACCATGCTCTAGGGGCTCGTTTCAGACCATACAATGCTTTATGTAATTTGTAGACCATGTCCTTCTTGTCTAGATCAAAAAAACCTTCACGTTGTTGAATCTAAACCTCTTCATCTAGTATACCACTGAGAAATGTTGACTTGACATCCATTTGATAAACTTTGAATCCCTTGTATGCAACATATGCAAGTAAGGTTCTAACACCTTCCAATCTTGCAACAAGAGAAAAAGTTTCTCCATAGTCTACACCTTCTTCTTGAGAGTATCCTTTGCATACCAGTCTATCTTTGTTCCTTGATACTTTACCATCTTCATTTAACTTGTTTCTGAATACCCACTTAGTTCCAATCACATTTTTGTTTTTAGGACTAGGTACAAGAGTCCATGTTTTGTTTTTTCTCTATCTGCTCTATCTCTTCATTCATAGCTTCAATCCAAATTTCATTTTTTAATGTATCTTTAACATTTTTAGGTTCAAAATCAGCAAGTAAACATGTTCCTTTCAACTTACTTCTTGTCATTGTTCCTTCAAATTTATCTCCAATGATCTAATCTGATGCATGATGCTTCCTGACATACTTGGCCAATATAGGTTCCTTTCCTTTTGAACACTTTGCATTTTCATCCTCTTGCACTTCAAATTTAGGTTTTGGTTGCTCGGGCTCAGTAGCTATTGATTCAATAGCTTCTATTTGCAACTCGGGTCCTTCCAACTTGGTTTGGACTTCTTGCAACTCAGTAGGTATTGATTCAGTTTGGACTTCCTAAAACTTGGTTCTAGAACACTCTAGAGTAGAAGATTTCTATTTGATAGGTGTACCTAGCACTGTATCAGGTTAAATGAAAACAAATCTCCTATAGTCTTTAGGTTCCCTTTTTCTTTCTTCTTCAGTTCTTTCTGTAAACTCAACAACTTTAACATTTGCACTTTCTATGATTTTGTAAATAGACAAATTCAAACATCTATATGCTTTACTCTTGCAAGAACATCCCAAAAATATTCTTTCATCACCCTTCACATTAAATTTACCTTTTCTAAATTCTTTCAAAATGTAACATTTTCTTCCAAAAACTTTTAGGTAACTTACATTGGGTTTGCATTCATACCATAACTTATAAGGGGTTTTGAATGAGTCTTTTTTCAACTGTACTCAGTTCAAGGTATGAACTGTAGTATTGATAGCTTCCTTCCAGTATTTGATAGCAATGCTCTTTTCAATCATTAAGGTTCTGGCATAGTCCATGATAGCTCTGTTCCTTCTCTCAACTATACCATTTTGTTCAAGAGTTCCAGGTGCTGAAACCTATCTTTTGATTTTTGTTTCAATACAAAATTTATTGAACTCATGTGAAATGAATTCACCACCTCTTTTTGGCCTCAAAAATTTTAGTCTTTTTCCTATTTCCTTCTCTACTCTGGCCAAATACCATTTGAACTTCTCAAATGCTTCTAATTTCTCTCTTAGGTACATGAAAATCATCATTCTTGAGTAATCATCAAGAAAAAGAATGAAGAAATTTTCACCAGTATAACTTTCAATGCCAATAGGTCCACATAAATCAATATGCACAATTTCTAGAATTTCTTCAGACTAATAGTTCTTGCTTTTAAAGGTAGTCTTTCCCATCTTGCCAATTTGACAATTCTTACATAGATCAACCTCATGTTTCTTTATGTTAGGAATGCCTCTTACTTTCTTAAATTTATTTATTTTTACCAAGTTATCAAAGTTCACATGACACAACCTCCTATGTCATAACCAACTTTCTTCAAATTGAGCAATAAAACATGAACATTCACCAAGTTCAAGATAAAAAAAGTTACCTTTCGTTTGAGTTCTTGATCAAATCAGCTTTCATTTTCCATCTAGCAGTCTTGCTTTTCCATGCATGAATTCCACTTTGAATCCATTAATGAGTAGATGTGCCACACTCAAAAATTTTTGTTTTAGTCCTTCTACCCAATACACATTATCACATACAAGTTGTTTGGTTAGAGAGATTCTTTCTTTTTCTTTTATGCAACAAGGTTCATTATTACCAAATCTCACACTACCACCATCATAGTCTTCAAAATGTTCAAACTTAGTTTTATCACTAGTCATGTGATGAGACCAACCACTATCTATAATCCATGTATCATTTTTGCTCACATGAGAAATAAGTATCATTTTTTTATCATTATCAAACTCATCCTTTACAAGAATGTAAACAATTTCATCTTCTTCTTCATCATTAGAATCATTAGAATCTTTACCCATGAAACATGTTTTCTTACCTTTACCCTTGAATGATTTGAAGTCTTTCTTGCTATTGCAATTGTGACCTTTATTCCATTCCTTGTTCTTCTTATTTGGGCACCTAGCAGCAATATGTCCAATTTCTTCACAAGAAAAATAGATAAGAGGAACCTTACCTTTGTATTTCTCTTTGCCTCTTGAATATTTTCTTGCTATTAGAGCTTAACCCACCTCAAGATCATTGTCTGAACTCTATTCTAATTCTTCATCACTATCTGACTGAGGATCCTTTATCTTCTTGCCTTTCTCCTTGAGTGAAAGCTTGGCTTCAAATGTTGATTCAATGTTCTTTGTAGCTAGAAAATAATTATCATAGTTGTCTAGCTAAAATGCACTCAATCTTCCAACTATGGCCTCTAAATTTATCTTATGATTTGCTTCACATCTTCTTTCTTGAATTGCAAAAACTCTGATTCCATAAATGAGAAGTAGAGTTCTAATAACTTTACTTATAACTGTTTCCTCCTTGATATCTTCTCTAGATTCTTTGATTGCACTAACACTTGCTTTAACTCTTTCAACATATTTTGCTATGTTTCCATCCTCTCTCATCCTCATCTAATCAAATTATCCTCTCAAACTTTCTACCTTGGCTCTTCTCACATTATCATCACCTCCATAGATCTCTTTCAACGTGTTCCACATTTCAAAGGTAGTTTTGCAATCCTTGATGTCATCAAACTCTTCATAACTTAGGGTAGATGCAATATCTATCATCATGTTGTTGTGAGTCTTTTTTTCAGCAATATCATTGACAGATACTATACTAGCAAGTTCTGCATATTTTTCATCAAGGTACTTCAGCCAATAAAAGCTTGATGAAGTCTCATGAATCCTTGAAATGTTGAGAAGTTTTCCCTATTAAGTCTTGAAATTTCCCTCTTGTAAGACATCCTAATCTTTAGCTTAGATCTTTGAAATATTTTCCAGCAAGCACCAAAAGCTCTAATACTAATTGTTGGAATTATAGATGAAGTAACTAAGAGGGGGGGTGAATTAGTTATCACAAAAACAAGTCATGATCCCTTAGATGTCTTAATTAACTAGTTACTGTTGATACACGGTACAAACTTCACAAAAAATGTTGTAACTTGGCAGATTAACTTGTTATTGATCTTTAAGCATTCATAATTATTAGCATGCATGCAAAAGTAAATAACATGAACACAAGAGACACAAGATTTAACTTGCAAACCCAATATGGGAAAAACCCCCAAGTAAATAGCTACAAATTTTTAGTCTTTTGAAATGATCCCTACTAGGAGCCAACCTTGTTAAAGGTTACAATACACACTGTTAGGTGTGACCCTATTAGAATATTTAATCACCTTGTTAGGAGTGGCCTTGCTAGAGGTCTTTAGAAAAATTCAACTGAACTATCATCTTGTTAGAGGATTTACAAAATGGCTGTTAAACCAACTCTATTAAGAGATTTTGAAATCATTGCTACAATGATAAGAAAGTAACAATGAATCAACCTGAATATGATGCAACTAAATTTGTTTATTATAGATCTCTATTCTACACCATTAGATCCTCCTTGATCAAATATAGTTTTGCTACTCCTTAATGATCTTTGATCATTCTTCAAAATTCACTCTCACAATAATTAGTCCTCCATATTCATATCACATCAAATCCATCACACCCTTAGAATTCACAAGTTGACCTCTTATATATACCATTCAGATTATCAAGTCAGCTCATTCACAAGTTACATTTACCAATAAACCATACATCAGTCAACTACAAATATTATATTAAACAAATAAACTTTATTTCACAAAATAATGAAATCCTTCATTGATCGACCTTGCTTGGTAAGCACTACTCCAGAATAAATTTCCTGAGTTAACCATCTCAGCTCAGTTAACACTGCTTCAAAAATAGTTTCCTAAGTTAACCATCTCAACTCTATTAACACTACAAATTCTTTTGAAATCCTTTGGCTACCAAGTTAACTTGGTAATAACTAAATTTCCTTCACTACAATAGCTCAATAAGAACTGTTCTCTACCATATTTTTGTGTGATGATTGTGTAAGCTCGTTGACACTAAATTGCCTTACTTAACCTTGAAAGCTCAGTAACAACTATCTGCACAATGTAAAGCTTGAGAATGCTCAGTATATAGTGTAAACCTTCTTTGCTAACCTTCTAAGCTTAGTAGACTCTATCTTATGCCTTGCTGACCAACTAAGCTTGGTAGACTCTGTTTGATAACTTATATGACATTTGTGTAACATCAAAGACAATACACAATTGAACAATTGTATCCAACAGTGAACAAATAGAAAAAACTTTTGATATGACTAATATTTTATCTTATTTTAATGAGAAAAGTGTTTTAGTTTAAAAAAGGATAATAATTTTTCAATCCAAATATTTTGGTGAGAAATTTGAACTCTTTCCCAATGCACGTAAATATATATATATATATAAATATATATATATATATATATATATATATATATATATATATATATATATATATATATATATATATATATATATATATATATATATATATATATATATATATATAATAAAAGAAAAGGAAGAATGTGGCAAAGAATTAGATGATATATTGTGTCAAAGAATAAATGGAGTTATAAGTGAAAAGGGATATTTTCTATGTGCAATGACAAATGAGGAATTTGTTAAAGTGCAATTATTCTATAATTCCATCAAGGAAGAATATGTTGAAAGCAATAAAATAGGAAATTTTGTGATCAAGAAACAATGTGAGGTCTTAAGTTTTGTTTGGCCTAATAACACAATTTTCAACAAATAGATGGAGGATTTTTTACATGTGAAGCAAATAGAAATAGAAGAAGATGATGTGGACAAGGATGAGAATCAAACAATTGATACATAATTTCATGCAAAAGAAGACAAAGAAGAACAACCAACTTTAGTGAAAGGCACAATCGTCCCAATTGATGATATGCCAACTAAAGAATTAGATATAAATATTGTTTTAATAGTACATGCTAATGTGAATGTAGAGCCTTGAGTTGAAGTAAGTCTACAAAAATCAAAGCCAGGTCCATCACAAACAAATTCATTGGCTACATCTTCTGAGGAACAACAACAACAATAAAGCCAACATTAACTTCTCATCAACAATGAAATGCAACAAAAGGTGATACAAAATTGGTCCCTACAAGAGAATATTCATGATTACAAAGCATTTTGTTGCACCTAAATTTTGTCTTTTATAATAATAACAAAGTAAATATCTTTTATGTCTTAAGGAAAACTATTACTTTCTCTATGCTTGAGGCTTGTTGCATCTCACACTATATAAGAGAGATTCCAAGTCTAGAGAAAGGGTCTAAGTCATTGTATAATTTTAGTTTTACTAATCTTTGTTCAGTCCAATCCTTGATGCAAATTTTATGATGTATTTTCTTTGCAAAATCTAAGAATATATTAATGTTATAGGATCATACTATCTTATTTTGAGTTGTTTTCAGTTTTACTTCAATTGTTATATAATTTTCAAAGGGAATTAATACAAAGATGAACTATCCCCATATCTTTTCTTTCTAAATCTTGTCTCCATTTTCGTGACTTGGTTATCTTGAGATTGCATGGGTAAAGCTTGTTCTATTGAATGCAATTAGGATAAATTTTTGGAATTACAAGTGGGAAAGGTTAAGTTCTGAGAGGGGTGAGGATCAGAAGTTAAAACATGAACCCATAACACTTTTCACCTTATATCCACCTTATGAATTCAATAGATAAAGTAAAATAACATAAAAGTAAATGAATCTAAAACATTTAAGTAATTAAACACATACACTTTAAGACTAGATATGATTACCCAGAAACCCTCCAAATGAGAAGGTAAAACTTGGGTGGGTATGGCACCCACAAATGTTCACTACTGCAACAATAAAATGTAGCCAATTAAGGTTGCAATTGTTTGACCATGAATCATGATCTATCCTGTGAGAGGCATACACTGTTAAAGGCTTACAAAGACTATTAAGTGCCACCTTGTTAGAGGATTTTAACACCCAATTTGAAGTGTTCCTAGTCAAAGGACTTCTGACCACTTACTTGGAATGTTTCCCTATTAAAGGATTTGATAAGGCCTATCAAGACCACTCTGCTTAGGAGATTTAACTAAAATCACCTATCAAAATGTCTTAACATAGATCTTGTGATTGGCTCTAGATTACTTGATTAAAGGTCAAATTTTCACAATATCCTTCTTGATCCTTTATGATTTGATGTATCAATGTTGTATCGTTATTTATCCTTTGTTCTCCTCTAACTAATTTTTCAATTCACTCTCACTGTTAAGTCACCTTGAATACTCTATAAACAAATTTGATTGTTTACTACTTGTTACCTTCCTGTAACTTGATCTCTCTAGCATACTAAAACCTTTGGGGCTTCATCTTCCTTATAAAGACTTTGTTGGCTTAGGGTTAGGCATGAATCTACAACTTAGATTCATCTTTTTCTCTGCTTAATCCTTCCTATTTTCTAATTGGTTGCACACAAATACATAGAGATTCTACAAATAGATAATTTTTCCTTATCTCCAAAAGATCATAATCTATCCTTAGGTTGGCTTGAAAATATTTTACATAGTTTTTTGTGCAATCACAAACAAATATGTCTAATCTATGTTACTCGACATTTGAAGTTAGTGATACTCAACACATATTTTAATTTTATTTCTAACTCAGCACCTAAACTACTTAGCATCTACTATTCACTCAGCACTTGAATAACTCAGCATGGTCTATCTACTAGACATTTGAGTGACTCAGTACATGAGTGACTTGACACTCATTGTAACTCCACATGGTCTTATATTTACATATTATGCTCGGCATGCATTACTAGTTTGACATAAACTAATTAAATATCTTAAATTTGTTGACACTCAATTGTCAAAACCAATCTAAGATCAAAAATCTCCCCCTTTGACATGAGTGTCAAAAACACTTGAATATATACAAATAATCTAATCTACTCCAGTATAACATAACCATGACCTAGCTTATATACAAAACTTCCAAATTTCAAAAAAATTTAATAGTTTATGTACCTTAAAATGTATAAATCCCCCTAAGTTAATGTGTCTATCCCATATCCAAAATCTATTCTCCATGTTGATTAGATTTGTCTCTGCTGACTAATATTCTTTACCTTCAATGCACTTGCAACTAATGCTCTTTATGCTCCGCCTTAGCTATTCTTTTCTATTTTTATCTTTGCATTGTATTTATTCAAAAATGTGTCTCACTGAGATCAAAATCTGAATTTTTCTTTATTCATCTCCCTTATTCATTTGTTTTATTCATTATTCTCCCCCTTTCTTCTTGCATATTTATTCCTATGATTTATTTCCCTTGCTTCATTATCTCCCTCTTGTTTATTTATCTCCCCCTTTTTTGACACTTATATCAAAAGATCTATACACTTATAGTGTATTTTTCCAAAAAGGATTTATGGACTTCCATTATTATTTTTACAGTAGCATCCTAGTTGTGACATGCAACATCCAATGACTTTATTTGGATGGCTAGCTCTTCTACAAGATGTATAAGTCCATCTGGTGTTGAAAGATTGGGATCTTGCATCAACAATGTTTTTTCATAGCCTAATTCTTTATGGAGTATTTCCATGTATATGGTAAGAGAGGCCTCAATTTGTGTCAATTTGTCTCTTATATTAGCCTCTTATTTTGTTAACATAGCTAATTGACTCTATGATTGAAGCAATGTGTGGAAATGCTTCTAACTTTGAGCTTGGTTCTAAGGTAGTTGCATACCTAAGTTGTTTAGATTCCTTTCCAAGATTAGAATTCTATGTTTGGTGTCTTTGGTGAAGAGTGTGGGATAAAAAAATTTGGTGTACAATGAGAAAATATTCTCAAGTACCTTCTTCACATCCTCAACCTTATTTTCCAAAGCAACTTGTGATAGTGCTATATCATTCAATATATTTTCATTCACTTTTCCTTGAAACTTTCTTTCACACCACTCCAAAAGTTTGGCATTTGTATCTAGGTCTTCATTATTAACCTTTTCCATAATATCTAACAACTATTCCAATAGTGGCTTGGTTTCTTCTACAGTAGGCAAGCTGAATGCATCTAAAAAGATGTCTTTAATTTATTGTAATGATCTCTTTTGTCTATACTCCTTTCTAAGCATTTCTTGGTGTTTCTTCTTTTCTAAAGCTTGTTGCAACATGTTTATTTGTTCTAGTATTATTGTTGCATAATCAAACTGAGGCATCAATATGTGTTGATCTAAAGTTACATCTCCATAGTGAATTACCTTTTCAATCTTAGAAGAGCTTGAGCCTAGTACTAAAATTTGTAGGGGTACAGCTTCTATGCCTAGGTTCTAAAGGACTTTTGTAGGAGTGTTGGATGTTGGTAATGTTAAAAATTCTTGTATGGCTTATTGCTCCTTTTCCCTTGGTGCATCCTTACTTTCTTTAGATCTGCTTTGGTCAATCAAAATGATTGGGCTTGCACCTTGTGTTTGTTCATCAATTTGATTGTTTGTTGTTTCTTTCTCTTTTGTTGCAATCTATCTCTGTTCAATCAAATGAATTTTAATAGTTCTATCAACCTTTTTAGATGTATCTATTGAAATTTTAATCAAAATTTGATCACTTTTAGATGAAGGGATGGTAGAAGGTAGTTCTTGTGTATTCATCTTATCCCTTGTGATGTCAACTACTACCTTTTGAAGTTCATCCACACTGACCAATACTGGATTTTCACATAATCTTACCTGAAATGTAGATTGGTCTAGTATCTTTTTTAGATCTTTTGCAATCAAATAATTGATGTTATGAGTAGATACATCAAGAACATCCTTAACAATTATAGCTTCTATAGTTACATTGGTGTCATGCAGAGTGTCAACACTTGGCATTTGTGTGTCTTGCACACTGTGTTCTTCTTGTTGCTCTTCAACTATTGTCATGTCTTCATCTTTCTTTTGTTCTTCCTTTTAAACAATATTTCTTTTTCCTTGTCATCCTCCTTATCATCATTATCATAACCATTATTTCTTCCTCAAAGGGATCCTCTTCTCCTTGTTTGACAGTTGTTAACCCATAAATCAATTTCCACATTTGGGTGTATTTCTTCACAACATCTTCAATGTTTTTTTGAAGAATGTTGAATGCTCTATATTTAGGTCCAATTCTTCCACCATATTTCTTGTTTGCCTTGGTAATCTATCCATTTGTTAATTCTAGCATAACTTGTGCTAATGTAGATTCTCTAATTTGCTCCTCCAAGTTTAAACAATAATGCCATTGTTTTTCAACAAAGTCATATAGATATTTTGGTAGAGTATTGTCAAACTCAAGTGGGGTATTATTGAATTTGGACATCATTTCATATATTGATCCTTCGACTAAATTCTTTTCTTCCCTTCCAAGTTTTTCAAAATCAACATTTTTCAAACTAGACAAATCTATACTATTCCTAACATTCTCACAGATATTTTCAAGATTAGATTTAGGTGTCTGACTTACCACTTTAAATTGGCTTGTATCCTCATATTCTATTATGTCATCATTAGTATCTAGTTATGCAATGTATTTGCTTCTTTAATTCTTCTACACTTGGTCTCTTTTTTCTATAGCCCTGGCCTTTAATTTTTCTTTCTCCTTTGCCTTTTGTGTGGTGGCCAAGGTGCTTTCTCTAGTTGTTGGTGCTATTAGATTTTCTACGCTTGTCTTAGAAATTTTATTTGCCTTTGTCTTTGCCACAAGCTATGCCTTGGCCTTTCTCTTCTTTGGCTTGACATGTATTGGTGCTTCCTTTGCTTCCTCTTCTTTGACACCCTCTTCTTCTTATTTATCCTCACCCATGCCTTGGGTTAATGCAAGAGGTTCTTTAGTTTTATCTTGGTCTTCCTCTTCATCCTCTTCATCTCCTTCTTCTTCTTCTTCTTCTTCTTCAACACCTTCACCAAATTTGGCCTTTAATTTCTTCACCAATTTTTCTTTCTTCTTTAGTGTGGAGGTTGTCTTCAACTCCATTTCTACTTTGGACTTCATCACATCATAATTTCCAAATATTTTGGTTATTTAATCAACTTCTTTAGTAAGAAGTGCAGTGATGGTAGTTGAGGCTTCATCAACATTAATCTCATATCCTAAGGGTCTTAGCCATCTTACCATAGGTATGGTAGCATGTACATATGTGTGATCAATATCTTCAAAAAAATATATGTCTTTGTAATATTGTTCAACCAATGAAATAGGCATTCTCATCCTCTTCCTCATTGACTTCATAAAGTCTTCAAAATAACTTGTCATCATAGTTTCAAATTTCTCACCCATTTGCTCAATATATTCATTGATTTGCACAACCTGACTTGTCCATCTTCCAACTCACCTTGCCAAAAGATGGAAATGTATTTTGTACATAGAAAAATATGAAAATTAGGATTGATCCAAATTTGTATTGTGCACTCTTGGTTTTTCTAATGGCTCCTAGGTTCTCCATTATTTGTTGTAATTAAAGTTCAACTAGATCATAGGTATGATCCTTCTTTATAATTTTGTTGCCCACATCTACTACAATATAGGGTACACTATTCAATCTACTTGATTGATAGAACTTATGAGAAATTACCCTTATGGAAAAGTCTAATAGAGGATCTTTGATGGTATCAATTGTCATTCCACGTTTGTTCCATTTAGCACCTATGTTTTTCTCTATAACCTCTTTTGAGTCACTTCGTAGAGTCTTTTGCCAATCTAGGGTTTGAAAACTAGTCATCCTATGAATTATTCTCTTTGAAACTTTGATTGGTCCATCTTCCAACCATAGAGATCCATTATGTATTCTACTTAATATGATCATTATCCAGTCTATTTTAAACATTGTAATCTAGGGCATGGGTCAAACCCTTCCATTCTATAATTTTGAACCTTCTTTTAAGACGTCATTCTTACACAATTTGTCATATGCTTCCCTTATCTCCATATCACCAATTCCACCTATCTTGCAGTTATAACATTTTCTAACATCCTAAACCATAATAATTTTTAGGGGAATCATGTATAGCATGACTAATGAGTCTTTTTTATAAGAAACATCTAGAATTGTTCTAAAATTTGGTTGCTTCACTTCATTGCTAACTAAGTCAACATTTAAAAATTCTTCTCTTAATATATTCCTTGAATTGAATGCCATTTGACAAACTAGGGTGTATATAAATTTCAAATTGTGTAGCTCAGCTTATGAATAAATAACTTTGAGATTTGAAAAATGTGAGTGAAATTGTTGTTGGGATCTTTGTAGTCCCTTCAAACAAACTTCTAAATTTTCTTTTGCACTGCTTTCTCTCACTTGAAAATTGAAATGATAAATTTTCAGTGAAAATTGAACATATACCCTTCAAAAACCTTCCACTTAATGCTTAGTTCTTGTACAACTATAAACTCAAAATCAACATGATTTATGTTCCATTCAACATCTAATGACATGAACATCACTTGGGAGCTACTAGAGGCTCAACATCAACTAACTTAGTTTCATAACTCGACGCTAACTAGTGTTTCACTCGACATATATAGAGAACTTTTCATACTCAGAAACAACATGAAAACTTTGAAGATTTACCTTGAATTGTGACAACACCTTGCATCTTTATTCATGCTAATCCATTCTATTCAATTTTATTTTCTTTTGGAACTAATGTATGATATAATGCTTTGACTATCAGTCCCACATACTCTTGTTGCTTAGTTTGATGAAGTGTGACCACTTGACCCATTAGGTAAAGTGATCCCTTCTCCATTTGATGTACTATAATAATATTTATTTTTCCATATTTTATTCATGTCATTCTTGATATGTTCAACATTTTCCTTGCTTTTCCATTTATCAAATTCATAACTTGGTACCTTTGAACTAGTTGGACAATATTTACTAATATGACTAGTCTTCAAATAGTTAAAGCTTGTGGCTTGACTAAACCACCTCTTGTAATTACCACTAGAGTGATTCCTAATGCAAATCTTAGGTACATGTCCATATTCTTGACAATAGTGATAGCTATATCTTGTATTGTAATCCCAATTATAAGAATTTTCATAGCTTCTTACCTTTTTTGTCTTGCTTGATGACCATGTGGACTTTGATCTCCATTCAAAGGGTTTATGTCAATACTTTTGACATTTGTAGCAATATCCTTCAAATTTTGGTGCATGCATGGTTCTAGTTTTGCATTCATGTGCCTAATGACCTTGTTTATTGCACTTATGAAAATGGACCATATTATTAGGCTTGGCATTCCAATTTGTATTCTTGCTCCTACACACATTAGTAGTATGTCCTTTTTGTTAGGATAAACCACGGACAGAAAAAAAACTACATGCAAATATAACCAATAACAGAAAATAATAGATCACATAGAAATGAACACAAGGCACCAAGATTTAATGTGGTTCACCCAATCCCTAGGCTACATCCACCAAATAGAAAGTCTGATCTTATTACAATCCAGCAATTACAACCTAATTACAATCCATAATCCCTTACAGCTCAATACTACCCCAAGAACTAATTTCACATCACAACATAAAAAAAATACCCAACCCTAAACCCTTTTATACAAGTATTAAACTACTTTAGGGTTATAACATATCGGCCATAATTAGCCATAACTTTAGTGGTGAATCTATGAATGGAAAATATTACCAAAAAAATTTCTACGAATGGTGAATAGTACCAAAAAAATTTATGAAGTACGTACAGTACTTTTCTGATCAGTCACCACAATCTAACAATCTCCCACTTGGGGGCTGATCGGGCTCCACACTAAACAACAATCTCCCACTTGGAGATTGATCCTATAGCAATACCATTACCACATGGGACTCCCACTAGATCAAACCACCTTGGACTCTACTATTCTTTTATTCATGTTTAGTCTAAAAGACCAACCCAAGCTAAAGAGGAGTTCATTTTCTCTCATGTTACAACCTTGGTCAACATATCTGCTAGATTGTTATTGGTATGTATCTTCTCCAGCTTTAACTGTCCATCCTCCAAAAATGATTGAATGAAATGGTACTACAACTGTATGTTTTTGGTCTTAGAATGTAGAGATAAATTCTTTGCAAGATGAATGACACTCTGACTATTTGTGAACAAATAATTATCCTCCTAAGGATGTCCCAATTCTTCCAAGAAGATCTAAAGCCATATCATCTCCTTGGCTGCCTCTATATTAGCAACATACTTTGCCTCTATAATGGATAGAGCATTAATCTTTTGTAACCTAGAAACCTAGCTCACGACTGCCCCACCAACAGTAAAGACATAACCCATAGTACTCTGCCTAGTATCAATATCCCCTACCAAATTTGAGTCAAGATAGCCCTATAAATCAGTAGTAGAGCCCCCAAAGTGTAAACACTTATTGAATGTTCCTCTCAAATACCTAAGAATCCACTTGATAGCATTCCAATGCTCAAATCCTAGATAATTCATATACCTGCTAATGACTCCCACTACAGGGGCAAGATCTGACCTAGTGCATACCATAGCATACATCAAGCTTCCTATAGCTAAAGCATAGGGTACCTTGGACATCTTATCCTCCTCTTCCTATGTCTTAGGAAACATCTCCTTAGTCAATTTCAAATGACCAAGTAAAGGTGTGCTGATAGCTTTAGCATTCTCCATAGAGAAACATTGCAACACTTTCTCAACATAATCAACCTGAGATAGACTCAATGTTATGTTCTTCCTATCTTTGCAAATCTTCATACCAAGCATTTGTTTTGCTGCCCCCAAATCCTTCATAGAAAATGCATGTGCTAATTGGCATGTTAGCCCCTTAATATGATCCATGTTAGACCTAGCTACAAGCATATCATCAACATATAAACATAAAATAATGTAGCTATCATCATCCAACCTCTTAAAATAAATAAAATAATCTAAATGAGACCTTTTATAGCCATGGTCATGCATAAACCTATCAAATTTCAGATACCATTGCCAATTTGCTTGCTTCAAGCCATATAAACTTTTCTTCAATTTGCATACTAAGTTCTCCTTACCTTTGACCTCAAATCCCTATGGCTGAGCCATATAGATTTCTTCATCCAAATCACCATGAAGGAAGGTTGTTTTAACATCTAGCTGCTCTAAATGCAAATCTTTAGTAGCCACAAGACTTAAAATAGTATGGATAGAAGTCATTTTAACAACAGGAGAAAATATCTCATTAAAGTCAATTCCTATTTTCTGTTCAAATCCTTTTATAACTAACCTGCCTTTATTTTCTTACCTCCTTCCTCTTCTTTCAACCTGTAAACCCACTTATTTTGTAAAGCCTTTTTACCTACAGGAAACTTGCACAAATCCCATGTCTTATTCTTCAGCAAAGAGTCAATTCCATCTTTCATTGCAGACTCCCACTGAATCTTAGTATCCACTTGCATAGCTTCATCATAACTTTTAGGTTCACTAGCATCAGTAAGTAAAATAGAATACAAAGAGGGAGAAAATCTTTGTGGAGGTCTAATTTTCCTTGTTGACCATCTAACATTCATTGGTGTGTGTGTTATTTGTTGTTTTAGTTGTTGCACATCATGAGGAATGGTTAGAACAATAGCTTTTGGAGTATCATCTAGCAATACATAATCATCTTCTTTCTTCTAATGTTGCTGAAATAGATCTTTGTACAACACTTTCTCATTGAATATGACATCCTAACTTCTAACAATTTTATGATTTTTAAAATTCCAAAGCCTATAACCAAATTCATTAATGCCATATCCAAAAAAGACACATTTCTTCAATTTTTCTTCTATCTTGGTTCTATTTTCAAAGTCTATATGAGCAAAAGCTTCACAACCAAAGGTTTCACCCACATGTGTGATAAAAACCCAACGTGCAACCTCATGCTCCTTGTGCACTCCATTATAGTCTTGTTCATGCGTTCAGCCACTCCATTTTTCTATGGAGTCCTTGGAACAGTTTTCTATCTATAAATACCATTAGAGGATTTCAATAATATTTAAATTCATGACTGCAATACTCACCACCATTATCAAATCTGAGACATTTCAATTTCTTACCAGTCTCATTTTCAACCAAGCATTTCCATTTCTTAAAAGTTTGAAATACATCATATTTCCATCTAAGGAAATAATCCCATACTTTTCTAGTTGCATCATCAATAAATGTAACATAACAATGAGAGCCACCAAGGGAAAATACCTGAGCCGGTCCCCATACATCTGTATGCACAAGCTCTAATTTCTCTATTTTTTTTCCTTCCAAGTCTTTACAAAACTCACTCTCTTTTGTTTTCCATACAAACAACTTTCACAAAAATCCATATTAACACATTTTAGACCTAGTAAAACTTTCTTTGAATGAAGTACTTTCATACCTTTCTCACTCATGTGCCCAAGTCTGTTGTGCTATAGTGTTGTATCAGAATCTATAATAGCTATTTGTTCTCCCTACTCAACTGTAGCAATTGTTCCAACGAGTTGACTTGCTGAAATTAAATTCCTTCTTAGCCTTGGAACATGTCTTACCTCATGTAGTAGCCAATGATTCCCATTCTGCAACTTAATCTTAATTTTTTCCTTTGCAACAATTTGACAGAGTTAATTATCCCCCAAATAAACAAGCCCAAAATCCCCATGGACATAATCAAAGAAATAACCTTTATGAGGTGTAGCATGAAATGAAGCCCTAGAATATAAAACCCATGAATCATCTACACTTTCTAAAGATAGAAGCAAAGCATCCTCTTTGGATTTGTTACTTACCACATTTGCCTCCTTGTCTCCATCTGATTTATCTCCTTCATTTTTGTTTTGATTCCAACAATCTTTCTTTTGGTGCCTTGGTTTCCCACAATACCAGAAATCATTTTGTTCTCTTGATTGAGACCTCTGCCCTTTTGACTTTCCTCTTGATTTCCCATGATTTCTAGAGCTACTTCCTATCTCAGTGGTTCTGCCCCTACTTTGTGCATTCAAAGCACTTCCTGATGTAGATCCACCTAAGGATTTCCTAGGAGTTTCCTCACTCAAAACAACACCAATCACATCATCATATTTTAGGGTACTAGATCTAGTAATAGAATTACTCACCGCCATTACCAAGCCATTCCAGCTTTCAGGCAAAGAACACAAAATCAAGAGAGCCCTAATTTCTTCATCAAAATTGATACCAACAGAAGATAACTAACTAGTAATAGTATTAAACTCATTTAAATGATCCACAATAGATACACCATCTACTATTTTCATATTAAATAAACACTTCATGAGAAATACCTTGTTTGAAGTGGAGGGCTTTTCATACAGTGTTGCTAGGGTTTTCATTAAATCTTCTATCATCTTTTCTTCTGTAATATTAAATGCCACCGATGGTGCCAAGCTTAACCGAATGCTTCTGAGTGTCTTTCTATCCAAAAGATCCCATTTAGCCTCTGACATAATTCCCTAATTCTTGGCTTTTCCTTCCAATGGCTTCCATAAATCCTTCTGATATAGATAGTCTTCCATTTGCATCTTCCATAACTAGAAGTTCTGCCCATTAAACCTATCAGCCCTCACCTTACCCTCATCTACCATTACTCCCACTCAAGTGTGAGACTCCCACTCAACTATGAAACTTTCCTACAGAGGATAACTGAAAAAAAACTAGGCTCTGATACCACTTGTTAGGATAAACTATGGATAGAAATAAAAACTACACGCAAATATAACCAATAAAAAATATATATATATCACACAAAAATGAACACAGGGCACCAAGATTTAACGTGGTTCACCCAATCCCTAGGCTACATCCACCAAACAACAAGTTCGATCTTATTACAATCCAGTGATTACAACTTGATTATAATCCACAATCCCTTAGAGCTCAATACTGATGCAAGAACCAATTTCACATCACAACATAAAAAAATGCCCAGCCCTAAACCCTTTTATACAAGTATTAAACTACTTTAGGGTTATAACATGTTGGCCATAATTAGCCATAACTTTAGTGGTGAATCTACGAATGGCGAATAGTACCAAAAGAATTTTTATGAATGGTTCATATCTTCGAACCCCACTAATTATGAAGTATGTACAATACTTTCCTTATCAATCACCACAATCTAACACTTTCTTTCCACAATTATGACAAGTAGGTTTGGAATTCTTAACTTTGTTGTTCCTTTCCTCAGTAGCTTTGGATGATTCTCCTTCTTCGGTGCTTGTGTGGCCCAACCCTAGGGTATCTCTATTGGATCTAGGGGATTTTAGTAATTTCTCAAAGTATTTAATAGCTTCCTTTGGATTGTTGAGACTTTCAAAAAGTTTCTTTTCTCTTTTCAAGTCACACTACAATTTTAATGTAGTTATCTCAATGTCCTTGACATTCAACTCATGATGAGCATTCATCATTTGGCTCGAGGTATTCAATTACATGTTTGAGATCCTAGATAACTCTATTGACTTTTCTTCCAATCTCTTGTTTAAGATTTTTTTTCATCTTCAATCATGGCCTTGTCTTCTATAACTTTCTTCTTTTGTTTAGCTTGTGCTCTATTCTTCTCAATTAGATCTACAATTGTTGCATGAAATTCACTAGAGTTTCCATCTGTAAATAGCTTTGTGGTGTCAATTTCTTTGTATTTTGTGTCATTTTCTACTATAACTATCTCTTTCCTTCTTTTCAAGGAACTTTTAAAAGCATCTGTAGCTTCATTTAGTTGATGTATTATGAGATATATTTCAATCTCTTGATTCTCAATAGTCTTTCCTAGTTTTTAGACTTTCATTTCAAGATCTTTCCTCTAAGCTGCAAAGCTTCTCCTCAGAACTTAGCTTTGATGCCAATTATTGGAATTACAAGTGGGAAAGGTAAACTTCCGACAGGGGTGAATCAAAAGTAAAAACATGAACCCATAAAACTTCTTACCTTACATCCACCATATGAATTCAATAGATAAATTGAAATAGCATGAAAAGTAAATGCATCTAAAACATATAAGAAATTAAACACACACACTTTAACACTAGGTATGATTACCCAAAAACCTTCCAAATGAGAAGGTAAAATTGGGGTGGAAATGACACCCACAAATCTTCACTACTGCAGCAATAAAGTGTAGCCAATTAAGGTTACAATTGTTTGACCATGAATCATGATCTTCCCTATGAAAGGCCTACCCTATTAAAGGCTTACAAAAACTATTAATTCCCACTTTGTTAGAGGATTTCAACACCCTATTAGATGTGTGTCTAGTTAAAGGGCTTCTAATAAGGCATGTTAGGACCACTCCAGTTAGGAGATTTAACTGAAATCAATTGTCCAAATGTCTCAACATAGATCTTGTGATTGGCTTTGGTTTTCCTGATTAAAGATCTAATTTGAATAGTATCCTTCTTAATCTTTTATGATTATATGCATCAATGATGTATCTTTATCTATCCTTTGTTCTCCTCTAACTAATTCTACAATTCACTCTCACTGCTAAGTCACCATGAATGCTCTATAAACAATTTTGATTTTTTACCCCTTGTTACCTTCATGTAACTTGATCTCTCTCACATACTAAAACTTTTTGGACTTTTTCTGCATTATAAAAACTTTGGTGGCTTAGGGTTAGGTATGAATCTATGGCTAAGATTCATCCTTTTTGCCACTTAATCCTTTCTATTTTCTGGTTGGTTGCATGTGAATACATAGGGATTCTGTAAATAGATTCATCTTTATCTCCAAAAGGTCATAATCTATCCTTAGGTTGGCTTGAAAATTGTTTACATGGTTATTTGTGCAATCACAAACAAATATGTCCAATCTATTTTACTCGGTGCTTGAAGTTACTAATAATTGGCATAGTGTAATTCTATTTCTGACTCGACACTTGAACTACTCGGCATCTACTCTTCACTTGACACTTGAGTCACTTGGCATCGTCTATCTACTCAACACTTGAGTGACTTGGCACATGAGTGACTCAACACTAATTGCAACTTGAGATGTTCTTGTATTTACATATTATACTCGACATGCATTACTAGTTTGACATAAACTAAGTAAATATCTTAAGTGTGTTGACACTCAATTGTCAAAACCAATTTGAAATCAACATAAATTGTATATCATCTCACTATTTCTTTTAATTCAATGAATTAGGTAAATGCTTTAGTAAATATGATAGGATCTCTAGGTAGTAGGAAGGATATGTGTAAGAATAAGTTTTAGTAAGAACTGCTAATAATATTTATTGTAATTCAATCAATTAGGTACAAAAATTTGATAGACTCTTAATCCCAATGGATGAGGCACTAATAAAATAGTTTAGTTTACATAGGAAGAAGTCATGGATAAGCATAAAGCTTAAAATCAAATCAATTTTTCTTTAATTTTTGAAGAAATTCAAAGCTAGTCAACACTTGTTAACACTTAACCTCTGAGTTTTGGTTAGTTTCTATTCCCTAGAATTATTTGTAGATCCAAGAAGAATTATGAAAAATATTCTACAAGGGATGAATATGGATATAAAATTTTAATGAATGATGTATGCATGTAATATTAGGTTGTAAATCTTTTATCCGTTAGGTGCATTCACCTTGGTTTTGTAGAGCCAAAAGAGTAGAAAATCTTCCATGATTTTGTTGAAGTTGGGTCCAGATATGAAGAACATATAGTTGTTTATAGTAAGTACCTAATCCTTAGGTTATTTTTATCTTCACCATCTTGGTATTAAGTATTTTGTTTCTTAGTAGTGTAAAAGCACCAACAAAATTGTGACTCCATTGGGGAGTTGTAAAATACATGTTTATGTGTGAAATTTACTACAATTTCTTTGGTTGTGTTAGTACATATTTTGTCAATTTACTTAGTAATTAATCATGGTTATATTGGGCTTTTCTAGTGACAAACCTTGAGAATTCAAAAAGAAAAGAGAAAACCGTAAGTACCACAGGTGTACACTGAAGTATATTGTCCTTACAAAGTGTCTTATCAATCAAGTAAGAGTTATAGTCCCAGATTTATTGTAATTGGTTTCTTTGTGAATATCAAATTCATTCATACTATATCGTGATTTTTCCTTGAGTCAGAAAGTTATTGCATTGTATATTTTCCCTAAAACATGGTGCTAACTCAATCAAGGTTTTGAAACTAGTTCTCATTTATAAATAATCCAAATAAATGGATGACAAGAGCATATCCTAATGTACCATTATATACTAATTTACCGTAGGGTTGTAGAAGAACCAAAAAAAGAGGAAAGAAGACATAAATCCTACTTGGAAACCAATCGGTAATATGTGAATAAAATCTCAATACCAACCAGTGCTAGGGAGAGAATTTTCTTCATTAAGTTCTAAATCAAAGATCACAAGACTCCTCAGAGGGATTTTTAGTACTCCATTACAAGAAGGACAAACATACCATGAAAAGAATGTTTCCTCAATGAGAGATGCACTACATAGGCCAGATGTGATACATGAAATGAATCATAGGTTGGGATATAAGAATGTCATGGAGGATCCTTTTAATCCTAGAACAATTCCATATGTGGAGACAAACCTTATAGATCTTGAGGATCTTGCTAATTCAAAAGAAACTTCTATAGATCCAAAAGAGGTGTACTCAGAGATATGACTCTTGAAAAAATGGGTCAAAGAAGTAGAAGCCAAACATGCTTGTTTAGAAAAGGAAAGAGAACAAGCCATAATGGATTCTCTCATTGAGAGAGATAATTTTCTCAGAAGGATGGTTGCCCTAAAAGATTAGAACAAGAAATTGGATGAAAGGACTTTAGTCCTTCATGCTGATGTTTTTGGGGATACAAATAGTTTGAGATCCAAGATTTTAGAACAAGAAAAGCTCATAAGCCAAATACAAGAACCTATCATATCTCAAGTTCAACCCTACAAGCTTGTTTAGATAGACCATGTAGAACCTATTGTGAAATCCGCAAATAAAGGAAAAGGCAAGGCTATAGGAATCCAAATAAATGAACCTCAAGCTATACAAGTAAATCTATGAATCCTCCTACGTAAGAATTAGATTTAGATCTAGAGAAGGCCATAGAAGAGGAGGATCCTGCAAAAGAAATTGGGAATATTGAGAATGAAGCTCAAGTAGCAGAAACTAGGAGAAAGATTCAATTTATCAAGTCTAATTCTACCTTAGCCTCATGGCCTAATTTGTCCACCCAAGTTGCAACCTCTATACCTACTTGTGGGCCAATAGTCTCTAACCAAAATATGTCTTAATCTACCCTTTTTTCATCATCTACCACAGTACTTAGATCCCTACTATTCAAATACAAAAATCTCAAAATATTGTCCATAATCAGACCAATGTAGCAAGCACATCCAATACTATTGGTTTTCAAACGAAGCCTATATATATATATATGTAGTATAGAGAAATGTCATTCTTAGGTATTCCTAGTTTTCCCCATCCAATATCATTTGACCTAAGAGACAAAGTTGTCAAGTTTCTTGGAAATAATGATGTTACTGGTGAGGAACATTTGAGAATATCTATAAATATGTTAAATGATTTTGAAGTTGAACATGAGGATGTGGTGATGAAATTGTTTGTACACTCATTGATTGAGGATGCAAGGGAGTGGTTTAGGAGATTATTGGATGACAACATTAGTTCTTGGAGTGATTTAGAAAAAATGTTTAAAGAGCAATATAGAGATAAAAATATTGGTTTTATGTTGAATGACTTCAACATTATCAACAAGAACCCTATTGAATCTACATTTGATTTCAATGTAACATTTCGAAAGGGAATGTACAAACTATTTCAGGTTATGAAATTGAATGAGGATGTGTGCCTTACAACATATTTCAATACTTTTGACAGTAAAATGGCTTATCAGTTGAGAGATAAAATCCCAAAACTTTGAGGGATGCTTACAAGGTCATAGTGAATATTGAGAACAATAGAAAAGCATCTAGTAAGATAGGAAGGAGAGATGATCCAAAGCTATTCAATCCCAAGAAGAATAAAAAATAGATTGATAAAGCTCCTATTGGTTCCCATAACTATAGATTGGTATCCTATGAGCCTTGCTTGCTCAATGTTGGGATATCCAACTGGTTAAGGCCAACTTGATGAGATTGATTGATGTGATCCAAATCCCCTATGCTTCTAGCTCTACAAAACCAAGATGGGTGTACCTGATCCTAGATGAAAAAATTAGATCCAAGATGCTTATATAAGATCAATTAGAATGTGAATGCAATGAAAGCTTTCAAAATGGCAATAATTATAGAAATATTTAAGATTTTAAATTAAGAATTAAGAATAAAACTAAATAATTGTAATGAATATTTTTGAAATAAGAATAAGTATAGACTAATGCAACAAATGAATATATTAATTCTTCAAAGACAAGATATGAAGCAATTGCTAGCATATGGATTATGAATTATAGAAAATATAAAGACAAGTGCCAAAGGGCGATAGAGTCAATATTTTAAGTTTAAAACATACAAATTTATAAAATTCTATGCATATTAATTGTAAACAATTTAATAATCAAGATACGACAGATCAAATATATGGACGTAATTTTAAAATAGTCTAGAATGTACTGTAACTCTTGTGGTTTAGAGACAAACTAGACATAGATTCAAAAATAATAAAATATTTCTCAATATCTATGATGTTCAATATTAAAATATTATAATTGATTATGTCGACTTATCTACCATATAAATTATTTAAAAATTAAAATAATAATTATAAATGATGAAACTATATAATATTTTAACTCTAAAGCTTCATGTGAAGTGAAATAAATGTTTCTTACTAATCATACTAGAAACAAAATTGTAGTGGAGACATTCCTTACGGATGATCTATCCAATACAGTCTGACTCTAGAATCACATAAGGTTTATTCAATAATCCATAATCCATGGGCTTGGTTCAAAAGTTCATTAATTTTCCAAATAAAAAAAATATAATCAATCAAATGGGCATGTATATCTTTGGGGTACTAAAAATTTGCCAAAATATATGAATTTTATAGTCTGTCTTTTACATCTCATATTTATAAATTTTAGAAGGGTGTTGGTTGCTTTTTCCAAACATCACCTCCTTTCACAATAAATAACTAATTGATTTTACTAATTCAACGATACTTCATATCAACATTTGATAATCTATTTGTTGCATTTTATAATTTGGTATAGGTATACCATTGGCAAGTTTGGTTATAATTTCAACAAGGTAAAAGTACAAACCTATGTCACCCTTTTATAAAGCAAAAGGTTAACAAAAGTATAATTGTTCACCTTCAATGACATAAAACTAGTATTATTATTTAGAATTTGAAAATTAAATAAACTAGTAAAATTTGTAGAAATGGATGAAGTTAAAGATTATAATTTTTAATAATTATTTGGAATAAGAAATGACATCTTTTCCTATTTTCAAAGATAAATTATTAGTTGTTGAAAAATGTTGAAAATTAGGAATCTAGTTCCCACCACAAAATGACATGGAAATAAACGTATTTCCCTTTGATCTCGGACTATGTTATGGATGGCATATATAGCTAGACAATCAAAAATAAAAATAGGCTTTAGACCTATATTTTTTCTTTAATAAGAATTCAAATTTTAACTTATTCAAATCGATAGTTTTCATCTCCCACCACATTTTTTGAAATAAATGTATTCCAATAAAAAGAAAAAATATAGATTCTAGAAGAGGATTCTCTCCTCTAGAACATCATATAATTTTAATTTCTTTGATCTATGATTTAATATTTCCTTCTTTCTCAAAATTGACATCTTCTCCAATGTTAAAATATGTACTTATAGAATTTTCTAATTACAATATACTATATCTAATTAAAACAATGTGAAATATATATGAGAATATTCATGTCTTTGAGCTCTATAAAATGGTGTTTATATGTTATTAAAAAAATATAATAAAAAATAGTAAGACTTATTGAAAAGTTAGTTTTCAGAAATAATTTTATTTCTTTAATAATTGGATAGTAACTAGTATAAAATATGAATTTAATAGACATTTCCAATTGGAAAAGTGTGAGACCATATATAACTTTTCTAGAATAAATTTAGCAAGATCATGTGTTTGAACATAAATGATTTTTAGATAGAAATACTCAAATTCAATTATTCTGATAAGTCAGTCTAAAAAGTGACACAACTTTTTAATTTTACCCCCCATTAGCCTCAATTTGCACCTAAAATGTTTCTCATGCAATGCATTAACACTTGCACTACTCCAAACAATACCGCATCTACATAGTTGCTTACGTTCCTTCCATAATGATGATCATTACCAGCTCTTTTCCTTGAGTAAATTTGCATACCTATGTAAGATATAAAATATTATTACATACAAAACAAAATGTGAAACTTTCATTCTCATATCCTTCTTTTGAACCTAGGCTAAATGCATAGCTTGCTATGATTATACATATCTAGACATTATTGTAGATGTCACTGACTATCTTGAAATTATTAGGCCACTCTTTGCTAAGCAATATATGAGTTTATCCTTTTTGTGAGTGCACAAGGTAATAGAAACAACATTTAATGGTTTATGTCTTGTTTGTGTTTTTCCAATTTATAATATTTGTTAGTTTGTCCTCTTTAAACATTGGAGACTATATTAGCAGGCTTTTACTAATGAATATTTCTATAGATTTTGATTTTTGCAAGGATGACATTACCCTATGCATCACATGTTGTTTTATATCTTCACATGGCTTAGATGTTCAACACTCAATATGCATAAAAAATTCATAATGTTTACTTCATATATTTTTGATAGAATCATGTTCACCATTCTATTATAGGGATTTTATTCCATAAACAAATCACCAAGTATATTCATATTCAATCTTTAAGTTTTAAAGTTTCTGGTGAGAGTGAGAAAATGTCTATAGCTTTGGATTTCAATGTAATATCTCTAGTCAACTCATACATTATGATGTGTTTTGTGTATAATGACTGCTAATTTAGAAGAGTAGATTGGATTATCAAATGATTATGGGGTATTATATCCATAGGAATTTCTCATACCAAGGTATCTTTTCTTGTATACAGATGGAAACAGGAGCCCACAAACTAAATTCACACCTTAGTCAAGAACAACTACAACACTCATAGGGAATGCTATGAAGACTGGATCATACAAAAACCAAGGTGCATTTACTGAATGACATGATATCAACTGTATTGTTATCTTTCAATACCAATGTTCATTTTTGAATCATACCAACATCATTACTAAAATGGATGCAAATTTTGGACTACATTAGCTCTTATAGGTAAGAATCCTGAGGAAGTCACAATAGGTCAAGTATTCGATGTATTGAAGAAGATGAACCCACCAAATTTCAATACAGACAAACCTAATGTTGGTGAAGAGGCCGCAGTCAATAACAACCATTTTAATAGACAACCAAGAATGCAAAATTACCCATATAGTACCCAATGGAAAGATGGTAAACCAATTCCTAGGTGGACCCAAAATGTGAAAGATAAGGGTACCTCAGATCCTCTAGAAAGAAGTTACATTAACATCAATGGTAATGTACCATGGTGCATCATATGCCAATCACCTCACTCCTTAGATTATTGTGCAGTGGCTTAATCATTTTATACAAATCAAAATGTTCAGAATAAGGAGGAAGAAGAAGAGAAGAATCATGATGATGTAACCTATAATATGGTTAATATGTGTGATGATTATGAAGATTTTGAGTTTGAATATTAGGAAAATGATATTGCTAGTTAGAGAGATCTTTTCTAGTTACATCACTAGAAAATATTTTCAAATGATGAAGACTATGATGAATATAAGGTATGCATTACATCCTCAGCTATTGATCATATAAATCTAAGAATGCCTTCTCAAGAGGACATTAATAGAATTGCTACAGAAATGATTTCTCAAGTTCATAGTAATTATAATTTGAGAAGCAAGAAAGTTGGTAATGAAACTAGTAAGCCCTCTAACATTTTTATATAGGACATTACCCAGGTAAAAGTACAAACCTATGTCACCCTTTTGTAAAGTGAAAGGTTAACAAATGAATAACTATTCACCTTCAATGATATAAAATTGATATTATTATCTAAAATTTGAAAATGAAGTAAAGTAATGAAAGTGTAGAAATAGATCAAGTTTAGAATTATAATTTTTAACAATTATTTGGAATATGAATTGATATGTTTTCATAGTTTTATACATGATTTTTGAATTTCCAAAAAATGTTGAAATCAAGGGTCTAGTTCCCATCACAAACCTATATGGAAATAAACATATTTCTCTCTGATCTTAGACTATGTTATACATAACATATATATGTAGAATATTCAAAAGTTAAACTTGGCTTTAGACCTATATCTTCCCTTTTATAATGATTCAAATTTCAACACACCTAAAATTAATACTTTTCGTCTCCGACCACATTTTTCGAAACAAATCTATTCTAACCTAAATAAAAACTATACATTCTAGAAGAGGAATGTCTCCTCTAGAGTAACATATAATTTATTTTTTTTTTTGATGTGATTAAATATTTTTTCTTTCTCAAAATTGACATATTTTCAAGTGTTAAAATATGTTCTTGTGGAATTTTTTAATTAAAATATGCTATATCTATTGAAAACACTAAAATCTATATGAGAATATTCTTGACTCTGAGCTCTATAAAGTGGTGTTTATAAGTTATTAAAAAAATATCATAAAAAATAGTAAGAGTTATTGAAATGTTAGTTTTCTAAAATAATTATATTTCTTTAGTAATTGTATACAAACTAGTATAAAACATCCATTTAATAGACATTTCCAATTGGAAAAGTGTGAGACTGTATAAAACTTATCTATAATGAAATTATCTAAGATCATATGTTCGAACAAAATTTACCTTTATATAAAAATAATAAAATAGAATCATTCTAATAAGTCAGCATAAAAGGTTACACAACTGCTTTGTACTTTACCCACCCATAAGATGAAGGATGATAATAAGAAAAATAATGTAGAGGTAGAAAATGTCAAAGATAGTATAGTCAAGAAATGGGAGCCCAAAAAGAAGGTACAATTTTAGAAAAATGAGACACCTAGAGCAATGGTGCAAGAGAAGAAGTCAGGTTCTAATTTTGCTAAGAAAATAATAGTGCCTCCTACTCAAAAGATTTCCATTCCAAGTATTCTTGTAAAACCTACTACATCTGAACCTATTGATATGACATCTATGTTGTCATAGATAACTATCAAAGTTCCTCTATCTAAATTATTTGAAATTGATGAATATAAGAGCAAAGCTTTGTCATGGTTGGGAAGAATAGATAACAACAACAATATTACTGTTGAGCATGATACTATGCAACAAATCCCAGTGGTAGTAGAAGATAGTGGCATTATATCCCAAATCCATCAAATGCTTTTAGATGATTCATTAGTAGCTTATTCAAAAGATACTGACCCATGTTTTCTTAGATTGATTATAAAAGGGAAAACTCTTAAGAATTGCATGATAGACACAAGAGCCTCTAACACCATTAAGGCTTTCAAAGTCAGAAAAGCCTTAGGTCTAAAAGTAGATACCAAATAAGGACATATAGTTATGGATCCTAGGGTAGTCCTTGTCATAGGTACTATCAATGCGTTACCATTCAAATTAGTTGCATACCATAATGTAGAATTGACAATGTCAGTCCTTGTAATCGATATACCTCCACATTATGGAATATTGCTATCTAGAAAATGGAGTGTTTCTATGGGAGGTAGCTGACAATGTGACTTATCTTATGCAACTTTTCATATAGGTGATAAGGCTATTAGGGTAGACAGGGAACCAAGGGTCAATCATATTTTTGGAGATGAAATTGATAAGGGTCCCACTTGCTTCCTAGATACTAGTGTGAATGCATTTAGGGAAGAACTCGTTATCCAAGAAGTGGAGAAAATCCCTTTTGTAATTACACATGAAGTTGAATGATGCATGGATTCACCAATTCTATGGACCATGTATTTTGATGGGGCAAGTTCTAATGAAGGTTCAGGGGTAGCAGTAGTTTTTGCTTTTCTTGAGAAGAACACTTATAGATACTCATTCACCTTGAATTTCTCTTCTACCAATAACATAGCAGAATATGAAGCACTTTTACTGGGGTTAAGAGTTGAAACTCACCATGGAATCAAAAGCTTACATGTCATTGGTGATTATGAATTAGTGGTTTCTCAAATTAGAGAAACTTATACATCAAAAAATAAGAGATTGAAACAATATAGAAATGTTATGTGGGATAAAATTGAATTATTTGATGCATTTGGTTTTTATTGGATGGGAAGGAGTCAAAATAAGATGTTTAATCTATTGGAAAATGTAGCTATCAAGCCCAAGGATGTATCATTCACTACAATTTCATAGATTGAGGTACAAAATCAACCTTCAATACTTGACAAAATAGAACATTGGCAAGTCTTTGAGGATGATAGAAATATTTTAAACTTCTTGTCAAGTGAAGATAAATACCATCAAAAAGAACTAAATTGTAGTTCTTTAATTGAAACCATAGATGGTAAGGAAACAATCTTTGTTCAAGAGATTATACAATTGAAAACCAAAAAAGTACCCAAAGGGTTAGTGGTTTTAGAGAACATGTTTGACAACCAATATATGGTGAACTCTAGAGTTAGAGATCATAAACCCCAAGAACTAGAAGAGATAAACCTTGGCACTTCTAAAGCCCCAAAGAAATTTTATATTGGTCAAAACCTAATAGCTAAAATTAGAAAGCCTCTGATTAATTTGCTAAGAAAGTATAGACATGTTTTGGCATGGTCTTATGATGACCTTAAGGCTTATAGAGAAGATGTATTCTAGCATGTCATACTACTCAAAGAAAATGTTAAACCTTTTAGAAAAAAAAAAGAAGCCCATTAAACCCCACCTTACCTCCTAAAATGCAACAAGAGCTAATGAAGCTAAGGGATGGAGGGATAACCAAACAAATTAGGCATTCCACTTGGGTATCAAACTTGGTGCCTATTGAAAAGAAGAATGGAGACATAAGGTTGTGTGTAGACTTTAGGAACTTGAATATTGCTTCCTTGTAAGACAATTATGGGTTACCAAACATGAAAGCTAGATGCTACAACAAGTGATTGGTTTTGAATTGATGTCTATGCTGGATGGATTTTTTAGATATAACTAGGTCCTTGTGAATGAGAAGCAACAATTCAAGATAGCTTTTACAACTCCATGGGTTAATAAATGTAGAAGAAACTTTTTAGAGGGCTATGGATGTGGATTTCCATGATTATATTAACAAGTTTATGGTGGTATACCAAGATGACCTCACAACATATTCCAAGAAGGTTGAGGACCATTACAAACATCTAGAGAAGATTTTCATCAAAGATTTAAAATATGGAGTATCCTCAAACCCAAAGAACTATACATTTGGAGTAATAGGAGGGAGATTGTTAGGTCATATATTAACAAAGGATGGTGTGAAGATGATGGAGACACAACCCAAGCACAAAATGGACACAATAGAAAAGGGAAAATTTTATTAATTGTGAAAATATGCTAGTATACTTGATGCAGAGAAACAGACTCCAAAACATGCCCTATGGGCTTACAATAGCGTAAATCTAGAGATAAATTCTTCTCCTAGTACCTTCTCTCAAACTCCAGTCTGAACTGCCTTTTACAATGTCAAAAATGTTCTTAAATAGACCTTGGATGGTTAAGGATTAGGAATACATTCTAGAAACTACTAGTTGGCATCAACCAACCAAATAGAAGGCTCCAGAAGTAGCATTGGAAGTTGGTACAAAATTAGAAGAATCCAAAAACGGTAACCGAACTTTCGGGAGGCATAACTTTTGAACTGTAGCTTCGATTGACAAATCATTTACATTTTTGGAAAGCTCTCAAAGCACTTTATAGCCCTATGGACCAGCTTCGCTCATCCACCATTTTTCAGCCCTATTTCAAATTATTTAATGCCCCTAACCTGACTTTGAAACATTCTTAAGAGGTCTCCAAAAATTGAAAAACTGCAATAACTTTCAAACCATGGGGCCTTTTGACCTGATTATTTTTTTGGAATGCTCTAAATTATAATTACATTCATTTGGCCAATTTACACCCTCTAATTTACCAAAATTATGGCTCAATTACATCTATCTTTTTGGCATTTACACGTATCCCAAGGTGTTCAAATACTCTAACCTAGAACATTGATAGTGGAACTGTGAGAGTTGGAACTTTATTTGACCCAAATGGGTATCCAAAAATGAAAACACATGAAATAGAAACTAAGTCTAAGTACATTTTTTGGGTGACACAAGATTTCCCTTATGCCTCTGGATGCTCCTGCATCAGAAAATTGATCTTGAAAAAGTGGCTACCATTGATAAAGTTCCTAAGCCAAAGAATGTAAAATGAATACAATCATTGTTTGGACAAGTAAACCTTTTGAGAAGATTTGTTACAAACTTTGCAAAAATTAGTAGACCAATTTACAAAATGCTTAAAAGGGGAGTTCTTATAAATTAAGATTGTGAACCTTCACAAGCTTTTTAGGACATTAAAACTACTATAAAAAATGCTCCTATCCTTAGAACTCATAACTACAAAAAACTGATGCATATATTTTCCTTTGCATCCTTCCATATTGTGGCAGTAGTCCTGTTATAGAAGAATGAAGAAGGGTATGAATAACCTATTACATTTTTTAGCAAATCCCTTCAACCTATAGAATTAAAGTATAAAATAAATGAAAAACAAGCCTATGCTTTGGTAAAAGATGTCAAAGTCTTTAGATGTTATCTAGTAGGTGCCATTATCATTGCATTTGTACCTAGTGTAGCTGTATATTCTCTCAATCAGAGGTGTCAAGTAGAAGATGCAGATGAATCAATAGGATTTAGTAGTTTAACGCTCACATTCAAAATGCCAAATTGGTAAGAGGTCAAGGACTAGAAAATCTCATGGCTCAATCAAACGTGGATGCTAATCAGATAAATTTTGCAGTGGATGACTTAAGATCAAGATTATGTGTTATGGATCAATGTGAATGGTATACCAATGTCATGTATTATCTACAGCATATGGAAGCTCCATCCCATTTGATAGATAATGAGAAAAGAAGCATAAAGTTATAGTCCATTAGGTATACTATTGTTAAAAATACTTTATGTGGAGGAACTTTAAGGGAGTGTTACTAAAATGTGTTGATCAAGAGAAATCCAAAGAGACATTGAATGGGATGCATGCAATTTTTTGTGGAGGACATTACATGGCTAAAACCACTACCTACAAAGTGATGAGAGCTAGATTTTGGTGGCCTTCTCTATTCAAAGATGCTCAATTATTGGTTAGAAAATGTGATGTTTGTCAGAGATATGCAGGAAAACTGAAGTTTACTAGAAATACTCCATTAAAACATTGAAGTCTAGGCACCTTTCCAGCAATAGGGTATAGATTTTATAGGTGAAATCTCTCCCAAATCAAGCACTAGTTATTCATGGATTCTGGTAGCCACTAATTATTTTACAAAGTGGGTAGAGGATGTTCCTACCAGGAATGCTACTAGTAAAGTTGTGAATAATTTTCTTCTAAACAATATCATTTTAAGATTTGGATGCCCACAAAGAATTTTAACTAACAATGAAATGTTTCTTAGGTCAGAAGAGTTCATAAATTTTTGGGATAAATATGGCATAACAAGATAACATATTCCCCATATCATCCATAAGGAAATGGAGAAGCTAAATCTACAAACAAGAGTTTATCAAAGGTCATTAAGAGGACTCTGGATGGTAATAAAAATTTGTGGAATTCTAAACTATAGTTGGAAATATGGGATAATAGGTTGACAGTAAGGAAAGCCATAGGTGTAGCACCCTTTGACATTGTATATGTGATCTAGGAAAGAATGGCTCAAAATAATCTAGTAGGCTTATATAATTACATTCAAATGTATGATGAAGATATTATTTATGATATGTAGGAGAGGATGGATGAGTTGGTAGGGTTAACTAAGACTAGAAAGGAATCTTCTTTGAAAAATACAAAATTGTAGTTACAAGTCAAAACACTATATGATAGAAAGACAATAAATATGAAGTTTGAAATTGAAGACCTAGTTCTCATCTGGAATGCTAGGATTAAGGATAAATGAAAATTCGATCCAATATGGCTAGGTCCTTATCTAGTTGAAGCCACATGGGGGTAAGACTCTTATATTCTAAAGGATTTATTAGGTAATATTCTTGAGCTACCAGTTCATGGGCAGTTCTTGAAGAGGTATTTTTGCTGAAAATACTTGTTATTCCATGACTAGTAGCTTAGGTTATTTGTACATTTTGTAAATTCTTTGTGCCTTTTCTATAGCCATTGTATAATTTTTTCCTTGTGTTTTTTCTCTCTTAGAGTTGTTAAGTAAGAAATGGTCAAGTTTGTAGTTTGCTTCTCCTAGGGATTTTGAGCCCTCATATGAATTTTACATATTCATCGTCCCTAGACAGAGCCACTGTTAGCTTGGTTTTTCACCCTTTATAATTTTTTTACACCCTATAGTGAAAAACTCTAGTCCCATGTTCAAAATTGTGAAATATTTTAAAACCCTAGATGAAATTTTCCAAATTTCATAAACCTTTGTTATTATGCCCTAAGTTTTCAAATGTGGGAATGTACCCTATTGACACATGGAAATTTCTAAAAAGAAATTAATGTAGCCTTTTAATTTTAAAATAAGCCATCCAATGTTTGATGATCAATAGTTGAAATTCAAATTACATGACATGGCACAAATTTTTGACTATTAAAGTATTAATTCTAATCAATTCCACTTCATGCAAGCTTAATACTACAGTAAAATTTGAAATTCAGCATTATTGAGCCATAAGATCACAAAATTATCATAGTGTAAATATTTCTAGATCTAGGGAAATAATTTTTCAAGGTTTTTAGCAATCTACAAAGTGATTTACAAAAGTGAAAAAGGGAGAAAAGGTGTATAAGTCTTATGAACTTTTGACAAGTAAAAAATTGTGATTATGTTAGGGTAAATTGCAAACAATGCCTTCATGCAAGGATTTTTATGGAAAAGTAAACTACTTGAAGAGGTTAGTTCATGATGATTTTTTGGAACAAATGCCACCAATTGAAAGCCCTAGGTTACTAATTAGCAAGGGTTTCTTGGACAAAGAAAAGTGGTTGAGGGATGCGGAAGTGTCTATGGGAGGCTTAGAACTTTTTAAGGAATGGTTTGTAGAGAGAAAAATATATAATTCAATAAGAAATGTCTATGAATTTGGTCTTCTTTGATGATGACCTAGTGGCACATATGGCCAAGAAGTATGATCTAATTACTAAGAACCATGTAGGGGATAACCTTTTTAGGGTTTCACCTGAGTTGATCAAAGAGGTTTTTGAGTTAAACCTTAACCATGTTGTTCATTAGAAAATTGACATGGAAGATCTTCAGGCAAGATATGATGCACAAAGGGTGTATCCAAGGGGAGGGCCATTATAGCAGCATTTTATTAAGATTGGGTCATTGCCCTTGGTCACACAAAATGCCACCAAGCCCTTATTGAAAAAGTACTTTAACCCTAGGGCATTGGCCTTATATTTATCTCTTTGCAAAATCTATGGTATGGACAAGATAACATCCCAGGCTCTATTGTTCATATTATTGCTAAAACTCTATGCTATGGAATGAGTTTAATCCTGATTTTTCTACCCTCTTGGCTGATGAAATTCATAATGGTTTAATTGTAATAGCACAAGCTAAAGTTTTTGATAAAATAAATAAGATTTTAATGGACCCTAAAACCCTTTACAAAACAAGAATTTTTAGTGAAGCCCAAACCAAAGAAAACTACAGTCCTAAGGAAGAATGGGTCACAAAATAGTAGTGACCAAAGTGGCACTACAAATAAGACAATACAAATCAGCCACACAACTAGGTTTTGAAGGGTATATGAGTCAACAATGGTGAAACATGTCACCAAACAAAAGGTTACCAAAGTGGCAAAACATAAAACAAGACAACAACAATCACAAAAATAGGCTTTTAGTGGGCTCCTAAAACCCCATAATGAAACACACTACCAAGAGAAAAAGGCCAAAAGAGCCAAGGGACAACTGGCCAAAAGCCAAGAGAGTCAAAATTTCCCTTATGAAACCTTCTTGTTAGACCTCAGTGCCATGTCAAAAGAGGGAATGGATGGCTTTACCTTTTTTCCCTTTACTATAGTCCATCCATTGTCCACCAAACTAGTAGCCTTCTACCACTAAAAATCAGCACCATCACAACCAGAACCTAAATCTCAAGAAGCTAGGGAGAAGGTTGAAGAAGAGGATGTGATAGTAGAGACCTAAGATAAAATAGTGGTACCCAACAAAGGTACCATAGGAGGAACTACCTTGGAAACAATAGAAGATAGATTAGCAACCACAACTAAAGGAGCCAAAAATGGATCCATCAACAAGAATTCAAGAGAGGGTGGACCAACAAAGATAGGAGCAAAGTCCAAACCAAAAATTGGGAAATCCAAAGATAGACCTATTGTTACCACTAAGGGAGCTAGAGGAGGGGACAAAATAATAGAGATAGAAGTAGAATTCACCCCAAAAATAGGGATAGTAGTAGGAAAACTAGGAATAGGAACATAAACCAGAGAAAGGCCAATGGTCACCATGGAAGTGGTCAATGGAAGAACCTTCTTCAATATGCCAAGAGAAGATAGATTCTAAGAAGAGTTCTCAATATCCTTCTCATACATGTAGTGGTCTTCCGAGACCCCCTTCCACCAAGAAGGGTACATTTTTTATCTAGATTTACTTGAAGAGCATGTGACAACTAGGTGACCTATCAAGTGGTAATTCCTACAATAGGAGCGGACACTCTCATAGTCTAGAAGAATATTCCAAGAACCAAGAGGAGAATGCACTGAAATCATATCAGGGAGTCCCTTAGAAATGTTGATCTCAACAAGCATGCAAGAAAATGTTGTTTGATACAAGCCAGAAGTAGCCAAATTAGATTTGACAAAGTCTCCAAGCACATTCCCCACCTCCTCTAAGAAAGGTTCTAGCCAAAGATGAAGGGGAAGATTCAACAACCTTACCCATACAGGGATCTTATTGAAAGTTTCCATCAAAGGGTTGAAATCCTTATGCCAAATTTTTGCCATCAAGGGAAATTTCCCGTCCCAAGAGAAATGATTACTGAGGATGGCATTTCTTTCATCTATAGTATCAAATTTCACAATAAGGAAAAACCCTTGCAATAAGGTAAATCTGGGAACTCTTTGATATGAAGGGATCCAAAACACGGGATATCCATACATGCAAATTTGAAAGAGAGGGCCAGAAACCCTTAAAGTGAAAGATACCAGTAGAAACCAAGAGATCATCCAGATTAATAGAAATCTCATCAACTACATAAGAATTTAAATGAAGCATTTTCGGGTTACATACCACAACTGGAAAAGTGTCACGGAACCCTGAATGCACGATATTACAAAACCTTGGTTGCACAGTCTGACCACCAATACCTACCTCAAACACAGCCACATGAACATAGGAAATGGCTGAACCACCCACAACTATTGGCAAAACCATAGCTTGATCAACAAAAGCTGAAGCAACTGCCAAAAATCTAGACACGAGAGAAGAAGCCAAAGTAGCCATCAAAAAGAACCCAGATGCAAGAGATAGAATAGGACTTAGGCCCAAAGTCAAAGCCAGTCACAAAAGGTGAGTTTGAAGCCAAAGCTAAGCATAGGGAGCTTGGAAAAAAGCTAGATAGGAAGCCAAATTTTGATGCAGGAGATAGAATAGAACTCAGGCCCGAGCCAAAGCTAGGTATACAAGTCAAGTTAGAAGCCGAAGCTAGGCATAGGATCCAAAGACAAAGTCAAAGCTAGGCACAGAAGTCAAAATGAACTAGGGGCCAAAGATGAAGCCAGAGCCAAGCACAAGGAGCCAGGAGGGAAGAAAATTTGAAAAATATTAGCTTATAACAAGCTAAAATCTATGCACAGAATCTAGATCAAAGCCATGGGCCAAAGATGAAGTTGAAGCCAGGTCGAAGCTAGGGGCTGAAGCCAAAGCTGAAGCCAAAGCCAGGAATAGGAAGCTAGATGGGAAGAAAATATAAAAATTGATTGTTAGTTTTCTTGCTTTAGCATAGGCTAAAGTTAACAAGCCCTTCCATTGCTATTCAATGTTAATGTATATTTGTTTATACAAAGGAGTTACTTTTTTCTCCAAAGAAATGAAACTTGAATTGGAAAGAGATGGAGGAAAAATCTTAATTTAGTTAGGGAGTGCAGACATGACATGGGAGGTAACTAATGCCAACTTTGTCAAATTTGATAGGTATTTTGCCTCAAGGCTTAGACTATTACTGAGAGGGGATAGCCATAGAATACCATAGTCCTTGTTAGAACTAATAAGACCTAAAGATCATGAAAAAGGGTTGTTGGTGAGCCATAATTGGGGGGATATCACTCCCTATGATGTTTCTACTATTTTTAGAGTTTATTGTTTTTTGGGAAAGCCACACGTGCTACCATACCAAGTACCTTTGAAGGTAGGGATTCCAGAGTTGTTACAATAGATCAAATTAGTTGAGGAGAGAGATTTACTTGGTAAATCTAAGCTACTTTCTTTTCAATGATTATTGTCATTCATAATTTTGTGTTTGTTAAAAAGGGATGGAGAAACCTAGAGAAATTTTTGGATCAATATCATATGGCCCAATCCCATGCTTTTTTTGTTGATTGAAAGGGATTCTATGACCCCCTAAGAGAAAGGACTAAGGATAAAGTTAAGATATAAACTATATATTTTCTTGAGGACATAATTAGAAATAATTTTTCATTGTTAGAAAAGAAAAATGGATAGTTTATAGTAAAGTATTAGACTTTATAAATGTATTTGAGCCAAAATTTGATCCCTTAGTAGATAAGAAATATTGGGACACGAAGATAGATATGTTAATGAATAAATTTTTTGGGATCATGCAAACATTGAATGAGAAGAAAGAGATCATAACAAAAGCATACCTAGGCAAGGCTATTGAAGTGGAGAGAAGACTAGCTAGTAGAATGGTTATGATCCTAGGGCAATATACACTGCAAGGAAAGGTTGGGTATTTAGTGTCCTAGAACATATATTATGTTCCCCCATATAAGAGGCCAAGGTCTAAAAGTCCTCTTGACACACATGCCCCTAAGAAGTAGAGAATAGAGTAGTATTCATCTTCTCATGCAAAAGAGTATTCACCATCCCAGACTCCACTTAGATTACATGATGAAGCATCTATGAGAGAACAATAGAAGAAAATTGGAGGGGAAGGGGACATTGTGATTACAACTACTGATATTGAAGGAGGAGTACCTAAAAATATGGCAACTAAAGAATCAAATATGATTTTTTTTTGAACTATATATGATGATGTGAATGGAGAGCCTCAAGTTGAAGTAAGTCTACAAAAATCAAAGCCAAATCCATCACAAAAAAAATCATTAGCTACATCTTTTGATGAAAAAAAACAAAAACAAAGCCAATCATAACTTCTCATCAAAAAATAAGTGCACTAAAAGGTGAAATAGAAGTGGTCCCTATAGGAGAATATTCATGATATAAAGCATTTTGTTGCACCTAGATTTTGTCTTTTATGACAGTAACAGTGTAAATATCTTTCCTATGTTAAGGACAACTGCTAGTTTCTATATGTCTATGGCTTGTTGCATCTCACACTACATAAGTGATATTCCAAGCCTAGAGAAAGGGTTTGATTCATTGTATAATTTTAGTTTTACTGAGCTTTGTTTAGTCCAGTCCTTGATGCAAATTTTATTATGTATTTTCTAAGAAAATCAATGAATAAATTAATGTTACAAGATCATAGTGTCTTATTTTGAGTTGTTTTGAGTTTTAGTTTAGTTGCTATACAATTTTCAAAGGGAATTGATACAAAGATGAACTGTCCCCATATCTTTTCTTTCTAAATCTTGTCTCCATTTTTGTTACTTGGTTATCTTGAGATTGCATAAGAAAGGCTTGTTGATTAAATGCAATTAGGATAAATTGTATGTCATCTCTCTATTGCTTTTAATTCAATGAATTAGGTAAATTCTTCAGTGAATATGATAGGATCTCTAGGTAGTAGGAAGGATATGTGTAAGAATCAGTTTCAATAAGAATTGTTGATAATATTGATTTTAATGCAATTAATTAGGTCAAGAAATTGGATAGACTCTTAATCCCAATGGATGAGGCACTGATCAACTAGTTTAGTTTACATAGGGAGAAGTCATGGATAAGCATCAAGCTTAAAATCAAATCAATTTTACTTTAATATTTAAATAATGTCAAAGCTGGTCAGCAATTGTTTACATTTAATCTCTAAGTTTTAGTTAGTTGATATTTCCTAGATTTATTTGTAGATATGAGAAGAATTATGACAAATCTGCTATAAGTGATGCATATGGATATAAAATTTTATGGACTTAATGAAGTATGAATGTAATATCAAGTTGTAAATCTGTTATCCCTTAGGTGCACCCACCTAGGTTTTGCAGAGCCAAAAGAGTAGAAAATCTTCCATGATTTTGTTGAAGTTGGGTCCAAATTTGAAGAAATATAGCTTTCTATAGGAATTAACCAATCCTTAGGTTATTTTGGTCTTCACCATCTTGGTATTAAGTATTTTGTTGCTTAGTAGTGTAACACCAACATAACCATTTTTTCTACCTAGAGAATCAAAGGAAAAGATTGTATCAACATTGAAGGAAGAAGGGGATTCTTAGGTTGTATCTTGAGTTTGAAACTAAGATTTTCCTTCTTTCCTCTTATGTTGAATCAATTCTTTGGTGTATTCAATAACACAATTAGCTCTTTGAATTATATCATCCATTTTGGGTTTAGACCAATCAATAGGAGATTTGAGGTGATATTGTTGCTTGAGGTATTCAGGTTCAACAACTTCTAGACCATCCTCATGTAATCCCTTTAGAATTAGTTTTGACTTGAATACAAGAAATTGTGGCAATACCATCCTCAAATGAATACTCTTTTGAACTTGTCTTTCATTCAAGCAATATTTCCTATAATCCTTTAAGTGGGGTATGGGTGAGAAATAGTAGTTCTTTATTTTTCAAATTCTTTTCTAGCTTGATAGAATTTGAAATCAAAAGTGCTCAAATTAGTTCTAATATTTATAGCATCCTCTAGGTTTTAGCATTAATGATTTCCAATTATCTTTGGAAACAAATTGTCCTTCTTATATTTAGGTAAAAACTTTACTATTACCATTGCCAGCTTATGACACAATTTAGCTAGAATAAAAAAAATAGAGAAAATCTAGGTAACCTTAAAATTTCTTCATGAAATCCTCCCACACTAAGGTATGTGAACCTAGCAAACTGGATGAATATAGTGCCATACACTTGTATGAATTAAGAAGCCTCTAAAGATTCACTTTCTTTGCCTCTACCCACTTATTTAAAACATAATTTGAACTAGGAAAATATTATGAACCTTTCTTTAATTAGTCAGCACATGGCTTATTTGTAGGTAGGGGAAATAGTTATATATGAAGACTTCATCATTCTTAGGTTCATGTGGAAAAGGGGTGAGATCTTGATTATAGGCCTAACAATAGATGAGGTATAGAGACATGAAGAAATATTTCTTTATAGTTTGTATTAGCTTCAATTGATGCCTCATAAAACATATTATAATTTCATCTCAATCCAAATATTATTTTCCATCTAGAATAATATCAACAAAGTGGTACAATCAATCTTCAAAAATGTATAGTTGAGGCAAACCTTAGATTTTGTGCAACATGAACACTAAGTCACGAATGTGAGGTTTGATAAAAACTTTATTTAAACCCTTTGGAATCTATGAAGCTCCCTTATAGAAATTTTTAGTCTAATGATGGGCTATGACAAAATTATTCTTTTCAGAATTCTCATTGAACTTGGCATAGGATTGGGTAGGGATAAAATTAGAAAATGTTTCATGTGGTATTTTGAACACAAAGGTGATGGTTTTTTGGTCTACTAGAAGAAAAATACTTCCATGATTTCTCATAATTCATCGAGACCTAATATTATAGTGGTTAACACACTCCTAAACTTGTTCAGGGTTGATAACAACTTGAGGAAAAGTCACAACTTGTAATTTCCCATTGCCCATAATTTCCCCTATGAATTTAGCTTCCATATTTGACTGAATTTTATCAAAAACCTCATCTATATTGATTCCCCTTAAATATGTATCTTTTAGAGAGGGACTCTTGCAATCCATACTAGCATGGTTACCAAAGAAATGTAGGGACAATTTCATTTTTCCCAATTCCTAAAGAAAATCACAATACTCAACTAAACCCAAAGAGAAATTTGTCGAGAACTAGAAACTTGAAGTGATAAACATCAGGAAATTACATTTGAGCATATAGAAGTAATTATTATAGACCTTGTAAATCCCTAATATTGCATATCTCCATAGTTAATATTCAAAATAAAGGTGAACTCACCTTCAAGGACAAGTCTAATTTAAAGAATATGAATAATTGATTAACATAGAGGGTGCAAGTTTGGTAAGATTTACTTGTCTAGCAATTTCGTATGACAAGAACCTTCTCAATAATTATCATAAAAAAACATTCTTTCATCCTAAAATATTTTACCTTTTCATTATTACCCTACCACATGCTATCCTCTTCATTTGCTTGAGCCTTTTTTTGAGTGAGCTTTCCATTTAATAATTTCAAATAAACCAAACTTCATCATAATCAACCCTTTTATCTTTAAACCATACATTGTCTTTCTATTTTTTTACCTCATTTAGAGGTAAGAGGGGTCCACTTTCACATTCAAAATTTTCAGTCTCCCTTAGATTTGACACTTGTTTATATTGGGTCACACTTACTCATCCTTTGAGAGAATCCTCTTTAAGTGTTGGAAACCATTTTGAACTGGTTTGAATTAAGTTCAAAGTGATTTAGTGGGTTCAAATAGGTTTAAAAGTTTGAAAAGGTTTCATAGTTTAGAAAGTTCAAAACTTTAGTTAAATGGACAGGCTCTGACTAACATCAAGAAAAATGAAAGATTTAGCTTTAGGATAAATTGCACGCTATGTACTTAAGAAAATTTTAGGCTAAAGAAATCAAATCAAATGTTCCAAAGGAAACATAAACCAAAATAATGGTGACTCTCCAAAAAATACATGAACTAACAAAATGCTACCAATCTTCTCCTTTGTGCATGCACACTTAACCATTGAATTAGGAAAAATTGTAGAACATAAGCCTAATTGTGCTTAACCTGATATTAAATACTCAATCTATACAATCTCAATATCTATATGCTACTCTCCCAATCTTCTTAGGATGTTGACATAAATGACAAACATAGACATAAATGCAATGCATAATCATGTTGCCAATCATACTCCCTCCTACCAATATCATCAGCATTCTTACTAATAATATCCCCCTTTGGAATTGATAGAAACATAGACGAAAAACATCTAGATTCCAAGAATAGAAAAATCAACTGCTCTAATGTTGTTGCTTCTCTTATTGATATACTTATATCATTGACATATCTTTCCCCTGTTATGTATGCTCATCTTTCTCATACGCTCTCCTTCATTCTAAGGAGATTCTCTCCCATTCTTAAGATTTCATTTTTATGCACTTTCTCTACCCCATTGGCATCGATGATAAATGCATCATTATGTCAATCTACTACTTATTGTCTTTAACTAGATCAAGTATCTATTTAGACATTGTTCAATACTAGCTACCAAGAGTCCTTAATGACTCATCTCAAACACAAGTACTCCCCCATAGAAGAAGCATTATCATTTAGTCCAAATAAGAAAAAGTGCTCTATACCACTAGATGGATGCAATCTCTATATCATTTAATTTGAATTAGGAAAGGGTGTTGGAATTCTTTAGAACAACTAAGAAGGGGGGTGAATATATTATCCAAGGTCCAGATGTACTTATTAAAAATTTTCACAACTTAATGAACTCATAAAATATTTTGGTCATGCATATATCCATAAGATTATGCAATCACTTAAAACTTGTAGGTTACTATCAAATCAATTTGCAAAACATGAAACATAACAGATTCAATAACACACTTGACACAATGATTTATGTGGAAACCCAATTTGGGAAAAGCCACTAGTAATATGCTACTCTTTCTCATTGTTTTGAAGTGGTTCCCTATGAAAGGTCAACCATGTTCAAGGTTACAATATACACTATTAAATGTGACACTGTTAAGGGATTTCAATCACCCTATTAGGAATAAGCCTTGTTTTGAGGACTTTAGACCATTCACTTCTAATGTCACCTCATTAAAGGATTTACAAATGATTTCTAGTTAATCCTTAATCAAAAGGATTTACCCTAGACTAATACAATTATTATAGAGTAACCATAAGGCTTTATTTGATATAAACTTATAATTCCATTTGTAGATTACAAATCTTTGTTTCAATTTTCCATTTTGCTTGGCTTTTCCACACTTCAACTCTAATAGCTTGTTCACCCTTCAAACATCCATACCCTTAAGCCTTCTTACTTATCTTGCCAATGTAGACTCTTCTCTTAGGTCATTAAATGAATCAATACCCTAGACTCCTTTTCTTCCTTAGGTTCTCGCACATGACAACCTATGCTTCTAACCAACCATCTCTATAAATAGAGAATTAAGATATTTTTTCATTCATTCTCCATTGTCCAATTTAGGGTTAGGATAGATTAGGTAGGATTCAATTAATCTACCCCTTATTTCATTTCATTTCCTTCTATAAACTTCCAATTCAATCCTCTTTGAATTCACCTAAAAATAGTTTACCATGAATTCTATGCCACCAGCTCATCAATTATAGCTTCCACATGGCTCATATAATCCAAGAAATCAATTTTAACAACTTAGATCCATTGAATTTATGATATCTCTCTAATAATGCTGACACTTAGTATTAACTAGCTTCTGATGCTTAGCACATACTACATTGCTCGACGTCCACTTAGTATGAACTAAAGTTTACTAGTGCTTCACATTGTTAGGAATAAGGTGTCTCAACCTTGGATAATTCCTATTCATATTATTTGTTTTGTAAAATGTATTTCTTGCCAATAATGTTGATGTGTCGGCATCTTGAATTATGTATAAGGAGATCATCGCTAAAACGGTTATGACAGATTCCTATGACACGTAAGAGCTATGTCAAGAAGATTCAATGATAGGTGAAGACATGTGGCAACTAATAAATTTGATTACTATATACTCTACCCCAATAGTGGGGTTTGGGGTTCCTATTTTATTAGAGAATGGTAAAACCCTAATATGGTTACCTTTGGGAGTAGCCCTAAAAAGTGAAGCGCATGTTATAAGCATTTTTGGGGTTGTAAAGTGGTGGGATGTAAAAAAGTGTATTGTTGGTACTATGAGTTACTACTGGTTTCTTCTGTTGTCACTGTTGAACTTGCATTGCAAGTGTAGTGTAACCTTGTGTTGAAGATAATACATTGTACAGGTTCTATAGGGGTGGGGTTGTTTTACTGAAAGGTTTTTCCCCACCAAAAAATCTTTGTGTTATGTGTTTCTTTCTCTATCTATTTTCTTTATGCTTGGTTGGCTGAAATATTGTTGTTTACATGATATTGAATCTGTAAGTGTAAAATATTTTAATAGAATTTGCACCATAATTCTCTTAAGATATTAGTGTACGAAGCAATTTTCGTACTTGAGTTTCCTTACAGTTGGTATCAGAGCCTAATCAACTTTTGATCCTAGTTGTTGGGTAGGGTTTTTTTGAGCTAATCTCAAGTTGAGTGGGAGTCTTGTGTAGAGCATCCTAAATTTTATTTGCAAATTGAGATGGCAAGTTCATCATATGGAAGAATGGAGGTGGAGAAATTTAATGGCACTAATTTCAAGTTGTGGAAACTCAAGATGGAAGACATGTTGGAAGATTGTGACTTATGGGAAGTGACTTCAAGTGCTACAAGACCAAGAACTGTAGCTCAAGTAGATTGGGATATCAAAGACCATAAAGCTAAGGGTCTCATAAGACTCTGTTTAACCGATGTAGTTCTTCCAAATGTTCTAGATGAGAAAACTACATGTAGTTTGTGGGAAAGACTTGGGGCCATGTATTAGGCAAAATCTTTGGTAAAAAAGTTGTTCCTGAGGAAGAATTTATACTCTTTATGAATGGAGGAAGGTGGATCCTTAACATATCATTTAAATGCATTTATTCTGTTGGCTACATAGTTGACATTAGCTGGTGTCAAGTTAGAGGAGGAGGATCATTGCTACATACTTTTGTTTTCTTTATTAGATTCATGGGACCATCTTGTGATGGCTCTTAGAAGCACATTAGTCAGTTTCAAAATGGATTATGTGGTGTCTATGTTGCTATCAAAGGAGATGCAGAGAAAGGCTTCTATTTTAGAAAAAGAAGCCCTTGTTGTTCGTAGGAGATCCACAAAAAGAGGGAAGAAAAATGACAATAAGTCTAACAATAAGAGTAGATCCAAATCCTATGGGAAGTCAAAGACTTCTAATAAGTCCAAGGTAAAATATTGGAACTATAATAAACTTGGGCACTTCTATAAAGATTGTAAAGAGTTGAAGAAGAAGAAGAAAGGTTTAGATTCAACTTTAGAGATATTTCAAGAAGATGGCGATGCATTCATCAAAGTTTTGGTAGCCCATGCATTTGATGATGTGTGGTTGGTTGACTTAGGTGCATCTTTTCACATGACCTATCACCGAAACTGGTTCTCAAAATATGAAGAGTTTGATGTTGGAAAGGTGTACTTGGGTGATGATTTTCACCTAAAGATAGTTGGATGCAAAAGGGTCACTATCAAATTTCCTAATGGATGAGTAAAGGGAATAAATGGAGTTATGCACATTCCAGGTTTGGCATGAAACCTATTATTTGTAACTATGCTGAATGATATAGGTGTGCAAGTTTTTTTTTTGAAAGAATATTGCAAGATGATTAGAGGATTGATAGTGCTAGCAAGGGGTACTAGGAGAGGTACCTTATTTTAGATAGATGCATGTATTCCTCTATGTAATAGCTCTTCATCCTCACCATCTGAATGAGGAATGAAGAATTCTATGGTTATTGGTTCTGATGGCAATGCAAACACTTTGGAAGGTAAGCTTCCTGCAGAAAAGACAATGTTGTGGCATATGAGATTTGGTCACATTGGTGAAAAGAGTCTCAGAACCCTAAAAAATAAAAATCTCATTGAGAAATTAAATGATTGCAATCTTGAGTTTGACTTCTGTGAACACTGTGTCTATGATAAACAAAATCATGTTTAGTTTTACTATAGTTCTCACAAATCTTCTGATGTTTTGGACCATATTCATTCTGATGTATTTGGTCCTATAAAAGTTCCTTCAATCTCGAAGTTTGTATTTTTTGTATCTCTCATAGATGATTATAGTAGAGGGACATGGATTTATTTCCTTAAAAGTAAGACACAAGTCTTTAGTCAATTCAAGGAATTTAAAGCCCTTGTAGAGAATCAGACTATTAAGAAGATTAAGTGTGTGAGAACTAACAATGGTGGTGAGTTTTTCTTAGTAGATTTTGAATAATTCTATAAAGAACAAGGTATCAAGAGGCATAAGAAAACTCCTTATACCCCACAAAAAAATTGAGTTGCAAAGAGAATGAATAGGACATTGATGGAGAAGGCTAGGAGTATGCTTAGTGGAGCTGGTTTAGAACAAAAGTTCTAGGCCGAAGCTGTGGCCACTACTTGCTATCTGGTTAACAGATCCCCTACATCAGCCCTTGTTGGTAAGACACCCATGGAGGTGTGGTCTGGTAAGAAGCCTTCAATTAGAAATTTGCATGTTTTTGGTTGTGAAGCTTATGCACATGTTCTAGAGGAGGAAAGATCTAAGTTGGAAAAAAAAAGTTGTTAAATGTATTTTCATCAGATATAGTGCTGGTGTGAAAGGATACAAGCTTTGGGATCCTATGACTAGTAAAGTGTTGTGTAGTAGAAATGTTATTTTTAGAGAGCAAACATCTTCTCCTATTATGCTACAACCAAATGAAAAAGAAAAGGAAAAAGATGTTGTTCAATTGCCTCCTACCCCTAAGAAGACTGAATAGAGAGACCATGTTAGGTGTAATGATGAGGATGCCTCTAGCAGCTTTGATAGTTTAGAAGAAGAGGAAGAACAACCTCAACTATAGCCCTTGAGGAGATCCATGAGAGAAAGAAAGAAAATAGAAAGGTTTGGTTATTCTATGTTAGATTCTAGTTGTTCTTTTTCTTTGATTACTAACACTGATGAGCCTAGATCTATGAAAGAGGCCTTGGGCATGAAAGATGCAGGTTCCTAGATTGAGGCTATGGATGATGAGATGGCTTCATTAGAGAAAAAAAATTTGGGACCTTGTACCCTTGCCTAAAGGGAAAAAATTTGTTGGCTTTAAATGGGTGTTCAAGAAGAAATTTTGTGCAAATGGTAGTGTTGAAAGGTACAAAGCTAGATTGGTTGCAAAGGGGTATTCACAGATAGAGGGAATAGATTATGGTGAAATATTCTCTCCTGTTGCAAAGTTGACATCCATTAGGTTTGTATTATCTCTTCCTCCATCATATGATTTAGAGATATAATAGATGGATGTGAAGACAACTTTCCTTCATGGTGATTTGGATGAAGAGATTTATATCTCATAGCCTGAGCACTACATTGTTAAAGGTAAAGAATCCTTAATTTGTAGATTAAAGAAATATCTATATGGTTTGAAGCAATCTCCTAGGATGTGGTACCTTAATTTTGATGTCTTTGTGTTGTCAATTAGATTTGTAAGATCAAAATTAGATCATTGTATTTATTTGATAGTTGAAAATGATCGCCTTTTTATTGTTGCATTATATGTTGATGATATGTTGCTATTTGGGAAGGGTAAGGGTATGATTTCTAATTTTATATCTCAATTGTCAGCACAATTTGAGATGAAAGATCTTGGGGCAGCTAGGTACATCTTGGGTATGGAAATTAGTAGAGACAAGTCTAATAGAAAACTTTGGTTGAGTCAAAGTAAGCATGTGAAGTCTATGTTGGATAGGTTCAACATGGTAGATTGTAGACCACTATGTGTTCCTATTTCTCTGGGAACAAATTTATCTATAGATGATTCTCCAAAATATCCTAGTGAGGTGGAGGACATGAGTATAGTACCTTATGCTAGTGCAGTTGGCAATCTTATGTATGCTATGGTCTGTACTAGACTAGACATTGCCCAAGCAGTGGGAATCTTGAGTCAATTTATGGCTAATCTTGGATGGGTACATTGGGATGTAGTTAAGTGAGTATATAGATATTTGAGGGGTACATCAGATTACTCCATATACTATCATGGTAACTCTTCTAGATTTCTACATTTAGTTTGTATTTGTGGGTTTCTGGATTCAAATTGGGCAGTTGATATTGACCGCAGGAGATCCATTAGTGCTTATGTGTTCACTATGTTTAATGGTGCCATCATTTGGATGAGCAAGTGACAACCTATGGTTGCTTTTTCCACTATAGAAGCTGAGTACATGGCTGCTACTCATGCTTGTAAGGAATCCATTTGGCTTAAGAGATTGTGTTCTAATGTTGGTGTTGATGTAGAATAGATTAGTATTTGGTGTGATAGTTAGAGTACTATTTTCCTTGCAAAAAATCTAACTTTCCATGCCAGAACGAAGCACATTGATGTGTAGTTTCACTTTGAGAGAGATATGGTGGAAGATGGAAAGGTAAATTTGGAGAAGATAGATACTATAAAGAATGTTGCAGATGCATTAACAAAACTAGTGGGCACTGAGAAGTTCAGATGGTCTTCAAAGTCTATTGGCCTTTTGGCCTACTGCGGTTAGTTCTTGTTATGTTCTTGTTGCTCTTACAAGGTGTTCAAAAAGTAGGAGAATGTTAGGAATAAGATGTCTCAACCTTGGATAATTCCTATTCTTATTATTTATTTTGTAAAATGTATTTCTTGCAAATAATGTCGATGTGTCAACATCTTGAATTGTGTATAAGGAGATCATCGTTAAAACAGTTATGATGAATTCCTATGACATGTAAGAGCTATTTTAGGAAGATTCAATGATAGGTGAAGACATGTGGAAACTAATAAATTTGAGTACTGTACACTCTACCCCAATAGTGGGGTTTGGGATTCCTATTCTCTTGGAGAATGGTAAAACCCTAATACAGTTACCTTTGGGAGTAGCCCTAAAAAGTGAAGCGCATGTTATAAGAATTTTTAGAGTTGTGAAGAGGTGGGATGTGAAAAAGTGTATTTTTGGTACTGTGAGTTGCTACTGGTGTCTTATGTTGTCATTGCTGAACTTGCATTGCAAGTTTATTGTAACCTTGTGTTGAAGATAATACATTGTGCAGGTTTTGGAGGGGTGAAGTTTATTGTAACCTTGTGTTGAAGATAATACATTGTGCAGGTTTTGGAGGGGTGGGGTTTCTTTACCGAAAGGTTTTTCCCCACCAGCAAATCTTTTTATTATTATTTTCTTTCTCTATCAATTTTCTTTATGCTTGGTTGGCTAAAATATTGTTGTTTACATGATATTGAATCTATAAGTGTAAAAGATTTTAATAGGATTTACACCATACTTCTCTTAAGAGATTAGTATAGGAAGCTATTTCCAAACCTGAGTTTCCTTATAGACATCAACTAAACTTTACTCAACATCAACTATTTCACTTAGCTTACACTAAAATAGAGTTTTTCTCAAGTCCAACTAATTTTTTTCTCAGCTTGCACTAACATTGTTCAACATCTACTATCCACTCAGTCTAGCTTGTTAGACAAACTTCATTTAATTTGTTCTTTTAAACTTGCTCAGTATAACCAACCTTTGCAATGATAAGTAGAATATCAATGCACTATTATATCACTATCTTAGCTGATTCTTGTACTCCTTTTTCATATCATAACTCAAACTTTCCTATAGGTGCTATTGTTACATCACTTTGATCAAATCCTCTTCTTCAATCAAACAAGTAATAGTACTTAAATTACATAAGAAGTTGTCTTACCAACAAATAGTAGGTTTGACATTAGTGGAAAATAATGATTGAAACACATTTATCATACTTTTATCAATCAATTTTTAACAATCTCCCTATTTGGCATTGATGGAAAACAAAACTGATCAACCAAACTAACTAGGTTTACAAAGTAAGACCAACAAAATACCAAAAAGAAAATGATTCCTTATATTAAAATCTCTCCCTCTATTAGCAATTTTCATCTTCTAAATAGGTTAAAAAATTATGTTTTGTTTTGAGCAATAGATAGTCAACTCATCATTATGAATCCCTTTGAATTACTTCTTATATATCCCCCTACATTATCTTCCTCTTACTAGGTAGATGTAATTAGTAGATACACTTTCTCTCTTAATAGTCAAAATTTCTCCCTCATACTGTATGTTAGCATTTCACCCTCTTTGTTTAGTTCCTTTATGTGTTGTTAACAATGTCTATCTCCCTCATAGGATTCTCCTCTATTTCTTCAATATCTCTTTTGATCAGTTTCTTTACTATCTCACTCTTTGACAACAATGATAAAAACTTATCATTTTAAACATGTAGATATGAACAGTTTTAGTTTCTCCCTTGATCACCTTGCTTGTTACTAATTTGTAAATCTATCTCTTTGATTCTTTAAGCCACTCCTAAAGTAACATCCACTACATCAATATGTAATATCATGGTTCTTAATAGTTTGTCCCTCTTGCTAACTTAGCTTTACCTTGACTCTAGATGCCCAAAATGTGAGGACAAAAAGGATGTTACCAACAAATGGGTCAATGTATGTGTTATATCACTACCCTCTAAATTTTAAGGTACCCCCTTATATGCAATATATGTAATGAATTGTGTTTTCATTGGGATATGGGTATGCTCTTAACTTTAGAATAGAAAAGGATAAACTAAGATGTTCATAACTATAAACACCCTACGTAGAGATAGATTTGGGAAACTTATAACATATAGTGGAATGAATATCACAAGCTACCTTGACATTCTTCTAACACCTACTCCTACTTATAAGTGCAGATTTACCATCTAAATGCAATAGAGGAATGAAGAGATAAACAAATGAGAGAAAATGGAATAGCTTTCACTATAAGCCTTGAATGAAATGGAATTCAAGAAATAACTAATAGATTCATATACATTTATCTTTCATTTCCCATTGAAACTATCTAACATGATATGAAATCAATAAGAGAGGAAGTAGAATCATATATGATGAAATTAAATGGAATCACTTTCACTACAAACACAAAAATAAAGTGGAATCCACCTGATTATCATAGGTTCACATACAATTATGCTTCAACTCTTTATGTAGAACTAATCTAAGAATGGGCAACAAATTTATGACTAGTAAAGAAAAATTAAATGAAATTATAGAATCATTCACCATCAAGTTTTCCAAACTTTCTATTATCAAATTTGGTTACATTTATAGGCCTCCTCTTAGGGTTTTGGCTAGTTACAAATTCATCAATTACATTGGCAGAGCATTTGAATCATTCAAAAACTCAATAGTCATTTAAAACTAATATGAATAAAACATGAAAAATATCTAATGTTTAACATAATCATGCTTCCTTGGCACCTTTGAGAACACCTAGTGACCTTTCATCTTCCTATGATTCCACAAATCCTTGAAAATTTTTGGTTATCAATCTTCTCAATCTAATGGTCATGATTAAATCATTTAAAACCTTTATTGTCACCATTGTATTTCCTTTCAAGGGTACATGTTGAACAATCACTTTCCTACATTGTCTAAACTTCACACATCTTTGGAAAGTTGGAAATTACATGATGTAAATCTTCCAAGATCTAATGGCAGTAATAAATAACTATTAAGTCTCTTTTTTTTTTGCATAGGTCCCTTTTTCCAACTAGGTACACCATGGCATACATGTGGTAAATAGGTGGCATTACTTTATTTCTTAGAAACTATGACGTTGAACCTCTTTACTCCATGACACCTCATTCTTGATGTTCTATGTCATCTTTTGATTTGAACATGAGTACACTCTCCTCTATTCAATATAAATTATGTCTTCAATGGAGCACTAGATCATAGAGGTATAGTTTTTATGAATATTATTATTTCTCTCTCTCATCTAGGATACCAAAAAACTTACCCTCCCAAATCCTAGATGCCTAGATTGATTGAATCCATTACATTGTTCTTTTATTTCCACCTAGGAAATTAAGAGGGAAAGATGAGAGAAGAAACCCTTATGGAAACCTAGAAAAAACACAAATATGCCATCTCATGTGCTTTGAATCAAACCCTAGAATCTTGAAAAATATAGGGTACTGATATCATGGAAATAGTTGGCTCTGACTAGAGAACTGGGCATGTTAGTACCAAGGCATGAACCTAGCAATCTTTAGTTTTGAAATGAGCTCGGCAAAAACATAGCAACAAGCTACCTACTTCCTTTATTACAAAAAACATCAAATAGAAAAGATAAGTGCCTTAGTCCATTGGGTTATATATTCTTAAGTAGCACAAGGAGATGTTATACATTTAGGTCGTGGAGAAATAGGGAAGCCAATACAAAAGAAAAGAAAACACACAGAAAGTAGGAAAGTAAGGAAAAATGACTACATTAAACACACACACACCTAAATAAACATATTTATAGAGGTGGGATGAATCTCACCTTATGGAACCATCAGCCAAATATAGTTAAGTGAATCCAATTACTAATTGACTGAAGTAGGATCCTTTTCTCCACAATTGATTTTGATCTCTAAGTAGGTTACCTACTTTTATCAGTATAAAAAATATGGAAACTCCACATGTTTCTTTGATTACATGCACTAGCTAGTTATACATCCATTTAAGTCCAAACAACCATGCCTTATTATATATTACCCCATCCTCCTTAGGCTCTTTGATAGCCTTTTCTAATAATCTTCTAGAGATGAAAATGATCATGTACCTCCTTATTAGGAGAGAAGTGATTGGTTCTAGGGATTTCAATTACCTTCTCACGTAACTAGGCTTCATCAACCAATGTAGAGAAAATCTTGTCTTATAGAAGCTTTGTTATTGGATGGGTAGCTATTTTATTGCATTCAAGAACCAAGTCTCCCTCTGCTATGTAGTGATATGCATTCTCTCTATTCTCTATTGTATCTTCATTATCTTTAGGGATGAAATCTATAGAAGTAAACAAAAAAGGAGGAGAAAACTCAACCATTAATGACCCCTCTTCAATTTGATTTGGTTTTGCTCTTGGACTATCAAGTGATTTTTCTTTGCTTATATACTCTAGTGTGTTAATGATTCTTTTAATAAAAACCTTATACTTTAGATTGACAATATTTGGTTCATAAAGATGAGAAGGGGAAGCACGAAACAACTCATTTTCAATAGTTAGCCCTGTCAGTCTGAGTTGTTTTAAGAGATTTTTGTTTTCCACTTCACTACTTCTTAAGAGGAGTTATGAACATTCAGCAAGCTCTCCAATATTACATCCACCATTGATCCTTTTTCAATGAGTCCTTCTTCATCAAGTGAGCATTTCTTAATAGAATAAGACCAAAATGAAACAACTTCTATGTCTTCTACTTTCTTTTTTTCATCTAGGACTTGTTCTTCATCATCAAAAGTAAGGTCTTGATGATCAAAAATAAAATTTCCAAGTAAAGTAGTCCCATAAAAAGGCTCTTCCTCATCATTCTTCTTGATCATTAATGAAGTCACATCTTCTTCTTCTTTTGTAGGAAGTGAACAAGTTGTTTCTTCTTCATATTGATAGTTGGTTTCAAGACTCTTTTCTTCAACTACCTCTTTATTGAGGACAAGATTTTTACTAGCGATTTCATGAAGTTCCTCCTCATGCTGATACAACCATTCTTTAGGTTGAACTTCATTGCTTCTTTATTTGACTAGATTCATATTTTTAGCTCTTTGTACATCACAAGTGGAATGTTCTAGTTTAGGCATATGATTGTCAGAAGATTCTTCTGTAGAGAAATCTAATGGAGTATTATCACCTTGATTTGTAACATTAGGAATAGTCTCTTGTCTACCAAAGACTATAATATTATGAGAATTAGAATCAGGAGACATTACCATGGAAGTTTCATAATCAAGTGTAGATGTTATCTTCAACTTTATTTCCTTTCAATTATCTTTTTTCTGATCCTTTAACTAGTGGTATAGGTTGCAAAGGTGGTCCCATATCTTCTTTGCATTGGGATCATCTCCTTTGTTAAGAATCTCTACAAGATTTAACAAGATCTTCTGAAAGACCTTGTCTTTAATTATATAGAGCTCTTTAAGAGTAGGTCTAGGTCTTAGATTTTCTTGCCTTAACCTCAACTCCTCTTTTTGCATGTCTTTCAACTTATAGAATCTGGAGCACACACATTTCCAAAGGGATGTAGAAACATGATCATCTTCAATACTGATTTTTTTTGGATAGCACAAGAGATGCTTTCTTTATGTATAAGTACAAGCTTTTCTAGTAGCTTGTCCATACTCTCATTGAGTTCTTGGAGAGTGGGATTAGGCCTTGGCCTTCTCCCAATCTTTGAATTTGTCATAGCCATTAAATTACACTAGACCTTCTTCAACCAAAGATAATAGATCCTTCATATAGAGTCACTTTTCTTCATCCTAGGGAAGACACCTTTATATTTTTGAGAATGACAAACCAAACATTGGGCTTAGATTCCAATTCCCCAATAGAGTCTCCAAAAACTCATGGTTAAAATTTTTTCCCTCTTGCTAACTTAGCTTTACCTTGACTCTAGATGTCTAAAATGTGAGGAAACAAAAGGATGTTACCAAAAAAAGGGTTAGTACATCTTTTATAACACTGCCCTCTGCATTGTAAGGTACAACTCTCTTATATACAATGTATGCAATGAATTTCTTTTTTAATAGATCATTAGGATATGGGTATGCTCTTAACCTAAGAGTAGAAAAGGATAAACCAAGATGTTCATAACTACAAACACTATAGGAAGAAATATATTTTGGCAAGTTATAACAACTAGAGGAATGAATATCATAAGCTACCTTGAAATCCTTCTAACATCTACTCCTACTTATAAGTGCAGATTTACCATCAAAATGTAAAAGAGGAATGAAGAGATATGAAAATGAGAGAAAAAGGAATTACTTTCACTATTAACCTTGAATGAAATGGAATTCAACCAATAATTAATAGATTCATATACATTTATCTTTCATTTCCCATTTAAACTATCTAAGATGATATGAAATGAACAAGACGGGAAAAAGAATCATATATAAGGAAAGTAAATGGAATCACTTTCACTACAAATACCAAAATGAAATGAAATCCACATGATTATCACATGACCACATACAATTCCCCTTCAACTCTTTATATAGAACTAATCTAATAATGGACAATGAAACATGACCAGTAAACAGAAAGTAAATGGAATTATAGAATCATTCACCATCAAGTTTGTTGACCTTTCTATGATTAAATGAGGTTACATTTATAGGTCCCCCTCTTAGGGTTTTGGCCAGTTATAGATACATTACTTACATTGATAGATCATTCAAAACATTTAGAAACTCAATAGTCATTCATAACTAATATGAATAAAACATGAAATATCTAATCTTTAACATGATCATGCTTCCTTGGTGCCTCTGAGAACACCTAGTGACCTTTCATCTTCTTGTGATTTCACAAATCCTTTTGAAATTTTGGTCTTCAATTTTCTCAATGTGGTGGTCATGATTAAATCATTTTAAACCTTTTTTGTCACCATTATATTTCCTCCCATGGGTACACATTGAATAGTCACTTTCCCACATTGTCTAAACTCCACGCATCTTTGGAAAGAAGGAAAGCACATGCCATAGATCTTCTAAGATCTAATGCTAGTAATAAATCACTATTAAATCTCTCTTTTTTTTTTGTGGGTCCCTTTTACCAGCTAGGTACATCATTGCATACATGTGGCAAACAGGTGGCATTACTTTTATTGCTCAGAAACCTTGATGTTGAACCTCTTTACTATGTGATACTTTATCTGCAATTTTCTCTGTCATCTTTTGTTTTGAATTTGAGAATTTTATCCTCTATTCAAACTAAATTATTTCTTCAATGTTACAATAGATCATAGAGTTACAGTTTTTATGAATATGACTATTTCTCTCTCTAATGTAGGATATGTAGAAACTTACCCTCCCAAATCCTAGATGCCTAGCTTGATTGAATCCATTATATTGTTCTTTTATTCCCACCTAGGAAATTAAAAGGTAAGGATGAGAGAGGAAACCCTAATAGAAACCTATAAAAAACACAAATATGGCATCTCATGTGCCTTGACTCAAACCATAGAATCTTGAAAAATATAGGGTATTGATATCATGACAACACATATGTCTATCAACTTGTTTGATGTAGGGTACTCCTCTTGTTTCTTAGATACCCTTTAATAGGGGTATCACCCTAGTTTACCTCTTAGATACTCATGAGCATCCTTGGGTAATGTTTTTGTGAAGATAACAACAATTTTCTCTTTTGTGTTAACATATTCCATCTTCACCTTTTTATCTTGAACTAATTCCCTCAAGTAATGATGCTTGATGTCAATGTGATTAGTATTTTTGTGCATCACATGATTCTTTGATATATGTATAGAAATTGTATTATCACAATAAAGTATCATTGGTTTATTCATCTCTTTCTTCATGTCTTTGAGTAGCTATTTGATCCATACAATGTTTGTAGAATTTACTATAGTAGCAACATATTCAACTTCAGCAGTAGAATGAGAAATGTAGTTTTGTTTCTTGCTAGTCCATGTAACTAGCCTCTTGCATAAGAAAAGTTGACCTCCACTAGTGTTCTTTCTTTCATCAATATTTCTAGCACAATCAACATTAGTATAGGCTCCTAATTCAAATTTCTCATTTTTCTTGTAGTATGGACTATATTCCTCTATTCCCTTCAGATATCTCAATATTCTCTTTACAACCATCAAATGATTCTCCCTATGATTAGTAGAGAATATTGCAACTATCCCTATAGATAATTCAATATTAGGTTTTTTGTGTAGTACATATTGTAATTTCTCAATCATAGACCTATATAATGTTTGATTCACCTTAGTTGAATCATCATTCTTTAACAATTTATGTCCTATCACCATAGGTGTACCTACTAGCTTTGAAACTTCCAATCCAAAAGCTTTCAGTATCTCTTTAACATACTTTGCCTAAGTGATCCATTTACCATATTTCATCTAGTGTACCTACAAACCTGCAAAGAACTTAATCTCTCCAAACATAGACATCTCAAATTCTTGCTTCATTTGATTTGCAAAAGCCTTACATAATGTATCTTAACCTCCAACTATGATATCATCAGCAAAAATTTTAGATTAAAAAATACCTTTTCCTTTCTCTATCTTCAAGTATAGATTGTTGTTATCATCAGTCCTTTCAAATCCAATCTTTACAAGATAATTATGAAGTCTCTCATACCATGCTCTTGGTGCTTGCTTCAAACCATATAAAGCTTTGTGTAATCTACATACCATATTTTTATTGTTAACATCAACAAATCCTTTTGGTTGTTCTATATAAAAAATTTCCTCTAATATACCATTCAAAAATGTAGACTTAACATCCATTTGATAAACTTTGAAACCTTTGTATGTAGAATAAGTGAGCAAAGTTCTTACTCCTTCCAATTGGAAACATGGGTAAATGATTCTCCATAGTCAGTCCCTTCTTCCTATGCATATCCTTTAAAAACTAATATTTCCTTATTCCTTGTGACTTCACCAAATTTATCTAACTTTTTTTTGTATACCCACCTGGTACCAATCACATTTTTGTCTTCTAGTTTAGGAATTAGAGTCTGAGTTTTATTTTTCTCAATTTGTTCAATCTCTTCTTCCATGTATTTACTCCAGTCCACATCTCCTAAGGAATATTTCACAATTTTTGGCTATTTCATGCTTAGCAAATATTTATCATTTCTCAACTTTTTCCTTGTCATTGGTCTAGCATCTTTATCTCCAATGATTTATCCAGCAGGATGATGTCTCTTGACATATTTAGACAATTGTGGTTCAATTCTGGTTTCTTCATTTGGTCTTACAACTTTTGAATCACTATATACATCTATGTTAGGTAATTTAACATCTCTTTTATGTACCTCAACTTCATCCTATAGCTTGGCACCTCAATGTAACTTGATTCTTGAATGTAACTCGACATTCATAGTATGCGACCTAGCATTCACTGAAAATTGATGTTGGTTTGTAACTTGATTTGCAACATCTTCTTCAATAGGCATACCTTCATAAAATTATACAAATGATTTCTATTCTTCTAGTTCCTTTATAGGTTCAGCCTCATCTACTTCTGTATATTCATCAAATTTCACTTTTTCATTTTTCACAACTTTCTTAGTGTTAGTATCTAAAAACTTATAAGATATAATTCTTGTGGAATACCGTAGAGATATACCTTCTCCAATTTTTCATATAGTTTACCATTCCTAAAATGTTTGAGAATATAGCATTTTCTTCCAAATACCTTAAAATATTTTACATTGGTTGAGTATCCATACCATAGTTCAAAAGGTGTTAAATGAGTACCTTTCTTGACTTGCACATGATTTAATGTATAGATAGATGTACTTACAAATTTTCTCTAGTATTTTAAAGCAACATTTTTCTCCATCATCAATGTCCTAGCACAATCCCCTATAGACATGTTCCTCCTTTCAACAATTCCATTTTGTGGGGGGGTTCTAGGAGAAGATGTATTTCTTTTGATTCCTTTTTTATTATAGAACATATCAAACTCACTTGTTGTAAATTATCCTCCTTTGCTAGATCTCAAAAATTTCAAAATTTTACCTATTTCCTTTTAAACTATTGCAAAGTACAACTTAAACATTTGGAAATCATCATATTTTTGTTTCATAAACATACTTGTCATTATTCTAGAATAATCATCAACAAGCAACATAATGTACTTATCTCTTTTGTAGCTTTAAACTTCAATTATTCCACACAAGTCAGTATGAAAAATCTTTAGTATTCCTTTAGAGTTATGAGCTTTACATTTAAAACTTGACTTTGCCATTTTGCTTAACTGACATTGTTTGTACATTATATTGTTAGGCTTCTTCAACTTAGGTATACCTCTAACTTTTCTCATGTCATTGATACTAACCAATTTATCAAAATTAACATGACATAACCTCTTGTACCATAGGCACACATCACCAAATTCTACAACTAAACAAGTAGCATCCTCTACTTCAAGGTAGAATAGATTACTTCTAGTTTCATCACCCTTTCCAATCAATTTTCCATTAGTATCGTATATCTTAGCAATTTATTTTTCAAACTCAACCTTACATCCTAAATTATTTAATTGTGACACACTCAATAGATTATAGTTTGGTCCTTAAACATAGTAAGTATTTTGATATAAAATATTTTCTATGAGCTTGATAGAACTTTTTCCTTTTATCAAACATGATGGATCATTCCCAAATCTTATACTATTTCTATCATAAAAATTCAAGTTAGTGAACTTTCATTTATCTCCAGTCATATGATGTGAACTTCCAATGCCAATGATCCATTTGTCATTCCATTTCACACAAGACACATGTGAAGTTGCCTCATCTTCATTAGATTCATCCTTTATTGCAACATACACCACTTCATCATCATGATCATCGAATTCATCTTTTTTTCCTCTTCAGCAATGTAGCAAGACTTCTTTCCTTTGTCTTTGTAATCTTTGGTATATTCATCTCTTCTACCTTTGTACTTGTCACCACCTTTGTAATTCTTCTTCTTTGGACATCTAGTAGCAATATGACCAACCTAATTGCAATTGAAACAAGTAATAGGTAGATTACCTTTAAACTTGCCTTTACCTCTATGAAATCTCCTTTCCATTAGTGCTTCAAGTTGATCTACATCCTCCTCATTTGTATCACTGTCATTGGCCATATATTTTTTCTTTTTCTTCTTCTTCTCATTAGATTCCTTTAATGATAGCATAAATTTGAAAGAAGATTCAATATTTTTAGGTTTGTAATTATCAAAATTGCATACCTCAAAATCAGTGAGCCTACCTACTAGACCTTCAAGAGTTAGATAGCTCCCTGGTACACATCTTAGTTCTTGTATTATAGAAAATCTAATAACATAGATGGGTAGAAGTGTTCTCAAAAAATTTATTAGTATTATATCATCATATGTTTTACCTGTAGCTCCTCTTGGTGAATTAACAACATCTTTTTTCCTAGAGCAATATTGAGCAATATTTTCACCTTCTTGCATTCTCAAATTATTGAACTTAACTCTAAGACTATCATCTTTGGCTCTTAGAACATCTGTGTCACCTCCATAGATGGTGTGTAGAGAATCCCACATTTTGTTTCACCATCACATCCTTTGATGTCATCAAACTCAGCATAGCTTAGGATAGAGGCAATCTCCAACATTGCTTGGTTGTGTTCTTTCTTGTTTTCTAGATCTTCAGTAGTTAGGGTTCCAACAGGATCAACATGCTCAACAAAAATGGTAGATTCTACATGATCTCCAAGTGCTCCAAGGTGTAGCTTCATTAGAATTTGACATCCAAGAAAGTTGTCTCTATTAAGATTTGGTACTTCTTTTTTTGACATCTTGATCTTTGTGCTTCTAATACCTTCAAACTAGTCCCCTTAAGAAAATGGCTCTGATACCAATTTTTGGAATTATTTAAAATAAATGAGAGGGGGGTGAATTAGTTATCCAAGGTCCAAATGTACTTATTAAAACTTTTCATAGCTTAGTGAACCCATAAAACATTTTCATCGTGCATGCATCCATAAGTTTATGTAATCACTTAAAACTTGTAGGTTACTATTAAATCAATTTACAGCAATGCAAACATGAAAAAAAATAGATTTAGTAGCACACTTAACACAATGATTTATGTGGAATCCTACTTTGGAAAAAACTAGCAGTAACATGCTACTCTTTCTCACTCTTCTGAAATGATGCCCTATAAAAAATGACCCCTATTAAAGGTTACAATACACATTGTTAAATGTGACCCTATTAAAGGATGTCAATCACCCTATCAGGAGTGAACCTTGTTAGAGGACTTTAGACCATTCACTCAGAATGTCACCTAATTAAAGGATTTACAAATGACTATTAGGTCAACCTTAATCCAATATATTTACCCTAGACTAATACAATTATTAGAGAGAAATAGTAAGGCTTGACCTAATAACAACTTAGAACTCCATTTGCATATTATAAATCTCTATTTTAGTCCTCCATTCTACTTGGCTTTCACACACTTCATCTCTAATAGGTTGTTCAACCTTCAAGGATCCATACCCTTAAGTCTTCTTTCTTCTCTTAGGTCATAAATGAAGCAATACCCTAGACTCCTTGTCTTCCTTAGGTTCTCACACATGACAACCTTTTCTTATGACCAACAATCTCTATAAATAGACAATTAAGATTTTTTTTTGTTCATTCTCCATTATCCAATTTAGGGTTAGTATAGATTAGGTAGGACTCAATGAATCTACCCCTAATTTCATTTCATTCCCTTCTAGAAACTTCTCCTTTAATCCTCTTTGAATTTTCCTAAAAAGGGTTTACCATGAATTCTGTGTCGCTAGCTCATCAATCTTATCTTCCACACAATTCACATAATCCAAGAAATCAACTTTGGCAACTCATATCCATCAAATTCATGACCTTTCAAATAATGTTGACACTCAATATTAACTAGCTTTTGATGCTTGGCACATATTGCATTGTTGGGCATCCACTGTAAAATTACTCAGCACAAACTAAAGTTTACTAGTGCTCGACATCAACTAAACTTTACTCAGCATCAACTATTTCATTTGGCCTACACTAAAATAGACTTTTACTCAGCTCCAACTAGTTTTCTACTTGTCTTGCACTAACATTGCTTGGCACCTTCTATCCACTTGATCAAGCTTGGAAAACAAACTTCATTTAACTTGTTCTTCCAAACTTTCTTAGTGTAACCAACCTTTGCAATGATAAGTAGATTATCAATGCACTATGATATCACTATCTTAGCTAATTCTTGTACTCCTGAACCATAACATAACTCAACCTTTTCTATAGGTGCTCTTGTTACATCATTTTGATCAAATCCTCTTCATCAATCAAACAAGTGATGGTACTTAAATCATATAAGAAATCATCTTACTAGCAAATAGCAGGTTTGACATCACTGACAAAATAATGATTGAAACACATCTATCATACATGTATCAATCTATTTTCAACAAAGGGCATAACCCCTATCACACCTCTCAAATACTCAAATGTATCCTTGGGAAAAGGCTTTTTAAAAATATCCACAATCTTCTCCTTTGTATTCACATATTATAGTATGATATCTTTCTCTGGAACCTTCTCTCTCAAAATGTGATACTTAATAGATATGTGATGCATCTTAGAATGTAACCTAATATTCTTAGACATACTTACTATACTTAAGTTATCACAAGATATGATAATAGGCTTTCAAAACTCTATACCAATATGCCTCAGCATCTATTTCATCCACATAATCTTATTAAAATTATTTATTCTTGATACATACTCTACTCCTAGGTGTGTGTAGGATCTTGGTGGGCCAAACTATGGCCTTAAGTGGCAATAAAAAATCAGGACATGAATTCTAGTCAACTTCATATGAAATCTTGAACTAGTTATGAACCTTATATCAAAACTTTGTAAGAAGAGAATTTGTAGTAAATTGAATGTTGTTTGTAAAATGCTAGCCCTTTTCTGATAAAAAATAAATTTAATTGGACAAAATTTGGAATTTCAATGCAAAAGTACCAAAAAAATTAGGAAAACTAAGAAGTAAGTGTATGTCTGACCACCTTAATAATAATCAAACGATAATATTTATTTTTAAGATTCTATACAAAATAAGAAGACTCATACCTAGATGTGATGCATTTAAAAAAAAAAAAATTCCAAGGAAATAATTAATTTTGATTTTTTTACTAGAACATTTTTGGAATAAAATAACTCTCATGTTTGACCACCTTTACACATTCAAAACTATACAAAATAAAAATCTATGTTTCTTTTCCTTGTAGCATGAAAAACATAGAATGGAACACATATTTTATATTTTGAGAAGGTTATACTATTTTAAAGTTATAACTTGTTTTCAATTAGTATTTAAATCTAAAAAAATTATAGTTAACTTCACTAGGAAAAATGTAAAATTTGACAGTAATTATATCAATACAAAGATGATCATTTCTTTAAGAAACCCTTTTTGTTTCATAAAATTCAATGAAAAGTGATTTTTTCACGTCACCACATTTTTGCCCATCATGATCCTACACATACCCTCCTATTGTATTGTGTAAAATAAAGTCTTGTTTCATGCTTAGCAAAGAAACCAATCTTCCTCTAAGGAAATATTCTCCACCACTTGTGGTCTTTGTATCTCTTAGGATCAACTTGAAATATTGCAACAATTCCAACTACATTTTCTATATCTGGTCTTCTATAAGTTAGATATTGCAAACCTCCAATCGCGGACCTATACTTCTTCTTCTTCTCAAAATTATTTGTATCACCTTTTTTGGATAACTTGTGACTAGTTATTATAGGTGCACCAATAGGCCTACAACTCTCTGAACAAAATCTATTGAATAATGTTTTCAAATACTTTGTCTAGGAAATGAAATTACCTTTACTATTCTACATAATCTACAAACCCAACAAATAATCCATCTCACCAATCATGCTCATCTCAAATTCCTTCTTCATTTCATCAGTAAATTTGTCTCTTGAGTCATCTATTGAAAATAGATCGATGCAAGTATGATAAATGTGTTTGAATCAGTTTTTTGTCACTGATGTCAAATGTGCTACATGTTGGTAAAAAAATTGCTTATATGATCTAATTATTATCATTTGTTTGATTGATAAAGAGGATTTGATCAAAATAGGAAACAATAGCACCTAGAGGAAAGGTTGAGTTATGATATGAATAAGAGTACAAGAATCAGTTAAGACAGTGATATTATAGTACATCAATAATCTACTTAAGGTTACAAAGGTTCATTACACTGAGTAAATTTAGAAGAACAAGTTAAAAAAAGTTTTCTACCAAGCTTGACCAAGTGGATAGTTGGTATAGAGCAAAGTCGATTTTAGTGTAAGATGAGTAAAGTTTAGTTGATTCTAAGCCCTAGTTAACTTTAGTCTATGCAATGTGTTTTGACAATGGATGTTCAAAAACATAGTATGTGTTGAGCATTAGAAGGTAGTTAATACTAAGTGTCAACATTATGAGAAATATCAAGAATGTGATGAATCTAAACTGACAAGTTTATTTTCTTGGATTGTGTGAACCATGTGGAAGATAAGATTGATGAGCTAGTGGCATAGAATTCAAGATGAACCATTTTGAGGAGAATTTAAAGAGGATTAGAGGAGAAGTTTCTAGAAGGGAATGAAATGAAATGACAAGTAGATTCATTGAATCCTATCTAATCCAATGTAACCCTAAAATTGACAATGGAGGTTGAAATGGAAAAATGTCTTAATTATCTATATATAGTGATGACTGGTCAGAAGCAAGAGTTGATGTGTGAGAACCTAAGAAATACAAAGGGTCTAGGGTATTTTCTTTATGTAGTGACCTAAGAGAAGAGATTGCATTGGTAAAAAATGCAAGAAGGCTTAACTAAGCAGACATCAAATTTGAAGAGTGTGAAAGCTAAGTAGAATGGAGGACTGAAATAGATATCTTTAATCTACAAACGGATTTGTAAGTTTTTATTAGATTGAGCCTTACTATTACTCTCTAATTATTGTGTTAGTCTAGGGTAAATCCTTTGGATTAAGGTTGACCTAACAATCATTTGTAAATCCTTTAACTAGGTGACATTCAAAGTGAATGATCTAAAGTCCTCTAACTAGGGTAACTTCTAATAGGGTGATTGAAATCCTTTAACTAGGTCACATTTAACAATGGGTATTGTAACTTTTAATAGGGTTGACCTTTCATAGGGCATCACTTCAGAAGAGTGAGAATGGGTAGCATGTTAATGGTGGTTTTTCCCTAATTGGGTTTCCACATTAAATCATTGTGTCAAATATGTTATTAAATATATTATGTTTCATGTTTGCATTTCTACAAATTGGTTTGATAGTACCCTACAAGTTTAAGTGATTGCTTAACCTATTGGATGCATGTATGATGAAAATGTTTTATGGATATGGGTTCACTAAGTTGTGAAAAGTTTTAATTGTATATCTTGACCTTGGATAACTAATTCACCCCCCCGGCCCAGTTATTCTAAAGAATTCCAGCATCATCATCACCTCCAAATATTATTTCATCCATTAATATCATAATAATTAATAGACCATTCTCAATATCAGTCAAATATAGATTACTATTTGGAGTACCTTTAACAAATTACAATTTCAATAAATACTTTTTCAAACTCACATACGAGATACTAGGTGCTTTCTTAATCCATACAATTCTTTGTTCAATATGTAATCCTTCTTCTATCAAAGGAAATTATTCAAGTTGCTTAATATATATTTCTTCAAGTTCTCTATTAAAAATTTAAAAACTCACATCCATCTGATACACTTTGAATTTGTTGTTAGTTACATAAGCCAAGAACATTCTTAATGCTTCAATTCTTGCAATAGGTGGAAATGTCTCCTTATAGTTTGTACCTTCTTTCTCTAAATATCCTTTGCATACCAATCTAGCTATGTTTCTCACAACTTCACCTTATTCATTCATCTTGTTTTTGAAAACACACTTAGGTCCTATAATGTTTTTTTCTTAGGTCTAGGAACCAATTTCAATATCTCATTCTTCACAACTTGATCTAGTTCTTCCTTCATGGCTTGAATGAAATGATCATCCTTGCACACTTCATCATAACTTTTAAGTTAAAATTGAGAAATCAAACACAACTCTTCATGTACTTTGTTTCTTGTCATAAATCCACTATCTTTCCTTCCAATAATCTAATTAGTGGATTATTTTTTTGTTAAATTTTTATTTGGTTTTACAATCTTAACTCTTACTTCTATCTAGGTTCATATCATGGTTCTTCTCTTTCTTCCACAACTTGGATCTTTTTTTTTCAAATCATTGTTACTTCCATAAAATTACTCAACATTTTCTTGATCATCATTAGGATTAGCTTCTTCATTATAATCTTAACCAAGTATCCTTTCTTGAATTCCAAACATTTTAACATTTGCACCCTCAACAATAGTTACTAAAGGTATCTCTTTGATTACTTCCTCTTTCTCAACTAATGAAAGTTCATCATCTTCATCATTACTATCATTCAAGAATTGTTCTAATCTTACATTAAATTTATCATCATCAAAAATACAATCCTTAGGAATTTTTGACTTGTAAGGATTTCTAGTCATTTTTAGTCTCTTAAGACATTTGGATGAAAACTGACCAAATTCTTTATGTGTCCAACAAAAAAAAACATACCTTAATATCACTCCTGATCTTCCTCTTTCCAACTATCATAGTTAACTCCATCAAACTTAGGACTTTCTTTTTTGAAATGACTCACCATTGATATCCATAAGATGTTAAGGTTTTCCTTTAAGGACTAGATACCCTGATACCAAGTGTTAGAAAGAAAAGTCCACAAAGATAAATAAGATAGGGAGGGAGGTGAATCGATTATTTGATCAATACAATTTTTAAAAAATTTATTAAAACTTAAACATGTGATCAATATAAACAAAAACCATAAGAAGATACACATGCACAACAACACTAGATATTTTAACTAGGGAAACCCTTGATCAGAGGGAATAACTTAGTGTGGATGACACCAAAAAATGATGTACTAATATATAAGCTCCTTGTAAGAGGATTAAATTTGTTAGGATCCAATGAAATAAGTTCTATACATACTAGTAGCTATTATGAGATTTTGAATCCCTATGAGGAGATTCCAACCTTATTATGAGTTGTCAAAGGTAGAAGGACCCACTATCCAAATAGCTTTAAGGGCAAGACCACTGATCTCACTATCCAATTGGCCTATGTATTAATCCTTTCAGAAAAATAGAAATATAATTGAACTCAAACTCTTGCACAATCCTCTTACCATGCCTCTTTTGCACTAAACACTTCTCAGATCTCAATACCAGATCTCCAAATTTACATCATAATAATCCCTTTGATCACTTAGTCACATTAAAATTTCCATCCACAATATACTTGATCAACTTTCTTACACATGTCATCACAAGGAAAATCACTTTCCTTAATAACAAGTCCTCAAAAAATTTCATTGAGTCTACCTTGAAGCTTTCATAATTCATTACAATAGGACCTCATGTGATAACACACTATACTACAACACTTCATAATTACATAATAATGTTGACTCACAATAATTACAACTCCACATGTGTGGCTTTTGACTTTATACACTCACTAGCACAATCATGATGATGTGTTCTTCCTATTTCTAAATTTGCTCATCTAGATTCTATCCCTAGTAGGAGATATAATCCAAACATTAGAAACCACTTCTTAGGAACTTTGTTTGTAAAGTGTCTTCTACAAATCTATAATAATTGCAACTAGTCTTCATGTTTCTACATGCACACTTAAACACCAAATTAGAAAATAGTATAGGAAATTTTCCTAACATTTTTTCCCTCATCTTCAATACTCAATCTATACCATCTCAATCATTTTTTTCTACTTTATCAATCTTTTTAGTATGTTGACATCAATGAAAAACATAGCCATGAATGCAACACACAATCATGCTTCCAATCTCTTCAATACTCCAACAATTCTGGGATACTCTCTCATAGGAATATCATCATAATGCATCATGATATGAACCACTTGGCGCAAAGGAAATGCCCTACTTCTAGATATTGGTGTAGTTTTTTATTTTTCCTATCTTGCTAGGATTTTCCTACACTTTTAATAATCTTGCTTAGGTTAATAAAGCATGTCTTATTAGGTGAATAGTTGTGAGGTGTCACCTTCCTACATGTGAGCATCCATTAGCTATCTTGGGAAGATACTTTGTTATCTTTAGTCCGATAGATGGTTGCTCCTCATTGGTTGGTGTTGCCACCTCCTCCCTCTTCCTAGCCTATATAAGCATGCTACCTAGCTTGTATTTGCATCTCTTGTATTTGCATCCTCTTAATGCTATTTTGTTTCTAGCATTTGCATTACTCTCTTGGAGACTAGCTCTATGATGCTATTTTGATTTTGTATCCTTTGCATTCATAGCTTAGATATTTACTCTTTGCACTAGATTAAATAGGATAACTATGGGACTTGAAACTGAACTTGCTAAAGATGAAGATAAGCCTAAGTGGTTTAACAAATGTGATGAGGCATTTGGAACATTGTGTTTGTTTGTTTCTCTTTGACTTGTTATTTCACATTGAGTCTTTGGATACACCGAATGAAGTATGGACAAAGCTAGAAACACTATTTGGCACACAAGATTCAATGAGGGGTCATATGTTGGAAAATGAATTAATTAGTTTGATTTCTTCACCAAATTGAAATCATTAAGGCTGCAGTTAAAACAATGTGGAATTGAAAAGAAAGATGAACAACTGATTCTTGGTATTCTCTCTAAGCTAAGTTCAGAATATTCTGTGTTTGTCTCTACCTTCTATGCTACTAAGGGTGCACTTGGTACTCAATTCACCATGCCATCTTTAGATAATTTTTCTATAAATCTTCACAGATTTCTTCACCAAATTGAAATCATTAAGGCTGCAGTTAAAACAATGTGGAATTGAAAAGAAAGATGAACAACTGATTCTTGGTATTCTCTCTAAGCTAAGTTCAGAATATTCTGTGTTTGTCTCTACCTTCTATGCTACTAAGGGTGCACTTGGTACTCAATTCACCATGCCATCACAGATTTCTTCACCAAATTGAAATCATTAAGGCTGCAGTTAAAACAATGTGGAATTGAAAAGAAAGATGAACAACTGATTCTTGGTATTCTCTCTAAGCTAAGTTCAGAATATTCTGTGTTTGTCTCTACCTTCTATGCTACTAAGGGTGCACTTGGTACTCAATTCACCATGCCATCTTTAGATAATTTTTCTATAAATCTCACTTGAGAAAAGGACAAGCTAATCCAGATGGGCATTCTTAAGTCCTCTAAGTCACATGCCTTGGCTACCAACCAAGGCACAAAAAAACAACAAGGAAAAAGTAGTAACAACAATAGTAAGGACAAGAAACAAAAGAATAGTGAGGAGAAGAAGGATCAGATGCTAGTTTCTTCAAAAGCAACTATTGATACACCATCTTCCAAGGGTGATAAGCCTAAGAAAGAAAAGGTCAAATGTGCCTATTGTAAAAGACCTAGTCACGATGAACATAAATGTTTGCAGAAACAACTTGATCACTTAACATACATTCTTGAGAAGAATAATATCAGTGTTTCTAATTCTATCAAACAAAGTTCTAATGTAGGGTCTAACAAAGAAAAAGAAAATAGCAATGGGAAAGGAAAGGGCAAGGCCCTTTTTGCAGTTGCTTCCTCACCATCCACTTGGGTTCTTGATTCAGGTGCTTCACACCACATGGCTTCATCTAAGTAAGAACTTGCATCCTTGGAGCCGTGTACTATGCCTTCTATTTTGATGGGTGATAACACTCTTGTTGAGGTGTGTGGGAGAGGGTCTGTTGATGTTGGGGATGACACATTCCATGATGTTTTTTATGTACCCTCATTGTCAACTAATCTCCTATCGGTACACCAGATCACTCACACAGGTTTAGGAAAGCGGGTTAAGTTCACTCATAATTCAATGGAGATATGTGAGTTGTACAATGATTCTACAGTTGTAGTTGGGAGAGTAGATCATCAATCACGACTCTATATGTTTTCTCACTTTGTTCCTGATTCTCCTTTGACTATTTCACTCACTCACCCTAATGATGTGAGTAGATTATGGCATGAGCGGTTTGGACATCTTAACTTCCACTACTTGCATCAGCTTAACCAGTAGAGCATGGTCACAGCATTGCCTTCTACTTTGATATTGGAGTCACTTGGAATACATGATAGATCTTCTAATGGGTCAGATTCACTTGAGTAGTCTTCTACCTCCACTTCTGACGCAAAGAGTGATTCAGAGGACTCACCTCCTTCCTCTCCTAGTCATTATTTATAGGTTGATGATTATCCTCTAGATTCTCCATCTTTTGGTCCACTTTGGGCTAGACAGACCTTACAGTTTGCAGGTGATTGGGTTAGGGATCCATCAGACACCAAGCAGATTCGTTCACAATTCTAGGATGCTCTACATATCTTCATTACTACTGCCTCAAATCCACAATCCTTTGATGAGGCTTCTGGTATTTTTGAGTGGGATACAACTATGCAGGAAGAGTATAGTTCTTTGATGAGGAACCACACTTGGGATCTTGTCCCTTTTTCTAAGGGAAGAAAAATTGTTCGATGTAAGTGGATCTGTCGGACAAAATTTGCAAGCTTTGTTGGGGGTATGGGATGCTTCATCTTTTGGGGGGGGCACTTCCTCTCACTTGGAGTCCTAATTTTCTTTAGGGAGTCTCTTTTCTCTCTCTTTTGGGGGAATTTTATGTACATGGGTACCTCATCAGGCTTGACTTGTTGGGACCCATTTCTACATCCACCTAAGCTTCTCTTATGGGGGGGTGTTAGTGTAGTTTTTTATTTTTCCTATTTTGCTAGGTTTTTCCTACACTTTTAATAATCTCGCTTAGGTTAATAAAGCATGTCTTATTAGGTGAATGGTTATGAGGTGTCACCTTCCTAGATGTGAGCATCCATTAGCTATCTTGTGAAGATACTTTGCTATCTTTAGTCTGATAGATGGTTGCTCCTCATTGGCTGGTGTTGCCACCTCCTCCCTCTTCCTAGCCTATATAAGCATGCTACCTGGCTTGTATTTGCATCTCTTGTTTTTGAGTCCTCTTAATGCTATTTTTCTTCCAACATTTGCATTACTCTCTTGGAGACTAACTCTATGATGCTATTTTGATTTTGTATCATTTGCATTCATAGTTTAGATATTTACTCTTTGCACTAGTTTTCTGGGTTGTTAATCTTTTCAGATTCTAACACTAGATAGACTAGAGACCAAGGCCTCATAATTATTTGAGAAGAGATTAGTATTCCTAGGCCACTCTATAAAAGCCATGGTGTTTGGAATCTATTTCTCACAAAATATTCCTTAAAAGAAATTCTAGGTTTAAGTAGGAGGCCTTAGAGGGAATTCATCATAGAGTGTAATAGACATTGGTAATAGCCAAAAATTTGGAGAAAATGTGGAGTTTACCATGATGAGAAAGAGGCTTCATAATCTAGTACTCTAACTTCTTCTCAATTCTAGAAAGCACAACATTCCAAAGCACAACTAGGGAAGCATGGAAAGAAAAAGGAATACCTAAGAAGCAAAACATATCCCCATGCTAGATCTTCTCCAACTCATATCGGTCAAACCAAGAAGGATATTTCCTATAGTAGAGAGTTTTATGGTATTGAATAGCTGAGCCTAAGGCTTGGTAGAAAGTGTCCAAATATTATAAGACATTGGAATGAGGGTGTGGAAGGAATCATCAAGAAAATGCACATTGACCAGTTGGGATGAAGAATGCTTTAGAAAGATGCCACAAACCATACTAGCAAAGATGCCACAAGAACATAGAATGCTAGAGAAAGAGAACAACCTTGGAAAATAGATATGAGTAGACCAAAAGTAGAGCATTTTCAACCATTAATGGTGATGCATGCTGAAACATTGCCAAAAATAATTTTAATTAACTAGAGAAAAGTAGGACTAAATCCAAGAGCTTTAAGCATAGTGAGAATGAGACATAGTAAAATCCTATCACAGGTCTTGGAAAAGTCAATTTTGAGGAAGAGTGCTTGCTACTTAGATTGATGAGCCCACTCCATTTCTTCATAAACAATAATGATATTATCGAGAATATATCTAGATTAAATGAAACTAGTCTTCTAACGGTGCAAAATCAAAGGCAATAGATGGAAAATTTTTAGAGCCAATGCCTTAGCAATGATTTTATAGGAGACATTCAAAAGAGTGATAGGTCTCTAGTTGAAAATATCTTTAGGATCTCTAGACTTATGCATCAGAAGGGTCCTAATAAATGAACACTTTAAAATAATGGAGAGAAAAATCCTAGATAATATTAGGAATCTGACAGAGAGACTATTGACCTTCTTTGATTCTTTTGATTCCTATGGTAGAATGATGAGCCCAAAGAGCCTAAAAGAACTCTTTGGTGGCCTAGTCCCCCATATTGAGCTAGTGCAGGAAACCCTTGATATGAGCTCCCAACATAACATAATTGTTAGCAATATTATTCTAATGGAAAGCATTTGTAAGCCATAGTTTAAGGTATATGTCAAATGAATTCATGAGCAGGTCTTGAGAAGCAATAAGAAACTCTTTAGTAGTGGCTTCATAGAGTCTTTAATGGCACATGATAAGTTTCCTACCATAAATCTAAAAAAACCTCACCATATAGGTAATAGTATCACTCCACCATTCAATCTATCCAACTAGAGTGTGGGGTAGAGGCTCCAAATTCTAGAAACATATAGTGGTCTAATGATGACAGAGTGACATGTTTAGAAAAAAATGTTTTTGAAGGGTGTGTATAAACAAATTGCTCAAAAAAAAATTAGAAATGGGGATATTAGTCTAACAAAATCACATCAGAAAGGGGAATGATAGGTGATTCCCAGTCTTCATAAAAAGTGAAAAGAGATTGAGCTGAAAGAATGAAATGACCAAATGACCTAAGAATTCTATGAAATACAACTTAAAAGGTGGACCAAGTATACCCAATCCCACTAAGATGATGGTGGTTAGCATTGAGATTGACAAAATCCCCAACTTATTATGCATGTAGGACCAAGTTTTTCTTTCCCTAGATGTCCAGCAAAAAGGTAAAATTATATATTTTTCATAAGTTGTCTCAATCATATGAAAATCCCCATACATGACCCAAGTGGTGGCTAGCAGATAATCTATCATCCAACACCAAAGGTAAGAAATTTCTAGAACATCATTGGGAGAATAAACATTAACTATGCTTAAGGAATGATTATGAAAAGATAACAAAATCTAAAGTGTTCTTTGTATGGGGTTAGAGCCATGCAAAATAAATGGTAAAATTAAATGAGGAGAGAGGAGAATGACTACACCACCTAGACAAGATTCATGATGGTAAGAAAACATGATAATATCTAGCTAAATAACATGAAAAACTAAGTTAATAAAATCAAGGTGATGCAACCTTTTTCTAGTTTCAAAAATTTGGTATTTCCTAGGGAAGTCTGTGAGACCCCAAATATTTCATGAAAGAAAATTCATCACAAAATATGTTGCATGTCATCCACATCCCCAAGGTAGGAGAAAATATTATGAAAGAAATTTTTCATGAATTTATAAGGGGGGGATGAATCTCCTTAAGAGATTAATGGCTACTTCTCCACATCATGTGCATCCTAAGACCATCCATTTGAACTAGGACTATGATGGACAAAATGTGTCATAATCATGAAAGCATCCTATGGTGTGAGGACCCAAGAGGGTTAGGGAGAACTTGTAGAAGCTTATGAATTCCCCAAAGGAGTAGGGTTTGAACTAGGAAGTAACAAAGGAGAAAGTTTGAAAATGGGAACCATACTAGCTACCATTGGAGAGGACTTAGAAGCCTCCTAGGAGGAAAAAACTAGTGTCTACTTCAGAGTCATTAGGGTTTTACCCTTTTAGGTAACCATGGTCCATTCTTCTATTTGCTAAGTCACAATGGGCTGAATCTCCTTGAAAGATTGTTTGTTACACTCAATCAAAGGGTAATCCTTGATTTTGTGCTTAGCAAACCAACATTGGTAGAAGGTGTTTGGTAAATTCAAAGATCACCTTTTGAGTGAAGGTGGAGCTACCAACCTTGAGTTCAATAATTTCCTTTAGATACCTTGAAAAGTAAACTTCTACACTAAAAATCCTTCAAGGATAAGTGTTATAAAAATTAGGTATCTCTACGCAAACCACATTGCCTAGGGTTTGAGCAGTAGCTTGTATGAAGGTCCAACAAGGCATAGGTAGACCTAGAAACTCAACCCAAATAGGGACCCAAAGTTTCTTATGCTTTCCAAATGTACTCCATGAAAAGGCTATGACTTGGTGACCTACTCTTTGAGCATGCTTTCAGAAGGAGTATGACACATGAAATAGCCTATCAAGGTATGTTTCTTGAGCCAAACATAGGAATTATCAAAATATTGAATGTTAAAAATAATGTCATAGGAGAAATTACATCATGAAACACTTTTGGGATGTACTTATGAGGTCATTTTTGTTGACATTTAGTCAAGTTTGTTATTAGTGAAAACACTTATTCAGATTATGTATGGTTGCTTAGCTCATTGAACAATCTATAGTGTTTGCCATGCATTTAAGTAGCCACAGAGCTTTACAGTTCCTACCGAGCATTCTAGTGGTTACCAAGGAAATTTGGTTAGTGCAAAGTGCAATAGTTCAAACTGAGTAGAATCAATTAGTGTGAAGTCTAGCAATTTAACCCAAGCATTTCAATGGTCACCAAGATTTGTAATTTTTACTAAGCTAGCAATTTATGTGAAGCAAATTTAGTGTTAACCAAGCTATGTAATAATTAGTTTTTTCTGAATGCAATCATGATAAATGAGTAATTTAGTTTATACCAAGTTACACAGTATCTACTGAGTCACCAGTGTAGATCAAGTTTGAGACTACTCTAAGATTATTAGTATGGACCAAGCTTCTACTTCTACTGAATGCATGACAATGCCGAGTAGTGATAGTGGACATCGAGTATCAGAACTTGAGTATCTACTTTTGGGATGACTTTGTAATATTGGTGTTAACTTGTATATTGGCAAACTTTGTAATTTTGAAAATTGGATTGATATATATGTAATGTATTGTATCATATCCAGGGTAGAATGGATAGTATGAAAAAGTGTGTGGAATAGTATGAAAGTTTGAAATAATGTGAAGAAGCATGTGAATGTGAATCAGTAGCAGAAAAAGTGTATTGAAGGCTATATCAAAAAAGGAGAAGTAGTGTCATATCCATCACATAAAGGTTATTAGCACTTCAAAGAATCTCTATCAGCAATCTAGTTGTAAGTTAGAGATCTACTGCTTCATCCTAATAGGTGAACTAGTCCAAATCCTTTAATAGGGTAGACTTAATAGTCTTTTCTCAAATATCTTAATACAGTACATACTTCATTGTGTGTTTATAAAACCTCTAACAAGGTGGACCTAGCATTCCTAATTGCTTCTAATAGGGTAGATCATTAGAAGTGATCATTGTAAGCCTTAACTCGCCAATTTTATGCTTCAGTATTGAAGTTTTTTGGGTATCATCCCTAGTGTAGTTTTACTTTCTATTTGGAATGTTTCTAGGTCACCAAAATTATTGTATTCAAGTTTAATGAATGTTTTATGTTTTCAGTTTCTCATGCATGCAGTTAGATCTGATTTGATAAACTAAATAGTAATTGGATTATTGTAATTAAGATTTGAATTTGGTAAGGTTTTTTAGGTTACCGATTCACCTCTCCCCTCTTAGTAACCTAGCTAGTCTTGAATATTTCCAACAATTGGTATCAAAGCTTTTTCATTATCAAGATAAAGTTTGATCGCTTGAGAAAATATCAAGGACAATGGAGATATTTAGACTTGACAAAGAAATTGACAATGAAAAACTAGATCTAAAGATGGCCATTGTGCAACACAATAAAGCTAAGGGGCAACTTTCCCTATCCCTAAAAAGAAGGAAGGAACTTGAAAATCAAATGAATGATCATCAGTACATTGAAGAAAATATTGAATATTTTTTCACTTCAAGCAATTTAGATAAAGCAAATGATGTAATCAAAAAAACTTTTAGAGAAGAATGGTTCCCTGCAAGAAAAAGTAAGAAAGGTCAAAAGAGAATAAGAAATTCAATCAATAAGGCTATGTGAAATCTTGGACCAAAGGAACAAGATGAAAGAAGAAATAGATGGTAGGAACAATGAGATCCAAAACAATCCCTTCAGCATGTAGATCTTTTGGATCAAATCTCCAATGCAAATGAGGAAATTATGAGCCAAAGATAAATCAATCAAGGATTAAGAAATGATCTAAATTTGGAAAGAGAATCAATGAAAGAATAAGAAGTGAGCTGAGATTTGAAAATAAAATCAATGAAAAACTAAAAAATGACCTAAACACTAAAAACAAAATCAATGAAAGAATAATGAAATCTCAAGAAAACATGAATCAATTGAATTAGCTAAATGAGTAGAATCTCTATAGAGAAAAAAAAAGTAGGAATTGGATACAAAGAAGAAGGAAAATCCTCCAAACAAGGTACTCAAAGGAATCAAAGACCTACTTGCAATTACTATGGTAACATAGGTCATACATCAAAGAAATGTTGGAGTAATGGTAACACAAAATTCAAAGGTAAATGCTACAATTGAAATTAGCATAGTCACAAGGCTAATGAATGCAAAGAGAAACCAAAATTTGAAGGCAAGTGTCAAAAATGTAAGAAACAAGGTCACATGCATCAGCTTGTCAAACTAAGTCATTCAATCAAGCAAAACAAATTGTGAAAGCAATATTTGGTTGGGACTATAACACTTGGTGCAGATGTCATTACTATGGAGAATATGGACACATTGGCATGAACTATAGTAAACATCACACAAGGAAGAGAGATACCACCATAAGATGTTTCACTTATACAAAACTTGGTCATCTAACCAAGAAGTGCATGAATACAGGTAGAATTGAAGATGAAAAGAAAGAAAAAGAAAATAACACTTTAAAGTAGATGAGGTAGGAATGGATGCCTAAATCTACTAAGGAAGATAGTTCAAGCTATAATGGTCATCTCACTCAAGAATTCGGTGACTCCACCATCTCCATCTAAGTTCTTAAGAAAGAATTGGAACTATGTTACCAAGATCACATCCAAACAATTCCAATTGAAAGGAAGCAAAGATCCAAATCAGTATTCAAGATACAAAAGGATCATCAAGTAAGATCATATTAGTTATCACCGAGTTAACTTCTCTACTGAGTAAAGTCAATTAATGGACTTGACCGAGCGAGGTCAAGAGTAACAAGTCATGCATGGTTACCAAGTTATGAAGCCTTTACTGAGTGATCTGAACAAATAGTTGATGATCCCATGCATAATGATTTCATCGCAGCTACCTTCCAACTAAGCATTAATGGAAAAGTTTTATCAAAAAGTAGGAAATCAAATTCATTTTTCACCTAGAATTATAAGTATTATTGTGATCAAGTGAATTGCAAAGCGATCAAGTGAAATTTGAACCTGAAATCTTTCAAAGTTTTTTTATAGTTTACTGAGTAGCCATGGCAGCATCAAGCAATAGCAGCAAGGCAAGGAAAGGGTCAAAAATTTTGGTCCAAGGAATGAAATGGAAAGTAATCTTTAAAACTAGTGTCGGTGATTGTTAAAACCCTTGATTCAAATAGAGAACAATCATAGATCCCTCCTAAGGTACTACTCATTAATGATATTCAAACTCATTTTAAGTGTACAATATAGGAGATAGGAACCCTAGAGATGGATGATGAACTAGGAGAATTATGTGTTAATGGTTTTCTTAAGCTCAAACATAAGAATTTCTAAAGCCAAGGGTTTAACCCACATTCCCCACCTACCCCAAAGTTTTGAAATCAAATGGATTAAATACATCCTAAGCTAAGTTCACAATGGTCAGTTATGGCTTGAGCAACTAGCTTTGGTCACTAAGAAAAGGATTCATCACATCATTGGCCTTCCCATGCTCTCCAAAGTGAAAATTACTAAAACCCTAGGTTAGGTGGAGTTAGAAAAGAAAACCCTAGCCAAGTGGGATGGTAGAGACATAAAGATTAGTAGCATAATAGATGTAGAGCTGAAATTCAGCATACATGTGATAGCACACAAGACCTATAGTTCTATTTGTCTAAATAGTGTGTCATGTGAAGTGGTAGACTTGGCATTCAAGGTCGTGAAGAACAATCTGTCATAGGATCTTGCAGATTTGTTGTTGAAGCAGTTTAACAAGAACATGCAAAGTATTAAAACTTCCAAGAATAGCCCTTGTAAATTTAATTCTTTGTTAACATGTTTATTTTTCTATGCTCAAATTTTTTTCCCTTCCAAAGGCATAGTAGTATGGAGAAAGGATGTGCTAGTGCTATACTAGATTAATGAGTATATTGTAGAAATGGGAGGAAAATATTTCAACATAATGGATAACTAATTTGATGTCTTGGAGGAGAAAATGAATAACAAATTCAGTATATCCAAGAAATTGGTTGAAGATTACAAAGATGATGTTTTCTTCATAGTAGACTATGACAAAGTCTACATTTAGGTAGTGAAACCTAGAGTTATATGGGTAAAACCTCTTCCATATGAGGTGAACATTGATGGAACAAAAGACATTATTGAAACCTTGGTTAATGAACCTATTGATCCAAAGGCACCCACTTTGGAAATATGATGAGGCTAAGCCAAGGATACAGCTTGAAATCAAGCTTCCACATGTGGTTAAAAGAGAAAAGAGGAGAATATCATAACTCAAAGAAAGCACACCTCTTATGTTGACCAAAGGAAAAGGAAAAGATGTGGAAGAAGACAAGGATGAAGAGGAGTCAAAAAATGAAGAAGAGCTAGTGAAGAAGAAAGGAAAGGTGATCATCGCCAAGCCATCCACTATAGTTTTTGTTAGATTGTGCTGACTAATCAGGAAAGTACTGTACATACTTCATAAATAGTGGTATAACCCTAAAGTGGTTTAATACTTGTATAAAAGGGCTTAGGGTTGGGTATTTTTCATAATGTTGTGATACAAAATTGGTTCTTGCGGCGGTATTGAGCTGTAAGGGATTATAGATTGTAATCAGGTTGTAATCACTGGATTGTAATAAGATCGGACTTGCTATTTGGTGGACATAGCCCAAGGATTGGGTGAACCACGTTAAATCTTGGTGCCTTGTGTTCATTTTTATGTGTTCTATTATTTTCTGTTATTGGTTATATTTGCATGTAGTTTTTATTTCTATCCATGGTTTATCCTAACAAGTGGTATCAGAGCAAGGCTGTCTTTCAGTTATCCTCTGCAGGAAAGTCTCACGGTTAAGTGGGAGTCTCATAGTTGAGTGGGAGCAATGGAAAATGAGGGTAAGTTGAGGGTTGACAGGTTTAATGGGTAGAACTTCTAGTTATGGAAGATGGAAATGGAAGACTATCTATATCAGAAGGATTTATGGAAGCTATTGGAATGAAAAGCCAAGAATCAAGGAACTATGTCAGAGGCTGAATGGGATCTTTTGGACAGAAAGGCACTTGGAAGCATTCAATTATGCTTGGCACCATTGGTGGCATTTAATATTACAAAAGCAAAGATGACAGAAGATTTGATGAAAACCCTAGCGACACTATATGAAAAGCCCTCTGCTTCAAACAAGGTATTTCTCATGAAGTGTTTATTTAATATGAAAATGGCAGAAGGTGGATCTGTTGCAAATCATTTAAATGAGTTTAATACTATTACTAGTCAATTATCTTCTGTGGGTATCAATTTTGATGAAGAAATTAGGGCTCTCTTGATTTTGTGTTCTTTGCCTGAAAGCTGGAATGGCTTGGTAATGGCGGTGAGTAATTCTGTTCCTGGATCTAGTACCCTAAACTATGATGATGTGATCGGTGTTATTTTAAGTGAGGAAACTCGTAGAAAATCCTTAGGTGGATCTACATTAGGAAGTTCTTTAAATGCACAAAGTAGGGGCAGAACGACTGAAAGAGGAAGTAACTCTGGAAATCGTGGGAAATCAAGAGGAAAGTCAAAGGGGAGGAGGTCTCAATCGAGAGGACCAAATGATTGCTGGTACTGTGGGAAACCATGACACAAAAAAAAAGATTGCTAGAATCAAAAGAAAAATGAAGGAGATAAATCAGATGGAGACAAGGAGGCAAATGTGTGAAGTAACAAATCCGAAGAGGATGCTTTGCTTCTGTCTTTAGAGAGTGTTGATGATTCATGGGTTTTAGATTCTGGTGCTTCATTTCATGCTACACGTCATAGAGGTTATTTCATTGATTATGTCCAAGGGGATTTTGGGCTTGTTTATTTGGGGGATAATGAACCCTGTGTGATTGTTGGAAAGGGAAAAATTAAGATTAAGTTGTAGAATGGGAATCATTGGCTACTACATGAGGTAAGACATGTTCCAAAACTAAGTAGAAATTTAATTTCAGCAGGGCAACTCGGTGATGAGGGTTGTGTAGTTACTTTTAATGATAAAAATTGAAAGGTTTCAAAAGGTTCCCTTGTAGTAGAAAAAGGTGTGAAAGTAGGCACCTTATATGTTTGTACAGGTCATAGTGTTCCTTCTACTTTGATTGTTTCAGAGAAAAATGAATATTCAGGAACAATTACTGCAGTTGAGTAGGGAGAACAAATAGCTGCTGTAGATTCTGATACAGTGATGTGGCACAATAGACTTGGGCACAAGAGTGAGAAAGGTATGAAAGCACTTCATTTAAGGAAAGTTTTACCAGGTCTGAAATGTGTGAATATGGATTTCTGTGAAATTTGTGTGTATGGAAAACAAAAGAGAGTGAGTTTTGTAAAGACAGGGAAGGAAAACAAAAAGGAGAAATTAGAGCTTGTGCATACAAATGTATGGGGACCAGCCCAGGTATCTTCCATTGGTGGCTCTCATTATTATGTTACATTTATTGATGATGCAACTAGAAAACTATGGGTTTATTTCCTTAGACAAAAATCTGATGTGTTTCAAACTTTTAAGAAATGGAAATGCTTGGTTGAAAATGAGACTGGTAAGAAATTAAAATGTCTCAGATCTGATAATGGTGGCGAGTATTGCAATCATGAATTTGAAGATTATTTCTCCACTAATGGTATTCGTAGACAAAAAATTGTTCCAAGGAATCCATAGGAAAATGGAGTGGCTGAACGCATGAACAGGACTATAATGGAGTGCGCAAGGAGCATGAGGTTGCATGTTGGGTTGCCCTTACACATGTGGGCAGAGGCTATCAATACAGCAGTATATTTGATTAATAGAGGTCCCTCTACTCCTTTGGGCTATGGTATTCCAGAGGAAGCATGGACTGGTAAGAAGGTGAGTTATTCTTTTCTCAAGACCTTTGGTCGTGAAGCTTTTGCTCATATAGACTCTAAAAATAGAACCAAGCTAGAAGCTAAATCAAAGAAATGTGTCTTTGTTGGATATGGCATTAATGAATTTGGTTATAGGCTTTGGGATTTTGAAAATCTTAAAATTTTTAGAAGTCGAGATGTCATATTCAATGAGAAAGTGTTGTACAAAGATCTATTGCAGCAACATGAGAAGAAAGACGATGATTATGTAGTGCTAGATGATACTCCAAAAGCTGATGTTCTAGCCATTCATCATGATGTGCAATAACTACAAAAACAAATACCACACACACCAGTGAATGTTAGATAGTCAACAAGGAAAATTAGACCTCCACAAAGGTTTTCTCGCTCTTTGTATTCTATTTTACTTACTGATGTTTGTGAACCTAAAAGTTATGATGAAGCTGTGTAGGTGGATACTAAGATTTAGTGGGAGTCTGCAATGAAAGATGAAATAGACTCTTTGCTAAAAAATAAGACATGGGATTTGTGCAAGTTGCCTGCAGGTAAAAAGACTTTACAGAATAAATGGGTTTATAGGTTGAAAGAAGAGGAAGGAGGTAAGAAAAGATTTAAGGCCAAGTTAGTTGTAAAAGGATTTGCACAGAAAAAGGGAATTGATTTTGATGAGATATTTTCTCCTGTTGTTAAAATGACTTCTATTCATACTATTTTAAGTCTTGTGGCTATAGAAGATTTGCATTTAGAGCAGATGGATGTTAAAACAACCTTTCTTCATGGTGATTTGGATGAAGAAATATATATGGCTCAGCCACAGGATTTTGAGGTCAAAGGTAAGGAGAACTTAGTGTGCAAATTGAAGAAAAGTTTATATGGCTTGAAGCAAGAACCTCGGCAATGGTATCTAGAATTTGACAGTTTTATGCATGAGCATGGATATAATAGGTGTCATTCATATTACTGTGTTTATTTTAAGAGGTTGGATGATGATAGTTACATTATTTTATATTTATATGTTGATGATATGCTTGTCGCTAGGTCTAACATGGATCATATTAAGGGGCTAAAATGCCAATTAGCACATGCATTTGCTATGAAGGATTTGGGGGCAGCAAAAAAAATCCTTGGTATGAAGATTTGTAGAGATAGGAAGAACAGAACATTGACGCTATCTCAAGCTGATTATGTTGAGAAGGTGTTGCAACGTTTCTCTATGGAGAATGTTAAATCTGTCAGTACACCTTTACCTGGTCATTTGAAATTGACCAAAGAGATGTGTCCCAAGACATAGGAAGAGGAGGATAAGATGTCCAAGGTACCCTATGCTTCAACTGTAGGAAGTTTGATGTATGCTATGGTATGCACTAGGCCAGATATTGCACATGCAATGGGAGTCGTTAGTAGGTATATGAGTCATCCAGGATTTGCGCATTGGAATGCTGTCAAATGGATTTTCAGATATTTGAGAGGGACATCCAATAAGTGTTTACACTTTGGGGGCTCTACTACTAATTTACAAGGCTATGTTGACTCAGATTTGGCAGGGGATATTGATACTAGGCGAAGTACTACAGGTTATGTCTTTACTATTGGTGGGGCAGCCGTGAGCTGGGTTTCTAGGTTACAGAAGATTAATGCTTTATCCACTACAGAGGCAGAGTATGTTGCTGCTACAGAGGCAGCCAAGGAGATGATATGGCTTCAGTTCTTCTTGGAAGAATTGGGACATCCTCAGAAGGATAATTATTTGTTTACAGATAGTCAAAGTGCCATTCATCTTGCTAAGAATTGAGCTCTGCATTCTAAGACCAAACACATACAGTTACGGTACCATTTCATTTAGTCAATTTTGGAGGATGGACAGTTAAAGCTGGAGAAGATACATACCAATGACAATCCAATAGATATGTTGACAAAGGTTGTAACAAGGGAGAAGCTGAACTCCTCTTCAGCTTTAGTTGGTCTTTTAGACTAAACGTGAATAAAAGAACATCAGAGTCTAGGGTGGTTTGATCCAGTGGGAGCCCCATGTGGTAGTTGCATTGCTACAGGATCAATCTCCAAGTGGGAGATTGTTGTTCAGTGTGGAGCTTGATCAGTCCCCAAGTGGGAGATTGTTAGATTGTGGTGACTGCTCAGGAAAGTACTGTACATACTTCATAAATAGTGGCCGACATGGTAGCCGACATATTATGGCTGACATATGGCCGACATGTTATAACCCTAAAGTGGTTTAATACTTGTATAAAAGGGCTTAGGGTTAGGAATTTTTCATAATGTTGTGATACAAAATTGGTTCTTGCGGCGGTATTGAGCTGTAAGGGATTACGGATTGTAATCAGGTTGTAATCACTAGATTGTAATAAGATCAAACTTGCTGTTTGGTGGACGTAGCCCAAGGATTGGGTGAACCACATTAAATCTTGGTGCCTTGTGTTCATTTCTATGTGTTCTATTATTTTTTGTTATTGGTTATATTTGTATGTAGTTTTTATTTCTGTCCGTGGTTTATCCTAACAGTTTTTACTAGGAGATCTAGGAATAAGGTAGTGAAGTTGTCTTTAGCAAACCTCCTCCAACCTTCCAAGAAAAATTGAAACAATTGGAAGAAGGTGTAGGCATAACCAAGTTTAAATCATTGAAGTATGAAACTAGATTAGAGGCTAAAAAGAAATAGCTTGAAGAATTGGTATTAACCGAGATGGGAAAATGGAAGTATTCCTCTAATCAGATAGCCTCCCAAATCTGTAATGAATTATTAGAGAAATTAAAGCCAAGATGGTACTATGCTATGCAAACAACAAAAAGATATATATGCACAAACCCTAAGGAAGTTGTTACTGAGCATCACAGATGTTGAGGTAAAAGAGTCTTTAAAGAAGAATGAAGATAAGATGACTCTTAGATTTAATACTTTTTAAATTGTGTTAAAGGATATAGAAAATGTGGTTAGGAATTCCATAAGCATGTGGAAGAATGTTTATCACTTGCATAAACAAAGTAACTTCCCTATAGAAGTCAAGGATGATGATAGTGATGATGAAGAAGAAGAAACTTACTCTAAACCTACACATTTTGACAATGAAGAAGTTGAAGAAGATAAAGAGGAAGAAACTACTAAGGAAGAAAAAGAAGATAATGAGGAGACTAATCTTATGAAGATATCAGCCATAGTCATTTCCTCACTTCCTCATTCTCCAAGAAAACCAACAGCTACATCAAGTTTGCAAACAACTTCAACAAGTTTTATTGTGACCACAACAAATACATCAAATGTCCAATCACTCTTTGCTCCCACATAGCTTAGCACTTCACTAATAGAAGTGTCTACCACTTCATCTACTGAGTTTTAGCCTCCCTCTTCTTTAGCTCTCAAGTGAGCATCATCAGAAATGAGTAAAATATGTTCTAAAATTTTGTGTTTTTCTATAGTAAGTACTTCAATTTTGAGTTCTACAATTTTGGATTCTACAATTTTGTCCTCTACATTTCTAGATACTTCTATAAGTACTTCAGTTTTGGATTTAGTAAGAATATTAGTTAGTATTCCATCAGTTGGGACTATATTAATCTTCATAGCTAGTCTTACTATCTCTACAGTTGTTCCCATTCCAAATTCAAAGGCCTTAAGTACAAGGATAGTTGAACCTAAGACTCAACCGAGTAGAAAATTTTTGAGTAGAGGAAATGAGATAGAGGAGGATATAGATCTAGATGAGGAGATTGTGATTCCAAAATGAGATTTTTATAATATCAATATGGATCAAATGCATATAAATAGTCAACTCCTCCAAAAGAAGGCAATATAGAAGAAATTGAGAGAGGAAAGAGACAGAGAATATAAAATCATAGATGATGCCAAGAATATTTTTATTGAGGCAATAGGTGTTGAAGTTGATGCTTCTAAACACATTTTTTTTAAACTAGAAGAGGTAGTCTAGAAGTTTAATGAAGACTCTAGTGGTCAAGACAAATTGACTAAGCAAGTAGAAAAGAAATTTGATAATAAACTGCTTGAGCACATTGCTCAGCCAATAGCTATTTAGCAAGTAGAGTTGTCATCAATTTTGAGAAATCTTGAAACCTCTTGCACAAATGTAACACCAATTTTTGGAAAGTTACTTAATGTTACCAAGTTTACAAAGGAAATACAGAGAAAATTGGCAAAGATTGATGAATATATGAAGGCTAGTGCACAATAGTTGCAATGTGAACCTAGTTCAAGCTCTGCACATCATATTGAAATCAGATTCTTGTCAGATATGTAGGTGGAATTATTGAGACAGGAAGCAAGGATCCAGTCTTCACTGATACATATTTAGAATATGATCCTTCCTATTATGGATACAATGTAGAAGCATATTGTTTATTCAAAAACATTGGTCCGTGACAACAACTTCTCCATAGAAGATCACATGATAGATCTATCTGTAGAAGTGCAAATTGCTCTACATATGTGCAAAGTTTTGTAAGAGAGCTAGGATAAGACTCTAACACTCATACTTAAGGTAAATTCTAATTTTCATTCTTATATTGTTGTCTCCATGTAAATAAGTTTTGAATAAATCTTTGGCATTATTGTCAAAAAGCGGGAGAGGTCCACTTAGCATAGTATATAAGGGGAGAGACACTTAATATGCTATATGGGGAGAGACACTAGTCATTCTATGTATATTGTATGGGGGAGAATCATGTAAAGGAACAAATTATATATACTTAAAAAGATAAATTTTGAAAAATCTCAAAAATAGTTTACCAGAGTATCACACTGTGATGTATATACGTTTTGGTTGATAATTGTTTTTGTCACTAATGCCAAAGGGGGAGATTATTGACATTTAGTCAAGTTTGTTATTAGTGACAACACTTATTCAAATTATGTATGGTTACCAAGCTCATTGAATAATTTATAGTGTTTTCCATGCATTTTAGTAGCCATAGAAGGCAATATAGAAGAAATTGAGAGAGGAAAGAGATAGAGAATATAAAATCATAGATGATGCCAAGAACATTTTTATTGAGGCAATCGGTGTTGAAGTTGATGCTTCTCAACACATTTTTTTTAAACTAGAAGAGGTAGTCTAGAAGTTTAATGAAGACTCTAGTGGTCAAGACAAATTGACTAAGCAAGTAGAAAAGAAATTTGATAATAAAGTGCTTGAGCACATTGCTCAGCAAATAGCTATTTAGCAAGTAGAGTTGTCATCAATTTTGAGAAATCTTGAAACCTCGTGCACAAATGTAACATCAATTTTTGGAAAGTTACTTAATGTTACCAAGTTGACAAAGGAAATAAAGAGAAAATTGGCAAATATTGATGAAGATATGAAGGCAAGTGCACAATAGTTGCAATGTGAACCTAGTTCAAGCTCTGCACATCATATTGAAATCAGATTCTTGTCAGATATGTAGGTCGAATTGTTGAGACAGGAAGCAAGGATCCAGTCTTCACTGATACATATTTTGAATATGATCCTTCCTATTATGGATACAATGTAGAAGCATATTATTTATTCAAAAACAATGGTCCGTGACAAAAAATTCTCCATAGAAGATCACATGATAGATCTATCTGTAGAAGTGGAAATTGCTCTACATATGTCCAGAGTTTTGTAAGAGAGGTGGGATAAGACTCTAACACTCATACTTAAGGTACATTCTAATATTCTTGCTTATATTGTTGTCTCCATGTAAATAAGTTTTGAATAAATCTTTGGCATTATTGTCAAAAAGTGGGAGAGGTCCACTTAGCATAGTATATAAGGGGAGACACACTTAATATGCTATATGGGGAGAGACACTAGTCATGCTATGTATATTGTATGGGGGAGAATCATGTAAAGGAACAAACTATATATACTTAAAAAGATAAATTTTGAAAAATCTCAAAAATAGTTTACCAGAGTATCACACTGTGATGTATATAAGTTTTGGTTGATAATTGTTTTTGTCACTAATGCCAAAGGGGAAGATTATTGACATTTAGTCAAGTTTTTTATTAGTGAAAACACATATTCAAATTATGTATGGTTACCAAGCTCATTGAATAGTCTATAGTGTTTTCCATGCATTTTAGTAGCCATAGAAGGCAATATAGAAGAAATTGAGAGAGGAAAGAGACAGAGAATATAAAATCATAGATGATGCCAAGAACATTTTAATTGAGGCAATAGGTGTTGAAGTCGATGCTTCTCAACACATTTTGTTTAAACTAGAAGAGGTAGTCTAGAAGTTTAATAAAGATTCTAGTGGTCAAGACAAATTGACTAAGAGAGTCAAAAAGAAATTTTATAATAAAGTGCTTGAGCACATTGCTCAGCAAATAGCTATTTAACAAGTAGAGTTGTCATCAATTTTGAGAAATCTTGAAACCTCTTGCACAAATGTAACATCAATTTTTGGAAAGTTACTTAATGTTACCAAGTTTACAAAGGAAATAAAGAGAAAACTGGCAAAGATTGATGAAGTTATGAAGGCTAGTGCACAATAGTTGCAATGTGAACCTAGTTCAAGCTCTGCACATCATATTGAAATCAAATTCTTGTCAGATATGTAGGTGGAATTATTGAGACAGGAAGCAAGGATCTAGTCTTCACTGATACATATTTAGAATATGATCCTTCCTATTATGGATACAATGTAGAAGCATATTGTTTATTCAAAAACATTGGTCTGTGACAACAACTTCTCCATAGAAGATCACATGATAGATCTATCTGTAGAAGTACAAATTGCTCTACATATGTGGAAAGTTTTGTAAGAGAGTTGGGATAAGACTCTAACACTCATACTTAAGGTACATTCTAATTTTCTTTCTTATATTTTTGTCTCCATGTAAATAAGTTTTGAATAAATCTTTGGCATTATTCTCAAAAAGTGGGAGAGGTCCACTTAGCATAGTATATAAGGGGAGAGACACTTAATATGCTATATGGGGAGAGACACTAGTCATGCTATGTATATTGTATGGGGGAGAATCGTGTAAAGGAACAAACTATATTTACTTAAAAAGATAAATTTTGAAAAATCTCAAAAATAGTTTACCAAAGTATCACACTATGATGTATATAAATTTTGGTTGATAATTGTTTTTGTTACTAATGCGAAAGGGGGAGATTATTGACATTTAGTCAAGTTTGTTATTAGTGACAACACTTATTCAAATTATGTATGGTTTCCAAGCTCATTGAATAGTCTATAGTGTTTTCCATGCATTTTAGTAGCCATAGAAGGCAATATAGAAGAAATTGAGAGAGGAAAGAGACAGAGAATATAAAATCATAGATGATGCTAAGAACATTTTTATTGAGGCAACAGGTGTTGAAGTTGATGCTTCTCAACACATTTTGTTTAAAGTAGAAGAGGTAGTCTAGAAGTTTAATGAAGACTCTAGTGGTCAAGACAAATTGACTAAGCAAGTAGAAAAGAAATTTGATAATAAAGTGCTTGAGCACATTGCTCAGCAAATAGCTATTTAGCAAGTAGAGTTGTCATCAATTTTGAGAAATCTTGAAACCTCTTGCACAAATGTAACATCAATTTTTGGAAAGTTACTTAATGTTACCAAGTTTACAAAGGAAATAAAGAGAAAACTGGCAAAGATTGATGAAGATATGAAGGCTAGTGCACAATAGTTGCAATGTGAACCTAGTTCAAGCTCTGCACATCATATTGAAATCAAATTCTTTTCAGATATGTAGGTGGAATTGTTGAGACAGGAAGCAAGGATCCAGTCTTCACTGATACATATTTAGAATATGATCCTTCCTATTATGGATACAATGTAGAAGCATATTGTTTATTCAAAAACATTGGTCCATGACAACAACTTCTCCATAGAAGATCACATGATAGATCTATCTATAGAAGTGCAAATTGCTCTACATATTGCAAAGTTTTGTAGGAGAGTTGGGATAAGACTCTAACACTCATACTTAAGGTACATTCTAATTTTCTTTCTTATATTGTTGTCTCCATGTAAATAAGTTTTGAATAAATCTTTGGCATTATTGTCAAAAAGTGGGAGAGGTCCACTTAGCATAGTATATAAGGGGAGAGACACTTAATATGCTATATGGGGAGAGACACTAGTCATGCTATGTATATTGTATGGGGGAGAATCATGTAAAGGAACAAACTATATATACTTAAAAAGATAAATTTTCAAAAATCTCAAAAATAGTTTACCAGAGTATCACACTGTGATGTATATAAGTTTTGGTTGATAATTTTTTTTGTCACTAATGACAAAGGGGGAGATTATTGACATTTAGTCAAGTTTGTTATTAGTGACAACATTTATTCAAATTATGTATGGTTACCAAGCTCATTGAATAGTCTATAGTGTTTTCCATGCATTTTAGTAGCCATCAAGCTTTATAGTTCCTACCAAGCATTCCAGTGGTTGCCAAGTAAATTCAGTTAGTGCAAAGTGCAATAGTTCAAATCGAGTAGAATCAGTTAGTGTGAAGTCCAACAATTCAATCTAAGAATTTCAGTGGTTACCAAGCCTCGTAGTTTCTACCAAACTAGCAATTCATGCGAAGTGAAGTTAGTGTTAACTGAGCTATGTGATAATTAGTGTTTATCAAGTGCAATTATGGTAAATGATTAATTCTATCTATACCAAGTTACATAGTATCTATCGAGTCACTAGTATAGATCGAGTTTTAGACTACTTTCAGATGATTAGTATTTACTGAGCTTCTACTTCTACCGAATTCATGATGATGCTGAGTAGTTATAGTGGACACTAAGTATCAGAACTTTGCCAAGTCAGTCTTTAGAACTTGAGTATCTACATTTGGGCCAACTTTGTAATATTGGTGTTAACTTGCATATTGGCCAACTTTGTAATTTTTTAAATTGGATTGATATATATGTAATGTATTTGATGGTGACACAACCCAAGCATAGAATGGACACAACAAGAAAGGGAAAATCATATTAACTATGAAAATATGCTAATACACTTAGTGCAAAGAAACAGACTCCAAAACATGCACTATGGGCTTACAATAGCATAAATCTAGAGATAATTTCTTCTCCCAGTACCTTCTCTCAAACTTTACTCCGAACTATGGTTTACAATGCTAGAAATGTCCTCAAAATAGACCCCCAAAGGGTTAAGGGTTAGGAATACATTCTAAAAAGTGCTAGTTGACATCCACTGACCAAATAGAAGGCTCCAAAAGCTGCATTAGAAGTCAACGCAAAACTAGAAGAATCTAGAAATAGTAACCAAACTTTTGGGAGGCATAACTTTTGAACTGTAGGTCTGATTGATGAACTATTTACATTTTTGAAAAGCTCTCGAAGCGCTCTATAGCCTATGGACCAATTGTGCTCATCTCCCATTTTTTGGCCCTATACAAGGTCATTTAATGCCCTAAACCTGAATTTGAAGCATTCTTAGGAGGTCTCCAGAAATTGAAAAACTACAATAACTCTCAAACCATAGAGCCTTTTGACCTAATTCTTTCTTTGGAATGCTCTAAATTATAGTTACATTCATCTGGCCAATTTACACCCTCTAATTCACCAAAATTATGGCTCAATTACATATTCCTATATTTTTTGGCATTTATACATATCCCAACATGTTCAAATACTCTAACCTAGAACACTGATAGTTGAACTATGAGAGTTGGAACCTTTATTTGACCCAAATGGGTATCCAGAAATGAAAACACTTGAAACAGAAACTAAGTCTAAGTACATTTTTTTTGGGTGACACAGGATTTCCCTTATACCTCTGGATGCTCCTACATTAGTATTGTATCATATCCAAGGCAGAATGGATAGTATGAAAAAGTGAGTGTGGAATAGTATAGAAGTATGAAATAATGTGAAGAAGCATGTGAATATGAATCAACAACAGACAAAGTATATTGAAGGCCATATCAGAAAAGGAGCAATGTTGTCATATCCATCATACAAAGATGATCAAAACTTCAAAGAATCTCTATTAGCAATCCAATTGCAACTTAGAGATCTATTGTTTCATCGTAACAGGTGAACCAGTCCAAATCCTTTAACAGGGTAGCCTTAACAATCTTTTCTCAAATCTCTTAATAGAGTAAATACTTCATTGTGTGTTTTTAAAACTCTAACAAGGTGGACCTAGCAATCCTAATTGCTCCTAATAGGGAAGATCATTAGAAGTGATCATTGTAAGCCTTAACTAGCCAAGTTTATGCTAGAGTATTGAAGTTTTGTGGGTATCATCCCCACCCCAGTTTTACTTTGTATTTGGAAGGTTTTTGGGTCACCAAAATTATTGTGTTTGAGTGTTATGAATGTATTATGTTTTTAGTTTCTCATGCATTTAGTTAGGTCTAATTTTATGAATTAAATTGTAATTGGATTATTGCAATTAAGATCTAAATTTTGTAAAAATTTTGAGGTTACCGATTCATCCCTCCCCTCTTAGTAACCTAGGCAGTCTTGAATATTTCCAACAATTTTCTTGGATGATCCTTTGACACTTGAAACAAAACCTCCAACACTAATATCAATTATTATATAAAGTTGGCTAGAGCCAATATAGGTCACAAAAATCTTCTAGAGTAAATACAGTATGACAAAACTAGGACTTAGAAAGAAAGTTGTATAGAAACAAAAACCATAGCAGAGAAAAATTTCATCCTCAATGTAGTATAAAATTTGAATTATTAGAAAAACGTAAAAGAAAACTAAAATTAAGTAAAAAAATTAGCATGATAATTTGTAAATTGTTTTTCTATAAAAGAAAAATACTAGAAGAAAATGGAAAAATAAAATATTTAGGAATACAAAGATCTATTAGATATTGCAACATGAGCTATAAATGTCTCTACCTTTACCAATTCATCCATGGGACATCTAAAAGAACTGAAATGAGGAAGTATTGTATTGAATTCACTCTTTTTGTGATCAAAATATTTGATGATCCATTATTGTGCCTCCTTTAGTGCCTAAAGTCACCTTAGGTGTCTTCTTTGTTAAATTTGTAGCTATAGTTAGATTTTTATGATCATGAGTTTCATTGTTGATGATAACATAAATATTCCTCTATATATAATATATATTATATTATATTATTTATATATATACATATATTACATATATTATATTATATTATTTATTTACATATAATAACATATATACTATACATATGGTTAGTTATCTCATTTTTATAATAACTTCAATGATGTTTAAACCTTTGAGACATGTCTCCTTCTCTCATACTTATGTGAGATCCAAATTTTCATTTGGAACATATCAATAAAAATGGCCATAAAATTATATTTGCAAAAATGATCTCATGTTACTTAACATGGTATCAAAGCCAAGTTGGGATGTAGATGTAAAGAAATAAATAAAGATACATGAGTAGTGATAAAGTAGATATATATGAGCAACGATAAGGCATGTAAGTGCAAAGAACATCTAGAAGTGATCATAACAATGGTTGAGAGATAAATATCTATGAGCAAAAATTGTTCTATGTAAAATTTGAAGATAATAATATATTGCATGTGATTATGTATTGAAGTGTGAAGAATTAACTACAAATTTGTACAAGAATAATTGGAAATAGAAATTGTTATATGTATACACCTATGATTATAAGGTTATCCATTAATGATTATAGGAATACTATGATACATATACTCTACAAATATGATGATGAGCATCATAGGATGATTTTGAAATCTATTTCTCCCGTAAATAATCTACACACATATGTGATATGAATTAGAGGGTTATATAGAAAAAATTGTAGGTTCGAGCACAGAGTAAATTAGGGATTTGAGTAGAAATTTCATGATGCTTAGCATCTATAAGAAGCTTCTAATATGTTTTTTTTGACAATATATATTGATCCTCTAAATATGTCAAGCCTAGTGGACTTAGAAGATAGTGGCTTTGAGGGACAAAGTTAAAAACAAGTTGAATGGTAAAGGAAAAGTTCTCTCAAATTGTTGTCAGAGATGGATATTCTAAAGAGATAGCATTTATTGGATCAAGCCATTAGACAATGTTAGATTCATGGGCTAAGATATTCAGTTAATTTTATTATGTAGTTACATGGCTCCATGACCTATGAATTGACATATACAAATTAATATAGTGATATCGCAGTGGCATATGAATAGTGTAATAGAAGAAGTCAACCTTATAGTCAAGCCCAAACAAATCACATTGAGTCATCCATGATAATATTAGAGACCAACATAAGGAAGTGGGTGATTAAAAGTAAAGACATAAACAATAAAATTCTTAACTAATAAATAAAAATCATATAGAAGGACTTCATGGTTGATGGGCATTAGGAAAATGATATATAAGATTTTTGAATAAGAATACATTAGAGAAAAGATTAGAATGTGAGAAAAAGAGCACTAAATGAGGCATTAGGAATAACATACAAGTCATCTAATAAATGTTAGGAAGGACATACAAAGATGTAAAGAAGGGAATAAAATTCTTCCATAATTCTTGGTATCTAGAAAAGCATCCTTGTAAAAATAAGGAACACCAATGAGATTGTACACACCTCATTATAGTCAATATTACTTATGCAGATATTCAGACCAATAGAAATGAAATATGGATTGTGATAGTTGACAAAGATTCATAGTGATGGAAATATATGAAGGGTTTGAGTCTTATTAAATAATGTCTCAAGAAAGATTGATTTCTTGTACCACCCAAGACCATGCCATGATTTAGTAAGAAAGGTGGGGCCTACACTAGCTAACAATGAAAGGTAATTAGCATTCATTCAAAGGAATAACATAAGATAAAGTCTTGGAAAGAAAAAATTATTCATTCTCTTTTATGCCCAATGATGTCACTTCATTTTTTCTTGCTCTCTTTTGTGGAGGATGATTGATGTATGTGATATTGGAGAGACTTCACTTTTTTGGAAGTTTGGCATGTGATGTTAGTGTGTGTATACCAATAAGGAGCAATTAAATTCCATCACAATTTCATATTGAATGTCATTATAGTCAATAAAATTCTATAAAGACAACAATTTGAATCAAATTTAATTCATCTTTTTATTCAACCATGAGAGTCAATTGTTTTCTTCGACTGAGACAAGAACACAAAATGCCAATGGATCATTTAGAAAGTAATAGTCTCCAACAAATTTAGAGAAAGGATTGTTGAACATAGATCAATACAAGTATGAGAATGTGTTTCAATCATTATTTTGTCATTGATGTCAAACATGCTACCTTCTTGTAAGATAAATACTTAGATGATTTGAGTACTATTAGTTATTTGATTGATGAGGAGGATTTGATCAAATGAGATAACAAAAGCACCTAGAGAAAAGGTTGAGTTATGGTATGTAAAAGTTCGTACAAAGATTAATTAAGACAATGATGATATGGTGCATTAACTATATACTTTAGGTTGAATACATTGCTAAAGTCTAGAAGAAAAAGTAAGAAGAATTGAGTCTTCCAAGCTTGGCTGAGTAGACAATAGGTACTGAGAAAAGTTAGTGCCAATCGAGCAAAAAATTAGTTCAAGTCAAGGAATGTCAAATTTTAGTGTATGTCGAGTGATATAGTCTAAGCCAAGTAAATTTTAGTTAATGCTGAGCAATAGTAAACTTTAGTGTTTGCCAAGTGATCTAGTTGAAGATGAGTGGAAGAACAATATGGATGCCGAGCAACATCATATTGATGCCAAGTGCTAGTATTCATATTAAATTATGGATTTGACAAATCTTAGCCAACTATTTTGTTTTCTTGAATTTTGTGAAGCATGTGGAATATAACTATGATGAGTTGGTGGAACAAAATTCATAGTAAAACATTTTGTGGCATATTCAAAGAGGATTAAAGGAGAAATTTCTAGAAGGAAATAAAATGAAAAGGTAGGTAGATTCATTGAATCCTAACTAATCGAAGCTAACCATAAAATGGACTATAGAGAATGAATGACAAAAGATCTTAATTTTCTATTTATAGAAATGGCTAGTCAGAAGCAAGGTTGATCAATGTTGGAGAACCTAGTTAAACAAGAGTTCTAAGGTATTGCTTCATCAAAGATTGAATAGAAGAGACTACTACTGGCAAGCAAAGCAAGATGGCTTAAGAGTATGAATTCTTAAATGGTGAACAAGCTATCCAAACTAAAGTGTGTGCAATCCAAGCATAATAGAGGACTAAAATAAAAGATTTGTAATCTACAAGTATGATTTCTTATATATATATATATATATATATATATATATATATATATATATATATATATATATATATATATATATATATATACACACTCTCTTTTTCTTAGTTATCTCTATACTCTTCCCTCTTTCTTTTGTTTCTTCTATCTTTTTTTTTCTTCTCTTGTTCCCTTTTTTAATTTTAATTTTTCTTTCTTTTCATTTCCTTCTTCGTCTGCCTCGTGTTGTGTGCTCCTCCTCCCCCTCTCTCCTTTTTCTGCTTGGCTTGGCTAGTCTGCATACTTTTTACTTCCTTCTCTCATCCTGATGATGGATCATAGAGTGTGATCCGAAACGTTGATGATAAAAAAACTTACACAATCGAATCTAGAAGCAACATCATCATCTACAAGTGTGTTCTAAGTTCTTATCAAATCAAGCCTTATTGTTACTTTCTAATCATTGTACTAGTCTAAAGATAATTCCTTTGGATTAAGGTTGACCTAATAGTTATTTTTAAATCCTTTGACTAGGTGACCTTCTAATTAAATTATCTAAAGTTCTCTAACAACGCTCACTCCTAATAGGGTGATAAAAACCCTCTATCCAGGTCACATTTAACAGTGTGTATTATAACCTTTAATAGGGTTGGCCTTTCACAAGGCATCACTTCAAAAGAGTGATAATGAGTAGCATGTTACTATTGGTTTTTGCCAAATTGTATTTTCACATAAAATAATTGTATCAAATGTGTTATTGAATCTACTATGTTTCATGCTTACATTTCTACAAAGTTGATTTGACAGTAACCTACAAGTTTAAGTGATTGTATGATCTAATGGATGCATGTATGATGAATATGTTTTATGGATATGGGTTTGCTAAGTTGTGAAGAGTTTATTTATACATCTAGACCATGGATAATAGATTCAACACCCCCCCCTCTTAGTTATTCTAAAGAATTCTAACAAATAGTATCAAAGCCATCTACTTAAAGAGGAATAGTTTGAAAGTACTAGAAGCAAAAGATCAATATATCAAAAAGAGAGGTACCCAAGCTTAATAGGGACAAATTTATTGCATGGAAAAGTCTATTAAAGCTACATCTAGGAGATCTTGGAGAGCATGTACAATCTACCATTTCTACTGAGCATGTTGATCCTTCCAGAACTCTAACTATTGAATATCTAAAAAAGAAGAAAGAACACAACCAACCAATGTTGGAGATTTCCTTTTCCCTAAGTTATGTTGAGTTTGATGACATCAAGGGTTGTGATAGTGAAAATAAATTTGGGCTTCTCTTCACACCATCTATGGAGGTGATGAAAATTTATTGAGAGCCAAATATGAAAATCTTAGAGGTAAGTTCGATGATATGAGAATGTAAGAAAGTGAGAATGTTTCTCAATACAACTCTAGGATAAAAGATGTTAGCATTGTAAGAGAATCTACTAATATGATAGATGATGAGAGTTTATGCAATACAAGAATTGAGATGTATACCAAGTTCTAATTGAACTCTTGAAAGTTTGGTAGGTAGGATCATTTCTTTTGAGCTATCTACTTTTGATAACTTCAAATCTAGAAATGTTGAATTTTCTTTCAAAGCTAAGTTGTCATTGAAGGAACCTAATGAGAAGAATAAGAAAAAGGTAAAATATGTTTTTGGTGACAATGATGTAGACGAGGAGGATGTAGAATAACTTGAAGCACTACTAGCAAGAAGATTTCATAGAGGCAAAGGAATATTCAAAGGTAAGTTACCTATTGTGTGTTTCAAAATCAACGAGGTTGGTTATATTGTTGCTAGATGTCTAGAGAAGAAGAATTGTAGAAGTGGAGACAAATAAAAAAGTAGAAGAGATGAGGACAACAAATATTACAAAGAAAAAGGAAAGAAGTCTTGCTACATTGCAAAAGAGGAAACCAAAGATGGATCTGATGATCATGATTATGAAGTGGTGTATGTTGCAATGAAGGATAATTCTAATGAGGATGAGGCGATTGCACTGGTGTCTTATGTGAATAATAATGATCGATGGATCATTGATAGTGGGTGTTCACATCACATGACTAGAGATAAAAGTAAATTCATTACCTTTAATTATTATGATGGAAATCATGTAAGGTTTGGTAATGATGCACCCTACCTGATAGAAGGAAAAGGTTCTATCAAACTCATAGAAAAGATTTTATGTGACAATCCTTATTATGTTGAAGGATTTAACTATAATTTGTTGAGTGTGTCACAAATGAATAGTGTAGGCTGCAAGGTTGCATTTGAGAACAATATTGCTAGGATATATGATACTGATGGAAAACTAATGGGAAAAGGTAATCAAACTAGAGGTAGTCTATTATATCTTGATATGGATGATGCTAATTGTCTAGTTGTAGAATTTGATGATGTGTGGTTATGGTACAAGAGATTATGTCATGCTAATTTTGATAACTTGGTTAGTATCAATAACATGAGAAGAGTCAGAGGTTTTCTTAAGTTGAAGAAACCTGACAATATAATATGAAAAAAATGTTAGTTAGGAAAAATGAAAAATCTAGTTTTAAAAGTATGACTCATACCTCTAAAGGAAATTTGGATATTGCTCATACTGACTTGTGTTGATCAATCAGTGCTCAAATCTAAAAAGATGATAAGTACATTATGCTATTTTTTGATGACTATTCTAGGATGGTGATAGATATGTTTCTAAAAAAAAAACTGAGGCTTTCAAAATGTTCAAGTGGGACTTAGGAAGGTTTGAGAAGGAAACAGGTGAAAGTCTAAAATGTTTGAGATCTGAAAGAGGAGGAGAACTTAAATCAAATGAGTTTGAGATGTTTTGTAATGATAAAGGAATCAAAAGACAAACATCTTCTCCTAGAACCCCTCCACAAAATGGAATTACTAAAAGGAGGAACAAATCTGTAATGGATTGTGCTAGGACACTAATGATGGAGAAAAATGTTGCTTTGAAATATTGGATGGAGATTGTAAGTATAGGTTTCTATAACTTGAACTATGTGCACGTCAAGAAAGGTACTCATTCAACACCTTTTGAACTATGGTATGCATACTCAACCAATTTAAAATATTTTAAGGTACTTGGAAGAATGTGTTATATTCTCAAAGACATCAAGAATGGTAAATTAGATGCAAAAAGTGAAGAATGCATATTCCTTGGCTATTCCACAAGAAGTAAATCTTATATAGGTGTTTACATACTAAAACTATCAAATTTATGGAAAGCCAAAATGTAAAGTTTGATGAATATACAAAAGTACATGAGGCTGAACCTATAAAGGAACTAGAAGAATACAAATCATTTGTATAAATTTATGAAGGAATGTCTACTAATGAAGATGGTGTATATAAAGATGAAAATCAAGAACAAATTTTAGTGACTATCAAGTTACATATTATGAATTTTGAGTTGCATTTCGAAACTGAGGTATAATCTGATGTAGAGCTATGCAGCTTCAGGGTAATAATGGGCTCACAAGGTTAAGAAACCAAATAGTCCTACCATACCCACACCTTACAATGGTTAGGAATCTCTTTCAAATCAAATCTTAACACCAATCCAAGGTCAAACCTAAATAACATGAGCACCATAAATTCTTTCTTTCAAACATGACTTCAACAGACACTTTACCAAAATTGGTTAGCCTCTCCAAAACCCACAACACCAAAATGCAATATTAGACCCACTAGGTTACTTAGTCTCTTAAACAACAAGACGAATGATAACATATTATTTATACAAAGGACCTGGCAAAAAAATCCTAATTCTAGTGCCTTTTTTGATTTTTTATCAACTTCCAAAGGCATAGGTCTTCAACCTAATATGGAAACACTAAATCCTCACAATGCTCACAGGCCTAATTGGCCAAATTAGGCTTGGTCAACACTGTTAGAATTCGTTAGAATAACTAAGAGGGGGGTGAATCAGTTATTCAAGGTCTTGTAATTTCCAATTCAAACTTTTTAGTAAAATAGGAGTGAATTATAAATACTATACTTTTTACTTTCTTAACATGCATACAATTAAACATGAAAAGTAAACATGCATCACACCATAACACAAAGGATTTTGATGACCCAGAAACCCTCCAGGAATAAGAAGGTAAAATTGGGGTGGGGATGATACCCATAAGATAACTATGCAATTAATTTCAACCACTTCTAATGGTCTACCATATAAAAGGCCTGCCCTATTAAAGGCTACAACACACTGTTAAATGTGACCCTATTAAAGGATTTCTACACCCTATTATGAGTGTGCCCTATTAGAGGACTTAAGAACATTCAACTTAGAATGTCACACTATTAAAGGATTTACATAGAGTTGTTAGGCTCACCCAAGTCCATGGGATTTACAGTCACCTTCTCAAAAGAATCTTTTATCCCTCTCTAAGGATCTCCTATCCTTCTCATAAGGATCTCTTTATCCTTCTCTTAAGGATCTCTTATCCTTATCCTAGGGATCTTCTATCCTTTTCCTAAGGCTTATCCACCTAGCTATTAAGCTAACCTAGCAATGTAGGATTTCAATATCCAATAAAATGATAAGAAAGTATTAGAAAGGTTTTGAGCTAATAAAGATTGCAACTTTAACCTTGCAGATTTCAAATCACTCTTTAGTTCCTTTCTTTTCTTGGCTTTTCTCCCTTGCAGTGCTGGCAACTTGTTCACCCTTCAAGATCTATCTCCTTGAGTTCTTCCACTTGTAATGCCAATGCACTCTATGGTCACTTGATCAACTCAAAGTCTTGATGCACTATCCTTACTCCTCACTGTGTCCTCTTCTTGACACTTTACACTAGGCTTCTCTTGGCTTCTCCGCATGACCACACTTATGACCAACTCCCTCTCACACTTTTGATCTCTGACCTATAACTCCTTATAAAGAAGTTTTGTTCTTCATTTCCCACTCGAATCTTGATTTGATCTAAGAAAACAATATTGTGTTCTCTCCAAATTGCTTCTTCTAGAAACTTCATGATAAGTCCACCAACATTCACCCTGAATTGGTTTGCATGGTTTACATAAAATTTTGTGACATCTACTCATCATCCTTATCATCCAACCAATTCAAAAAATTCAATGTAACAAACTTATCATTACTAATCTAGCGAATCTTTGACTTAACAAATAATGTAGCAACTCAGCATCATTGGTTTACTAATGCTCGTCACCTTCCGTGTTACTCGACTCCTACTATATTTACGAATGCTTAGCACCTAAAAAAAATTTCTCAACATCCATTACCTTTTTTTTATACTCAGCACTTGAATAATCACTCGGCTCACATTGAAGTTGAACTTGCTCGACTTAAACTAAGAATCTACTTGGCTCTAACTAGCTTGCTCAACTCTCTCCAATGAACTTAGTTACGCTTTACAAATGACTTAGTTAAACCTTACATCTGTGATGTGTCTTAGTGTGTCCATCTTCTTAGAGTATGTCATCAATACACTATTTCATCAATGGATTAGTTGATCCTTATACTTCATTACAACATCATAACTTCAACCTTTCTCTAGTTGCTCTAGTTACATCTTATTGATTGCCTCCTCCTTGTCAATCAACAAATTGCTATTATTTGGATCACTTAAGAAATTTTCATTCCTGAAAGTAGCAAGTTTGACATCAATGACAAAAAAATGATTGAAAACATTCTTTACCAGTTCTATTATTCTTAATTCATGATCCTTTTTCAATCATTTTGAACAGTCTCCCTCTTTGGCATTGATGGAAAACCAAACTGATCAATTGATTGAGCTGATCAACTTAGTTACCACCAAAGTTATATACCAAACAAAAAACTTTTTCTCATTACATATCTTCCTCTTTCTATCATGTCTCCCTCTTTTTTTGATAGAAACTGATTCCTTTGTTCTGCTTCTCGCTCTTGACTATTGCATCCTTACTACTGATCTCATACATCTCCATATCTTTACCTTTCTTTGATCAGTTTCTCATAAATCTCCCTCTTTAACATAAATGAAAAAGATGTAGCATCTTCAACATGCTAAATATAAGCTTTGCATCTAATTTTTTCTCCTTCTATCACCATGCTTGTGACTAATCTAGAATTTATGTTCCTGTTGTCATCCTCTGCATCATTCTTCTGATATTTCAATTATCTACTCCTGTTGATGTAGGATAGATTTTTTGTTGCTTTAGACTGGTTGAGTTAGGGGCATTACCCCCAACTTGCCTCTAAAATATTCATAAGTATACTTGGGTAATAGTTTGGTGAAGATATCTACAATTTGTTCCTTTGTGGGAATGTACTCCATCCTTACTTGTTAGTCTTCTACCAATTCTCTAACATAGTGATACTTGATTGCAATATGCTTAGTTTTTGCATGCATTATTGGATTCATGGATATGTTTATAGTACTTTTATTATCACAATATAGTATCACAGGTTTGGTTACCTCTTCTTTCATTCCTTTCAATAGATTTTTAAGCCATACAATGTTTGTTCGATTGACTGTTACTGTCACATATTCTGCTTCTTTAGTAGACTAAGATGTGGATGTTTGTTTCTTTGTAGTCCAAGTAACTAACCTTTTACCTAAGAATAATGCTCCTCCACTTGTGCTTTTCCTATCATCAATGTTGCCTCACCAATCTGCGTATCTGTATGCATTGCACTCAAAATTCTCATTCTTTTTGTAATATAGGCCAAAATCATCAGTTCCTTTGAGATACCTCATTATCTTTTTTAATGCCATGAGATGATTTTCATTAGGATTAGTAGAGAATCTAGCCACTATTTTGTGAGGCCTAGCCCAGACCCATTGTAGCATAGTGATACATTACTATTATTTTGATACTCATGACTCGAGATGTCGAGACATTATCTGATGCTTAGAACATATTATATTATTTCATGCTATATGATGTTACTTCCAGATATTTGATGTTCGTCATTTAAGGTTGTAGGTATATGTATGTTGATGAATTAAGTAAAATGTAGGATTAACACATTGATTTTGGAATCTTTATGATTAAAGATATAAGTAGGATGAAAGAAACCCTAATTAATGTATGTTTCAATTTATGTGAATTTCTGATACGTATATACATATGTACATGTGATTTTATGGGGGTACTAATGTGTGCAATGAGTGTGCAAGATATTTAGAAGAGAAACCTGACAGAGGAACAGAACTGACCCCTATGTGCTCATTGTGGAAACCTTGTTGTTCATAATTCAAGTATTTTATTGTTAGATGTATGTATATGTTACTTTTGTGATCAGTAAGTGTTAATGTTTGTAATTTTTTTCTTAGAGTGTCACTTGACACTCGTGAATGGTTATGTTCTCCAGCATGCTATTTAGGGTTAGCTATGTAACCCTTGTACCTAAGTCAGTTTTAGTTAGTGTATCTTTGCTAATTTGGTTCTTAATTGAGTTTAGTCACCCTAATCCATATTAATTCTTAATCTATATTTTTTTTAGATTGTTAGATGGTCCTAATTAATTCTTAGCTTTTGTTTGGTTCCAAACCTATTCTTGAGGCTTTAAAACATGAAATATTTATGTCCAAAGGGTATGGGTATAGGTTGGGGGTCTTTACCAATCCCTAAGCCCCTTTTATTGACCTTTGAGATCACTCAAAAAGTCTCTTTTTTCCTTTGTGCGAAAATTGACTATGGATACCATGAGTTACCTCACCCACCTCCAGTTAGTGGTTAACAATAGTATGGGTTGAGTTAAGAACTTCTAGATTTGTACGTTGGTGGGAGAAGTTATTATTTTTTTTGGTGGTTGAGTTTGAGGCTTATTTAGAGGCCCTTCTTGGACTAGTTGAGGTGGTTACCCAATCTCTACTTTTAGAGAGGAGACATAGAATATTGAAGGAAGGAAGGGAAAAGCTCTACTCAAATTTTTCATTTTCCATTACCTCTTTGTGAAGGTAGGAGTTCTTTATCTCCCTTGTTCAGATTTTCATGCTTGTTTCATGCTTATGCTTCCTTGTTGTTGTTTGAATGCTTGCATGTATGTTGGGTATATTGGGAAGATTTGAAAACCATGTTCTTGAATGCTTTTCTTTCTTGTTTATGTTTGAATTTTGAAGTTGCTTGTATGGGTGTTTTGGTATTACTCACCCTTGGATAGGGTAGAAGTGACCAATTTTGGGAAAGGTCTTTTTAGTTGGACGCCAGCCAGTGTAGAGTCTCTTCTCAAGATGAGAAGAGGGAGAGAGGGTAGGGTGTTATGGGCCCCTACCTGTTAGCACAAACCTCATATGAGTATGGCATGTTAAAATGGAAGAATGAAAGTTCTTGGCTTATAGCCTCGATTGGGCATCTATTTTGGTGTTGTGCCTGAATTCTCCTATTGGAAGAATCCAGCTTTCCCTAGTTTTGATTCATTGTGAATCCTATTGTGAAAACCTTGTATGAATATGCATGTTTGATTGCCTCTTGGTCATGCTTGTTGTCACCTGATCAGATTTTGTTCCCTCCACAGTTCTTAGAAATGTGTTGCAGAAATTGATATGGAACCCTTGATGAGGGTCATGAAGGAAATTCAATTACATTGTTGTAAATTTTGGGATTGGAATCCTATGTATTTTGTATTTCAAAACCTTGTTGTAATGAAAATGATGCCAGGTTTTCTTCTTAGTTCTTTCCCAGCTGAGCCTTTGAATCAGGTTTGCCAATTAAAATGGTGATTGAGTAATATTGCTTGTCATGAGATTTAATTGTAATTTTTCAATTCTATGGATGCACATCAAAAATAGGATGACATGATGATGGTTTAATTAAGCAAAGTTTTCAAGTTTCCTTATATGTTAAATATGAAAACTATGTATGGAAAGATAAATAGTTATGGTTGATAGTTCAATTCAAGTTGTTCAAGATATCAATTAATCTTGTATTATTGTGTCAAAATGATTAAATCTAAGTTTTTAATCCATTCAAATAAGATACCCTTGAAAAAAAAATATACATTACTTTGTAAATCCACACTTAGAAAATTATGATTAAAAAAAGTTGCATGCTAGAGCCAAATAGTCTCTAGAATTTGTATGGGGAAACAAATTAAATGCCCCTTTGATAATAGAGAATATTCTCTTCAAAATCCTCTTTTAAATCATTATATAATCTTGTAAATTAAAATTTAGATAATAATGATAATAGAAAAATGTGTTTAACATAATTTAAAACTAAATATCCTAATTTCTATTCTTACCTATAAAACTTTATGTGTTTAATTCTTACCCATCTCCCCGTTGGGCGTCACTTCTGAAGATGCATTTTTAAAAAGGTTTTATTACAAAAAATAAAGCAAAGTCAAAGATGTCAGTCTAAGGTGACATCACCCGGTACACCACATCTTGTCTTTGTACAGAGGTTGAATTTCTTTTGGGGAATGAAGGAGGTTTATGATTAAATTTTTTTAAAAAATCATTACCTTGCAACCTTACCTACCCATCCCCCTTCCTTCATTCTAGAGCTTACCTCTGATTGCCTTTATAAGGCACGCAGGGGGGCTAAGGGAGCAGGCCTGCCAGCGATAACAACCTTGGTCACTGCACAGGCTGTTTTGGGGCAGCATGGAGTGCATGGGGGATCGTGGGAAGTGGCTAGGTAGGTGTAGGGGGCTTGGGGGTTAGATTAGTAGTTAGTAGGTTATGGTAATCATGTTTAGTTTTTAGTAAGTAGTGTTAGGTTAGTTTAAGTGTAGTTTAGTAATAGTTTTTAAATAAAGTTTTAAAGTTGTTATTACTTTTGTTATTTGTTTAAGTTATTTGTTTTAAAATTTATTATATTTTTAGTAGTATTAGTTTATTAACATGTTTTAGTTAGTTAGTTTAATTTTGTTAATTAAGTTTTAAAGATATGTTAGTTTAGGAAAGTTTTACTATACGTTTTGTTATCTGTTAATAATTTTAGATAGTCGTTATTTTAATATAGTTTTGTTTAATTTTGTAAATGTAAATTTAGTTAGTTTTAATCTTAATGTTAATCTAATTTTTGAGTATAAAGTAGTTCTAATTTTTTTATAAGTTTATTGGCTTTTTACAATAAGTTTTAATGTAGATTTTATTTGATTAGATTTTTCAATTAATTTTAAAACCTGAATTCATTTACATTGTTATTTAAATAATTTTCACATATTGTGTAAGTTAATGGAATAACATAACTTTTGTCGATGTCAACTTAATAACGAGAGTATTAATTTAACAATGTAGAGAATGTAGACTTTAACTTTGGACACAAACTTATCAAACTTAGAGCTTTTTAATTATTAATTTTAAAAAAAAATTGTGTGTTTTTGCCTCGTAGTTGGGCATGACATTTTGGTATCAGAGCCTATGTTTCAACACTAGGAACATTAAACCATTATGCTTCTGAAAACTAAAAACTAAACATTAAATTATGTAGGATGCCTCTTGTTACATGAAGCAACCAATGAGGCAAAGGTCATAGGGCGAGAGGTGGTAGAGCGGGACAGGAGGATGGACCATCTCCACCACCACCACCTCCACCTCCACCACCACCTAACCCAAACTAGGACATTTTGGACGCACTTTAGACATTGATCAATGTAGTTCAATAGAGGGTAGTACCTGTATTTTAGCGAAGTCAGTAGATTCCAGTAGTGGAAGTAGAGGGACCCAAAGGAGGCAAGCCCAGAGGTAGAGAGAGGACGAGGAGTCCCCATCGAGACAGATAGAGGGTTAGGGTGAGCATGAAGGTGAGTCAATACACCAAGGAGGACCCCCACTTGACAGACCTCCTAGACATATAGGAAATGATATCAGAGAATTGATTTGACTCAGGCCACCATTATTTACGGGTTCCACTGAGGGGACAATAGCAGAGGCATGGTTGCAGAGCCTACAGTGGTGCTTTGGGTTATGCCCTTATGGGAGTAATCTAAAGGCATGTCTAGCAATCCATCAGTTGAGAGGGGATGCCTCCAATTGGTGGCATCAGGAGGAGACAATAGGAGGAGTGAGGATGGATATCCTCACATGGGAGTCTTTCCTAGAAAGATTCTGAGAGAGGTACTTGTTAGAGAATTTCTAACAAAAATAGATAGAGGAGTTTTATTCTCTTTAGCAGAGAGGTCTTACAGTGGCTCAGTATGAGAGCAGGTTTCTCGAGCTCCTTCCTTTTGTGAAATACATGAAGGATGTGAAACTACGGGTGCATCACTTTATCATGGGTCTAAATTTTTCTCTTCAGGGCCCAGTATGGATGGCCTTCCCTACCACCTTTAGATAGGTAGTGGAGATAGCACTAGTTGCAAAGGATACTTGAGGTAGGCAGGAGTCACAGGATTGGTCTCAGAACTGAAACTCTACCCAGAAAAAACCCCCTTGGGAAGGGAATCAAAACTATACACCAAGGTCGTCTAAGGGAAAACAATCTTAGTAGTAGTAGCAAGAACTCTCACAAGGTTGCCAGGGCTCTGAGCCCAAGCAATGGTAGTTACAGCAGGATCAAAAAGTACATACCCCATAGTCACAGTCAGTGCAAACTCAACAGTCTTCTAGGGGTGGATACAGTGGGTCTAGCAGGTTAGGAGGCCCACAACAATTTGGATCAAAGGATGCACGACTTACACCTGAGGACCATGCTACACTTGTGGTGGCATGGGTCACATAGCTAGAGAGTGTCCACAGGAATAGTCATCCAGTGGTTAGAGAGGGGCTTTTTTAGAGCTGACAGTTGGAGACAAGGGTAGGTCCCACAGAGTTTTTGCAGTAGTAGAAAACTGCCAGACTGAGCATCAAGCTACAGTTATTGAGGCTATATGTGGAGTTGGTCGGCCAGTTAGCACTGGAGCCTATTAGTATTATGGCTCGACAGACCCTATCATTTTGAAGTTGCGAGTAGGACCAGGTTAGGGTTTAGGTGATTGCTATAATGAGGTTACAACTCTAGGGGAGGATGTGCCATGGATGTGATCTTAGTACCCTTATCCCTTTGATGAACTCTAGGAGGAAGTTCATGCCTAGTGGGGGAGGATGTGAGGCCTTGCCCCGACCCATCATAGTATAGTGAGACATTACTATTATTTTGATACTCACAACTCGAGATGTCAAGACATTATCTGATGCTTAGAACATATTATATTATTTCATGCTATGTGATCTTACTTCCAGATATTTGATGTTTGTCATTTAAGGTTGTAGGTATATGTATGTTGATGAATTAAGTAAAATGTAGGATTAGCACATTGATTTTGGAATCTTTATGATTAAGGATATAAGTAGGATGAAAGAAACCCTAATTGATGTATGTTTCAATTTATGTGAATTTCTAATACATATATACATATGTACATGTGATTTTACGGGGCTACTGATGTGTGCAATGAGTGTGTAGGATATTTAGCTGAGAAACTCAATAGAGGAACAACACTGATCCCTATGTGCTCATTGTGGAAACCTTGTTGTTCGTAATTCAAGTATTTTATTGTTAGATGTATGTATATGTTTACTTCTATGATTAGTAAGTGTTAATGTTTGTAATTGTATTCTTATAGTGTCACTTGACACTCATGAATGGTTATGTTCTTCAGTGTGCTAGTTAGGGTTAGTTGTTTAACCTTTGTACCTAAGTCATTTTTAGTTAGTGTATCTTTGCTGATTTGGTTCTTAATCGAGTTTAGTCACCCTAATCCAGATTAGTGCTTAATCTGTATATTTTTTTTAGATTGTTAGATGGTCCTAATTAATTCCTAGCTTTTGTTTGGTTGCAAACCTATTCCTAAGGCTTTAAAACATGAAATATTTATGCCCAAAAGGTATGGGTATGGGTTGGGGGTCTTTTCCAACTGCTAAGCCACTTTTATTGACTTTTGGGATCACTCAAAAAGTCTCTTTATGCCTTTGTGCGAAAATTGACTATGGCTACCATGAGTTGCCTCACCCCACCTCCACTTAGTGGTTAACCATAGTATGGGTTGAGTTAGAAACTTCTAGATTTATAGGTGGTTGGGAGAAGTTATTATTTTTTATGGCAGTTGAGTTTGAGGCTTATTTAGAGGCCCTTCTTGGAATAGTTGAGTTGGTTACCCAATCTCTACTTTTAGAGAGGAAACTTAGAAGATTGAAGGAAGGAAGGGAAAAGGTCTACTCAAATTTTTCATTTTCCATTACCTCTTTGTGAAGGTAGGATTTCTTTATCTCCTTTGTTTAGATTTTCATGCTTGTTTCATGATTATGCTACTTTGTTGTTGTTTGAATGCTTGTACATATGTTGAGTATGTTGGGAAGATTTAAAAACCATGTTCTTGAATGCTTTTCATTCTTGTTTATTTTTGAATTTTGAAGTTGCTTGTATGGGTGTTTTGGTATTACTCACCCTTGGATATGGTAGAAGTGACCAATTTTGGGAAAGGTCTTTTTAAATGGACTCCAACCAGTGTAGAGTCTCTTCTCGAGATGAGAAGAGGGAGAGAGGCTAGGCTGTTATGGGCCCCTACCTATTAGCACAAACCTCGTATGAGTATGGCATGTTAAAATGGAAGAAAAGAAGTTCTTGGTTTATAGCCCCAATTGGGCATCTATTTTGGTGTTGTGCCTGACTTCTCTTGTTGGAAGAATCCACCTTTTCCTAGTTTTGATTCATTGTGAATCCTATTGTGAAAACCTTGTATGAATATGAATATTTGATTGTCTCTTGGTCATGCTTGTTGTCACCTGATTAGATTCTGTTCCCTCCATGGTTCTTAGAAATGTGTTGAAGAAATTGATATGGAATCCTTGATGAGGGTCATGAAGGAAATTCAATTACATTGTTGTAAATTTTGGGATTGGAATCTTATGTATTTTGTATTTCAAAACCTTGTTGTAATGGAAATGACGCCAATTTCTCTTCCTGGTTCTTTCTTGGCTGAGCCTTTGAATCAGGTTTGCCAATAAAAATGGTGATTGAGTAATATTGCTTATCATGAGATTTAATCATAATTTTTCAATTCTATCAATGCACATAAAAAATAGGATGAAATGATGATGGTTTAATTAAGCAAAATTTTCAAGTTTCCTTATATGTTAAATATGAAAACTATGTTAAGGAAAGAAAAATGGTTATGGTTGATAGTTCAATTCAAGTTATTTAAGATATCAATTAATCTTGTATTATTGTGTCACAATGATTAAATCTATGTTTTTAATCCATTCAAATAATATACCCTTGAAAAAAAAAAAATATTACTTTGTAAATCCACATTTAGAAAAATATGACAAAAAAAGTTGCATGCTAGAGCCAAATAGTCTCTGGAATTTGTATGGGGAAACAAATTAAATGCCCCTTTGATAATAGAGAATATTCTCTTCAAAGTCCTCTTTTAAATCATTGTATAATCTTGTAAATTAAAATTTAGATAATAATGATAATAGAAAAATGTGTTTAACATAATTTAAAACTAAATATCCCAATATCTATTCTTACCTATAAAACTTTATGTGTTAAATTCTTACCTATCTCCCCCTTGGGCATCACTTCTAAAGATGCATTTTAAAAAAGGTTTTATTACAAAAAATAAAGCAAAGTCAAAAATGTTAGTCTAAGGTGATGTCACCCTATACACCACATCTTGTCTTTGTAGAGGGGTCAAATTTCGTTTGGGGAATGAAGGAGGTTTATAATAAATTTTAAAAAAATTATTATCTTGCAACCTTACCTACCCATCCCGCTTCCTTCATTCTAGCACTCACCTCTAATTGCCTTTATAAGGCACGCAGGGGGGTAGAGGGAGTAGGCCTGTCAGCCTTGACAATGTTGGTAAGTGTGTAGGATGTTTTGGCATAGTGTGGAGTGCATGGGGGACTGTAGGGAGGGGCTAGGTAGGTGTAGGGGGTTTGGGGGTTAGATTAGTAGTTAGTAGGTTATGTTAATCATGTTTAGTTGTTAGTAGTTGTTAGTAAGTAGTGTTAGGTTGAGTTAGGAACTTCTAGATTTGTAGGTGGGTTGGAGAAGTTATAGTTTTTTTTGGTGGTTGAGTTTGAGGCTTATTTAGAGGCCTTTCTTGGAGTAGTTGAGGTGGTTACCCAATCTCTACTTTTAGAGTAGAGAATTAGAAGATTGAAGGAAGGAAGGGAAAAGCTCTACTCAAATTTTTCATTTGCCATTACCTCTTTATGAAGGTAGGAGTTCTTTATCTCCCGTGTTTAGATTTTCATGCTTGTTTCATGCTTATGCTAGTTTTTTGTTTTTTGAATTCTTGTATATATGTTGGGTATGTTGGGAAGATTTGAAAACCATGTTCTTGAATGCTTTTCTTTCTCGTTTATGTTTGAATTTTGAAGTTCCTTGTATGGGTGTTTTGGTATTACTCACCCTTGGATAGGGAAGAAGTGACCAATTTTGGGAAAGGTCTTTTTAGTTGGACTCCAACCAATGTAGAGTCTCTTCTCAAGATGAGAAGAGGGAGAGAGGGTAGGGTGTTATGGGCCTCTACCTATCAGCAAAAACCTCGTATGAGTATGGCATGTTAAAATGGAAGAACAAAAGTTCTTGGTCTATAGCCCTGATTGGGCATCTATTTTGGTGTTGTGCCTAACTTCTCCTATTTGAAGAATCCACCTTCCCTAGTTTTGATTCATTGTGAATCCTATTGTGAAAACCTTGTATGAATATGCATGTTTGATTGTCTCTTGGTCATGCTTGTTGTCACCTGATCAGATTCAGTTCCCTCCATGGTTTTTAGAAATGTGTTGTAGAAATTGATATGGAACCCTTGATGAGGGTCATGAAGGAAATTCAATTACATTGTTGTAAATTTTGGGATTGGAATCCTATGTATTTTTTATTTCAAAACCTTTTTGTATTGGCAATGACGCTGGGTTTTCTTCCTAGTTCTTTCCTAGCTGAGCCTTTGAATTAGGTTTGCCAATAAAAATGGTGATTGAGTAATCTTGCTTATCATGAGATTTAATCGTAATTTTTCAATTCTATGGATGCACATCAAAAATAGGATGAAATGATGATGTTTTAATTAAGGAAAATTTTTAAGTTTCCTTATATGTTAAATATGAAAACTATGTTAAGGAAAGAAAAATGGTTATGGTTGATAGTTCAATTCAAGTTGTTTAAGATATCAATTAATCTTGTATTATTGTGTCACAATGATTAAATCTATGTTTTTAATCCATTCAAATAATATACCCTTGAAAAAAAATACATTACTTTGTAAATCCACACTTAGAAAAATATGACAAAAAAAAGTTGCATGCTAGAGCCAAATAGTCTCTGGAATTTGTATGGGGAAACAAATTAAATGCCCCTTTGATAACAAAGAATATTGTCTTCAAAATCATTTTTTAAATCATTGTATAATATTGTAAATTAAAATTTAGATAATAATGATAATAGAAAAATGTGTTTAACATAATTTAAAACTAAATATCCTAATATCTATTCTTACCTATAAAACTTTATGTGTTTAATTCTTACCCATCTCCCCCTTCAGCGTCACTTCTAAAGATGCATTTTTAAAAAGTTTTTATTACAAAAAATAAAGCAAAGTCAAAGATGTCAATCTGAGGTGACATCACCCTGTACACCACATCTTGTCTTTGTGTAGGGGTCGAATTTCTTTTGGGGAATGAAGGAGGTTTATAATAATTTTTTTTTTTTTTTAAATTATCTTGCAACCTTACCTACCCATCCCCCTTCCTTCATTCTAGCACTCACCTCTGATTGTGTTTATATGGCACGCAGGGGGGCTAAGGGAGCAGGCCTGCCAGCGCTGACAACCTTGGTCAGTGCACAGGCTATTTTGGGGCAGCATGGAGTGCATGGGGGACCGTGGGGAGGGGCTAGGTGAGTGTAGGGGGATTGGGGGTTACATTAGTAGTTATTAGGTTATGTTAATCATGTTTAGCAGTTAGTAGTTGTTAGTAAGTAGTGTTAGGTTAGTTTAAGTGTAGTTTAGTAATAGTTTTTAAATAAAGTTTTAAAGTTGTTATTACTTTTGTTATTTGTTTAAGTTATTTTTTTTAAAATTTATTATATTTTTAGTAGTATTAGTTTATTAACATGGTTTAGTTAGTTAGTTTAATTTTGCTAAATTAAGTTTTAAAGATATGTTTGTTTAGGAAAGTTTTAGTATACGTTTTGTTATTTGTTAATAATTTTAGATAGTCATTATTTTAATGTAGTTTTGTATAATTTTGTAAATGTAAATTTAGTTTTAATTTTTTTATAGGTTAATTGGCTTTTTATAATAAGTTTTAAAGTAGATTTTATTTGATTAGATTTTTCAATTAATTTTAAAACCTAAATTCATTTACATTGTTACTTAAATAATTTTCACATATTGTGAAAGTTAATGGAATACCATAAATTTTTTCGATGTCAACTTAATAACTAGAGTATTAATTTAACGATGTAGAGAACCTAGACTTTAACTTTGGATGCAAACTTATCAAACTTAGAGCTTTTTAATTATTAAGTTAAAAAAAAAAAAAAAATTGTGTTTTTGTTGTGTTTTTGCCTCATAGTTGGGCATGACATATTCCAACTACTAATGCTATGTTTGGTTTGCTATGTACAACATATTGTAGTTTTCCAATCATGGATCTATACATTGTTTGATCGACTTTAGCTGATTCATCAATTTTGGATAGCTTATGTCCTATTGCAATTGGTGTGCTGACTAGTTTGGAGTCTTCCAATCCAAACATCTTCAGTATCTCTTTGATGTACTTTGATTGTGTCATGAATATACCATGTTTTAGTTGATGTACTTGCAATTCAACAAAAAACTTGATTTCTCCAAACATAGACATCTCAAACTCATGTTTCATTTTGTCAGCAAAACTTTTGCAAAGTGCTTCCTTTCCTCCAAAAACTATTTCATCCACAAAGAATTTAGATACAAGAATATCCTTACCTTCTTCTGATTTGATGTACATGTTGTTGTTATCATCAGTTCTTTCAAATCCTATTTGCACTAGATACTTGTGAAGTCTCTCATACCAAGCTCTAGGGGCTTGCTTTAATCCATATAGAGCCTTATGTAATTTGCATACCTTGTTTTTGTTATTTTCATCAAAAAAACCTTTTGGTTGCTCTAAGTAGACTTCATCTTCAAGTATACCATTCAAAAATGCAGACTTTACATCCATTTGACAGACTTTAAATCCTTTGAAGGCTACATATGCTAGTAAGGTCCTTACTCCTTCCATTCTAGCAGTTGGAGCAAAAGTTTTTTCATAGTCTAGTCCTTCTTCTTGTGCATACCCTTTATAGACTAGTCTTTCCTTGTTCCTTGTGATTTCACCATTCTCATCTAACTTGTTTCTAAAAACCCACTTGGTTCCAATTACATTCTTGTCAGTTGGTCTTGAGACTAAGGTCCATGTCTTGTTCTTCTCAATTTGTTCTATTTCTTCTTTCATAGCATTGTACCAATCATCATCCTTTATAGCTTCACTTACTATTTTTGGTTCCATTTTGCTGAGAAAACATGTCTCACTTCTGAGTCTATTCCTTGTCATTGGTCTTGCCTCATTGTTTCCAATAATTTGATCTGTAGGATGATTTCTTCTTACATACTTTTCTAATACTAGTTCTTTCTTTGTTTGCATGTTGTCTCTTTCATAATCTAAACCTTCATGTGTATTTTCATTAGATATTTTTTTCATTTCCTTCATTTTGGCTATTCTTGAAATCTGAATGAACATTTTTTGTATTCTGCAACTCAGCTTCTGAATGTGTCCCCTGCTTAGCATTCACTGTCTGTGACTCGATAGATGCTAGATTTTGTTGTTGATTGTCATTCTGAGTTGTAAATTCACCATTATTAGGTATACCTTCATAAAAGTATACAAAGGTCTTGTATTCTTCGGCTTTCTTTGTGTTCTCAACATTTTGATCTTCTACAAGCTCATCAAATTTCACATTTGTGCTTTCTACTACTTTTTTAGTGTTAACATTCAAGCACTTATAAGCTTTTATTCTAGTACAATAACCAAGAAATGTTCCTTCCTCACTCTTTGTATCAAACTTTCCAATTCTAGACTCTTTATATATATAGCATTTGCATCCAAATATTTTAAAATGTTTTACATTAGAAGAATTCCCATACCATAATTCAAAAGCTGTGGCATTTGTACCTTTCTTGACTTGAACTTTGTTGAGTGTGCAGACTACAGTACTTACAGCTTCTCTCCAGTACTTCAGTGCAACATTTTTCTCCATCATTAAGTTCTTGGCATAGTCAATGACTAATCTATTCCTTCTTTCTGCTATACCATTATGAGGTGGAGTCCTCAGTGGTAATGTCTGCCTTTTGATTCCTCTTTCATTGCAAAAATTTTCAAATTCTCTTGATTCACCTCCTCTATCAGATCTGAGACATTTTAGACTCTTCCTAATCTCTTTCTCAACTCTAGCCAAGTACCATTTGAACATTTGGAATGTATCTGATTTTTATTTTAGGAACATGACTGTCATCATCCTTAAATAGTCATCTACAAATAACATTATGTATATGTCACCTTTTTAGCTTTGCACTTCAATGGGACCACACAAGTCAATATGAACTAGCTCTAATACTTCATTAGAAGTATAAGCCTTGCTTTTGAAAGTTGACTTGGTCATCTTCCCTAGTTGGCATTGTTTGCACATGGTGTTATCAAGCTTCTTCAACTTTGGCAGACATCTAACTTTCTTTATTTTGTTGATGCTTATCAAATTGTAAAAATTTACATGGCATAGCCTCTTGTGCCATAACCATACATCATTAGTTTGAACAATGAGACAAGAAGCATCTTCAATGTCTAGGTAAAACAAATTACTCCTAGTTTGATCACCTTTTCCTATTAGACTTCCTTTAGAATCATAAATCTTAAAAATTCTATTTTCAAATTCAACCTTGCATCCTATGTTGCCTAATTGTGAGACACTTAACAAGTTGTAATTTATGCCTTCAACATAGTATACATTATCACATGATATATTTTCAGTAAGCTTGATACTACCTTTCCCTTTGATCTGACATGGTACATTGTTATGAAATCTAATACTATTTCCTTCATATTGAGTAAAGGAAATGAGCTTACTTTTATCTCCAATCATGTGATGAGAGCATCCACTATCTATGATCTATTTTTTATTCTTGTTCATGCAGGTTACTAGGGAAATTGCTTCATCTTCATCTAATTCATCTTTCATAGCCACATAGACTACTTAATCATCATTCTCATCAGAGTCTTCTTCAACAATGTAGCATCTTTTGCCTTTACCTCTATAGTCCTTGTTGTCCTCTTTCTTGTTCTTGAAGTTGCCTCCATCCTTGTAATTTTTCTTTTGTGTGCATCTGGCTACAATGTGACCAACTTCATTACAATTGAAACAAATGATTGGCAACTTACCTTTGTATTTGCCTTTTCCTCTATAAAATTTTCTTGCTAGTAATGCCTCCAATTGGTCTACATCATCTTCATCAGTGCTGCTATCACTAGATACATACTTTCCTTTTCCACTCTTTTTCTTTGTTTGCACCTCCTCATTGTCTTTTATTGTCATCTTGGCTTTTAATGTAGGTTCAAATTTTTTTAGCTTGTAGTTGTCAAAGTTGGATAGCTCAAAGGTAGTGAGTCTTCCAATTATTCCTTCAAATAACAATGTGTTGCCTAGTACAAACCTTAGCTCTTGGATGGCTGATACTCTTATAGCATATATAGGAAGCAAAGTTCTTAGGTATTTTCTAAATACCATTTCTTCTAGTAACTATCCTCCTAGGCTTCTTATGGCACTTACCACTTCCTTCATCCTTGCACCATATTGAGCAACACTCTCTCCTTCTTCCATTTTCATGTCATCGAACTTTCCTCTTAGGCTCTCTCTTTTGGATCTCTTGAAATTATCATCTCCTCCATAGGTTCTTGATAATGTTTGACATCAATGACAAAACAATGATTGAAAACATTCTTTACCTGTTCTATTATTCTTCATTCAAGATCCTTTTTCAATCATTTTCAACAAACACTACAATTGATCAATGATGGCTGCATAGGTATGAACCAAGGTTTTTAATTTTTGTATTTACCTTATTCAAGTTTTCTTGCACAAGTAGACAGGTCCATTCGATCATTTCATCCATTTCCTTCTTTTTTCACTATTTTGATAGGCTAAATACATAGAGATATTCAGCCTAAGGCTCACTCAAACCATTGCAAAAGGCCTCCTGAGAAAATTTCCTTTTAAATTATTATAATAAATTTTCATACCTTACAAAAGCCAAAAGGAATAATAATTTCATCCATGGAGTTGCAAGATATGATCCATTCGTTATTGTAGCCTCTAAAAATGAGTGTTTTAGATAGTTTTCAGTAAAACAGCTCTAACTTCCACCAAGCTTAATGAAAATCACTCAAATAAGATTCAAATGAAAGATAGTTCATATATCTATCCATCCATATAGTGTATGTACACTATCTAACCTATAAATAAGTTTTACAAGTAGAAACAATGCTCAAAATTCTATTTTTTCATAAAAATGACTTTGCCTGTACATGTAAATCATCCACAAACATTCCAACAAAGTGGAAAAAGATTTGAGAGTCCTAAATAGGATTTAATCCAACTATCCCAACCATACATGAGGATTTTTGAGCATTTGAAACAACTAAAACAATTAGTTTTTGAAAGATACATAACTATTCTCCTAAAACATAATGTTGTCGTGCCAAAATTAGCATTATACGAATTCAAACTTTGGCATTATGGCAAAGTGAACCTCCTCAAAAATAGATAATGGATAACTAAAAGTTTATTATGTCAAAACCAATGAGTTTCTCCGTGAAAACATCCTATCACAAACTCTTAACACAAGACATACTAGATCCTAACTCCTATAAAAAAACTTGATTAGATCTAATGGCCTAAGGAACTCAAAGGCTATAATCATGACCTTAGAGTTCTTGACCAAACAAGGAGATTAAAATAAACACACAAAAAAAAAAATTAAAACTCAATCCTTTATTACAATGGAAACTTGCTAAGAATATGAAGACTTGTAGAACTTTGCCAAGGTACCCTGCACCACAATCAAGAGTCGAATTACAAAATGAAGGTGAGGCACATTTTGATTCTAAGAATAGTATACATGAAAGAGATTTTGAATTACCCAATAGAGAAGTACATAGTCATTCAAAAGTTGAGAGACCAAATGAAGGAAATATAGCCTAACAAAGATTTTTAAAGTATGTTAAGAGACATCACCTTGATGCAAAAATTATTGAAGATAAAAATGCAAGATCAATGACAAGAAATAGGTTGAGAAATTATACATGTTTTCTTAGCATGAATGAACCTAAAATAGTGAAAGATGCCTTAGAATATGCAAATTGGAGTAAATACATGAAAGAAGAGATTGATCAAATTGAAAAGAATAAAACATGGACTCTAGTTCCTAGACCAAAAGATAAAAACATGATTGGAACCAAGTGGGTATATAGAAACAAGTTAAATCAAAATGGTAAAGTCTAAAGAAACTATGCAAGATTTGTTTGCAAGTGGTATGCAAAAGAAGGGATAGAGTATGGAGAAACATTCACTCCTATTGTAAGATTGGAAGGAGTAAAAAAATTTTCTTTCTTACTCTACATACAAAAGTTTTAAAGTTTATTAAATGGATGTTAAATCTGCATTTATTAATGGCATATTGGAAGAAGAGTTTTATATAGAATAGCCAGAAGGATTTGTTGATGCTAACAATAAAATAATGGTATGTAGACTACACAAAGATTTTTATGGTTTGAAGAAATCACCAAGAGCATGGTATGAAAGGCTTCAAAATTATATTGTGAAGATTGGATTTGAGAGGATGGATGATAACAACAATATATACTTGAAGATAGAGAAAGGAAAAGGTATTTTAGTATCTGAATTTTTTGCCAATGATATCATATTTGGAGGTCAAGATACATTATGTAAAGCTTTTGAAAATGAAACAGAGAAAAAATTTGAGATGTTGATGTTTGGATAGATCAAGTTCTTTATGGGTTTGCAAGTACATCAAATGAAATATGGTATATAGTTCACTTAGTCAAAACATGTAAAGGACATACTAAAAGCTTTTGGATTGGAAGATTCCATGCTAGTAAGTACACCTATGGTGAAAAAGGACATAATTTGTCAAAGAATGATTATTCAACTGAGGTAAATCAAACATTGTATAGGTCTATGATCGAAAAATTGCAATATGTAGTTGACGTAGGCAAAAGGTGAATGACTAAGGCCAAAGGCTCACCCAACTATCCAAACCACCCTGCAAGAGTTAACACAATGGAAGAAAACACAAGGAACAACAACTAGAAGAGGAAGAAGAGTGAAATATTTGTATTGATTTCTCAAAACATCTTCATACATTCCCATCTGTAAGGCCTTCTGGGTTACGAAAAATTACAAATACATTCAAGTTCAAGGTCCAACTGCAAATTCACACTTTTAGTTCTACTCTTCAAGATTTGTCTTCCCAAAAAGTTGCCTAACTCTAAGCCTAAAAACTCTATATATACTTGCCAAAATGGCTTATAGATTATTCTAGAACATGACATAAGAGGAAGGTTTACTGAACAATGGTCTAGACACATCCCAAGAAAAGATCTTAACATAAATATCATGAATGAAATAAATCCCACAAGTCAGCTCATAGAAATCATGTCCAAATGCTAACACTTGACATAAATAGGAAAAATTGGCACATGAAGGGTCACTCAACATACACTAGGTAACTTGGCACATGAAGAATCAGTTGGCATACACTGGGTAACTTGGCACATGAAGAGTCATTGAGCATACACTAGGGAGCTTAGTAGCAATTGGAACTAGAACTTGGTAATAATTGGACATTGGAACTTGGTAATAACTAGAAACTAGAACTTGATAATAACTAGAAACTATAACTTGTTAATAACTGGCACTCAATAGTAATTAGAACTCAATAGAAACTAGCACTTGGAAATTATTGGAACTCAGTAGCAATTGGTAGAATAAACAAAAGGTGTAGGATTACAAGGAAACCCAGAATGTTCCTACATCAGACAACCAAGGTTGGAAGAAATGATTCTCCTAAGTCATTGAGATGTCACAACCTTAGCCGAATCCAACTCAGATTGAGAAATCTATGGAGCATCTTCAATAGGTCTGTTCTTCCACTTCACTAAATATTCATAGGAATCTTTCCTCTTGTGCTCTTACAAATTCTTTGACTCAATATTTGTTCAACTTCTCCAATCTACTTCTTAGGATAATCTTCTAATACAACTTCATCATCTCACTCATGATACTTATACAAATTGGAAATATTGAATATAAGAGATATATCCATGTCATCGAGTAACTCAACTTCATAAGCATTACCACTATCAAACATCGTCAAGATCTTACAAAGTCCAATTTTTTTCATCTTCAGCTTACTATATTTTCCAACTAGGAATTTTCCTTTCTTTAGATGAACCATCACCTTATTACCAACTTGAAAATCATGGTGTCTTATATACTAATCAACATTCTCCTTATACTCTTGATTACTTTGTTCCAACCTCTACTCCACTTCCTTATGTAAAGACTCCATAAAATCAGCAAAATCTTCTCTTACAATGCTTCTCTTTTCTTCACCAACAACATCTCTCAAATCTGATATACCTCTAGGATGCATTATAGTAACAATCTCAAAAGGTGTTATCCCTATACTTATATGGAAATTCAGCTTGTACCAATACCATTTTCCAAATTACTTGGCTTATTCCCAACTAGACATCTCAGCAAATTACCTAAGCTTCTATTCACAACCTCTGTATATTTGTCTATCTATGGAAGGAATGTAGAACTAAACTCTAATTCAGTACCCATCTTCTTCCATAAAGTTTTCCAAAAATAACTAACAAACTTATTGTCTCTGTCAAAAACAATGCTTCTTGGTAATCCATGCAATCTCACAATCTCTTTATCTAGAAAAGTTCAACAACATGCTCAGCATCTGATGTCTTCTTATGAAATGAGCCATCTTAGAAAAAATTTCCACTACAATAAATATGGAATCATACCCCATCACTATCTTAGGTAATCCAAGAACAAAATCCATACTAATGTCATTCCAAGGCTTCTGAAGAATAGCAATAGGTTTATACAAACTAGTATTTTGACTCACCCCTTTTGCAACTTAAAAAACTCCACAATTCTTTACAAATTTTTGGACATCCTTATACATTTGTGGCCAATGATACTGCTCTTTCAGCAAACTCAATATCTTATCAATTCTAAAATGTCTAGCTAGTCACCCACTATGCTTTTCCTTAATTAGATTCAATCTCATAGAACTTCTAGGAATACACAACTGAATACCTTTGAATAACATACTTTCTTGAATGAAATAATCATCATACTTACTTATCTGATCTATCAGATTTGGTGCTTTGCACACTCTCCATGCCTCAAAAAGATCAGGATCAGCATCATACAACTGTTTCATTTCATCAAAACCAAGAACTTCAACCTTCATTTTAGTCAATAAAGAACATCTTCTACTCAATGCATCAACAACTCTATTAGTAACTCCACTCTTATACTTGATCACAAATGGAAAACTTTGCAAATACTCAACCCGGTTCATATTTCTCTGATTAAATTTATGTTGACTTCCCAAGTATTGTAAAGCTTTATGATCAGTATACATCACAAACTCCTTAGGAATCAAATAATGTGTCCACCTCATCAATGCTTGAAAAATGGCATAAAATTCTTGATCATACACAGAATACTTCCTTTTCACATCATTCCACTTTTCACTAAAGAAAGCAATAGGTTTACCTTCTTGACTTAATATAGCCCCTATTGCATTACCAATTGCATCACATTCAACTTGAAATACCTTATTGAAATCAAGCAAAGCCAATACAAGTAATTCAACAACCTTTTGTTTCAAAGTCTCAAAACTCTTATCACCTCCATGTCCATTTGAATTTCTTTTTATCTCCCCTCATTATCTCAGTCATGGCATTACAAACATGACTAAAATTCTTTATAAACTTTCTATAAAAACTAGCCAAACCATGAAATGATTGTACCTACCCACATTCTTAGTGTAGGCCATTCAAAAATTGTTTTAACCTTCTTAGGATCAATCTTTAATCCATTAGCTAAAATCCAAAATCCCAAATACACAATCTCCTATTGCATAAAAGAACACTTTTTTAGATTAATCAACAACTTTTCCTCTTTCAACCTCTATAATACTTGTCTAATATGCTCAAGATGTTCTTCCTTAGTCTTATTGAATATCAGAATATCATCCAAATAAACAATCACAAACATTCCCAAAAATCTTTTTAGAACTTCATTCATCAGTCTCATGAAAGTATTAAGTGCATTAGTCAAACCAAAAGGCATAACCAACCATTCATACAAACCATCTTTTTTCTTGAAACTAGTCTTCCATTCATCACCTTCTTTGTTTCTAATCTGATGATAGCCACTCTTGAAGTCAATCTTGGTAAAATACTTTGCTCCACTCAAAAAATCCATTATGTCATCCATCCTTGGCATAGGAAACTTATATTTCACTGTTATTTTGTTAATGGCTCTATAATGAATACACATTCTCCATTCTCCATTATTTTTAGGTGCTAATACATTAGGTACAACACATGGGCTCAAGCTCTCTCTGATCAAACCTTTCTACAAAAACTCATGCACTTTTCTATTAAGTTCTTCATTCTCTATAGGTGTCAATCTATATTGTGCTTTGTTTGACAAACTAGCTCCAAGAATAAAATCCATACAATGAATTATACTTCTTCCTAGAGGTAAACCATCAGGAATATCATCTGTAATAATGTATTTATACTCATTTAATAATTCTATAATTTCTACTGGTACTCAACTATCACTATCTGCTGTCACTCGATCATTACTAGCTTCTATTGCTCAATCATTACTACCAACACTCGGTCCTCTAGGAACTATGGCAAAATAGAATTCATTCTTTTTCATTTCTATTTCAAATTGTTTCCCATTAACCATGCAAATTTTTATTACAATACAACTAACCTCATCTAGACTATCAATTAAAGATAGCAATATTTTTTTCTTACCATTTACCCAAAGAGTATATTGATTCAATCTTCCATCATGCACAACATAAATATCATATTTTCAAGGTCTACCCAAAAAAATATGACAATAATCCATAGGCATAATATCACACAAAACTTCACAAAGAATTGCTCACTTACCAATATCTTATGCTCATCTTTGATCCATCAAACATGGTAGGGTTTAGGATGCTTCAACCTCTACAATTGTAACTTTTTAGCTGGCTCTTCTAATGCCAAATTTGTAGAACTTCCACTATTGATGATCACCTTGTAGCATTTTTCAGCCATCTTACATCTTGTCTTGGAAAGACTTCTTCTTAAAATAGGTTCCTCATTATTTCCCTTATTATATAAGGTTCTTCTCACTATCAAATTTTCTCCAGCCTTAGGTCCACTTGGTTAACCCTCATCATCTCCTTGGATCACACTATTTCTATTACCCTACCAACTTTCAGAAGATCTACATTCAAAAGATCTATGTCCCTCTTTACCACATCTAAAATAATTACTATGAAATCAACCTCTAGAATAAGAATTACCTCTTCCTTGATAAGAATGAGTACCTCCTCAGTAAGAATTACCACTTTTCTATTCGGTCTTGCCTTTGTCATCATTCTTCCATTCAGATTTTCCTTTATCCTACATAGAACTATTAGATCTGCCACTTTCTCCATAAGATCTACCTTTGCCTCTTTGGAATCTACCACCTCCACCTCTTTGTCTTTGTTCATGCTTCTTTGTCAAGGTCTCCTTAGCTTTCAAGGCATATTGATATGCTTCTTCTACACTTTCCAACTTCACAAAAATTATTTCATATTGTATTATAGATCTTAATCCATTAATGTACCTTGCAATTTTCTCAGCATCATCATCCACATGTCCAGATCTTATGTCCAATCTATAGAATTCCTTGGTATATTCTTTCACAGTCATGTCTTTTTGTTTCAAATTTTGAATCTTTCTCAACAAGTTAACTTCATATTCAGTAGGGAGGAATTTTTTTTTACCTTGTTCACCATCTTTGGCCAAGTTCTAATCTTCTCCTTTCCTCTCCTTTGTCTGTTAGTTTGCAAGTGCTCCCATCATAGTGATGCATGACCTTTCAACCTAGTGACTACAATCCTCATCTTTATATTATTAGGAGTATTTTCATACTCAAAGAACTTCTCCATACCAGATTCTAATCCAAAAAAATATTGGTATCCAATTTTCCATCATAAGGAAAAAATTCTACTAGAGGCTTTGAATTTTCTCTAGATAACACTAACAACAATATTTCCTCATCTTGGTCTTCTTCAAGTTCTAGATTATGGTTTGGTGTTGCTATTTAATCATCACTTATATCATCAAGATGTGCTCCTATCCTCTAGGTTTTCTCCATAGCATCTAATCTAGCTGCAATTTTTCTCAATTGATTCAATATAGCGATATCAACATTATTTCCTCTATCACAAACCATCTTTGAAAATTAGGTTCCTACAAGATTATAACCTTCTGGAACTTATAGGTCAAATCTCTAAATCTGCGACCCTATAACCAAATCCTAATAAGGTTTCTACACAATCCAATCTCCACAAAGATTAACCTCAAGCTCTGATACCAACTGACATAGGAAAAATGTGAATAACTAGGGCCAAAGGCTCACTCAGCTATCCAAACCACCCTGCAAGAGTTAACACAATAGAAGCAAACACAAGGAACAACAACCAAAGGAAGAAAAAGAGTGAAAAGTTTTTATTGATTCCTCAAAACATCTTCATGCATTCCTAGCTATAAGGCCTTCTAGGTTATGTCCAATTACAAATACATTCACATTCAAGATCCAATTGCAAATTCACACTTTCAATTTTTCTCTCCAGGACTCCTCTTCCTAAAAAATAGCGTAAATCTAAGCCTAAACACTCTATATAAACTTGCCAAAATTTCTTATAGATTATTCTAGAATATTACATAAGAGGAAGGCTGACCCAACAATAGAATGGGCACATCCTAAGAAAAGATCTTAACATAAATATTTTGAATGAAATAAATCCCTCAAGTTGGCTTGTAGAAATCACATCCAAATGCTGAAACTCAGCATAAACAAGAGAACTTGGTAGATGAAGGGTCACTGAGCATACACTAGGTAACTTGGCACATGAAGAATCACTTGGCATACACTAGGTAACTTGGCACATGAAGAGTCACTTAGCATATACTGAGAAACTTGGCAGCAATTGGAACTTGATAGCAACTGGAACTACAACTCCATAATAACTAGAAACTAGAACTTGGTAATAACTAACACTCAAGAGTAACTGGAACTCAGCAGCAATTGGCACACGGTAGCAACTAGAACTTGACAGTAATTGGCAGAATGGACAAAATGGGTAAGATTACAAGGAAACACAAGATGCTCATGTATCAATAGTACATAGTGTATATGAGAAATGTTAATATGCTAATAGAAACCAAATTTAAATAAAGCTTCTACAAACTAAAAAAAACTTATAAACTTCAAGATAGACTAAGATGAACTCTCAATTGAGAATATGAGCCATTAATGGACTCTCTCAATGAGAAGCTCTCTTGTTGAGTGGCTTTGTCTAAATAGATAGGATGTATGCTCAAGCTTATGCTTCAAAAAGGGCTCCAAATGGAGTTGGAATTTGGGTGTGAGTGTATGGTTTTGATGTAAAATGGCTTCTTAAAATGGCATTATGACTTTACTTCATGGATTGTGTTATTTTGCAAAGGGGAAGGATCCAATTTATAGGCAAGAGGCTTGAGGTAATGAGGGCTAAGATGCAAGGATGGGAAAAAGCTCATGGAGGGCTCAGATTGCATGAGAGAAGAGCACATGGATTGTGCTTCTTTATAGCCAATCAAGGAGTGACACATGTCACAGGGTGAGAGGATGGACGAAAAGGGAAGGATGATTCAACAAAGGAGGCTCAGAGGATAAAATCTTCATAAAGACCCTCATAATGGCTTGTAAGAGCAATAAAAGGGCTTGGAAGAGTCATTTATGGCCTAGTGGGCTTCATAAAGTTTTATGGTTGAGATATTTTGAAGGAGATGAGAGCAATTTTGAATTGGGCTTGATTAGGAGGGTTTTAAGCTTGCTTAGGATTGTGCAAATGATTAGAGGATGGATTAGGATGGTTTAGGATTAGCTTAGGGATAGGCAAGTGGATGGCATTTAATGAGGGTGGGTGAAGGAGGAGATATTTGTTAACTTTGGCTTGGGTTAGTAAGTTTTAACCCATGTTTAGGGAATGTGACAAGGTTAGGAGGGGATTAGGATTAGGTTTAAAGATATCTTCTAGAAGAGTCTAGACTTTGGATGAGGATAAAGACTTTCTAGAATAGTCTAGAATTTCCTAGGATGAGGATGAAGACTTTCTAGAAGACTCTAAAACTTCTTAGGATGAGGATAAATTAGATTTTTAGGAAATAAATAAAGTTTTATTTATTTCAAGGGTTTGGGTTGAGGAGATATTTATTAAAACTTTTTTAATAAACATAAGGATTAATATTTAATCTTAATTAAATATTTTGAGTTGGGATTAGGGGTAGGAAATGATGGGATTAGCCTTTAATCAAAATTAAAGAAGGATTAGAAGATTTTGGAAGAGGTTAGTGGTCTTAAGAAAATTGGCCAAGTTTTGGGCAAAAAATAATTTTTTTATTTATTTTGGGTTTTTTGGTCAATTTATTAATTAAATAATTAATAAATAAGAAAATAATGTTTAAATAAGATTTAAACATTTTTGGGAGGGATTCCTTAATTAAATATTTTTAATTAAGATAAAGGGATTTAATGGCATAAAAATAAATTAATTAATTAAATAATTAATTAATTAATTAATGATGATGTCATCAGGAATTTTTCAGAAAATAAAAAAACTTTATTTTTTAAAGGTTTTTAGGTGTCTACACATAGAAGACCTTATATTGCATTATCTATTGGGATAGTTGCAAGATTATTTTCTAATCCTAGGGAGAAGCATTTGATGGTTGTGATGCAGGAGCATCCATAGGTATAAGGGCAATCCCGTGTCACCCAAAAAAAATATACTTAGACTTAGTTTATGTTTCATGTGTTTTCATTTTTGGATACCCATTTGGGTCAAATAAATGTTCCAACTCTCACAGTTCCACTATTAGTGTTCTAGGTTAGAGTTTTTAATCACCTTGGGATATGTATAAATGCTAGAAATATAGGAGTATATAATTGAGGTGTCATTTTGGTGAACTAGAAGGTGTAAATTGGTTGGATGATTGTAATTATAATTTAGAGCATTCCAGAAAAAGAATCAAGTCAAAAGGCCCCACAGTTTGAAAGTTATTGCAATTTTATGATTTCTGGAGACCTCCTAAGAGTGCTTCAAAATTAGGTTAGGGGCACTAAATGACCTCAAATAGGGAAAAAAATGGGGGGTGAAGCTACGCTCCTCCATAGGTCTATAGAGTGCTCTGAGAGCTTTTCAGAAATGTAAAGAGTTCATCAATCGGAGCTACGATTCAAAAGTTATGCTTCTCGAAAGTTCAATTACCATTTCTAGATTCGTCTAATTTTGTACCAACTTCTAATGTAACTTTTGGAGCCTTCTATTTAGTCATTGGATGCCAAATAGCACTTTCTAAAATGTATTCCTAATCCTTAACCCTTCAAGGTCTATTTAAGAACATTTTGGGCATTGTAAAAGGCAGTTTGGAGTAGAGTTTGAGAGAAGGTATTGGGAGAAGAATTTCTCTCCAAATTTATGCTATTGTAAGCCCATAGGGCATGTTTTGGAGTCTATTTCTCTACACTAAGTGTACTAGCATATCTTATTAGTTAATAAAATTTCCCCTTTCCTATTGTGTCCATTTTGTGCTTGGGTTGTGTCCCCATCAAGTGGTATAAGAACGAGTTTTCCTGAGTGTGTAGATAGCGCACCGACTGTGAGGCTGTTTGCACTAGGACTATGTGGTTATGGGTTTGAATTAAGAAGATGCCTCCATGAAGAGAGCATAGTGGAAGTGCTAGAGCTATTAATCTTGAGGAGGTTAGAGCCCTCCAAAAGTAGGTACAAGCATTGCAAGAGGGGCTCCGTAGAGGAACAAATGTTACAGCAGGTGACGAAAGTGAGGACGATAATGAAGAAGAATAAATTGGACCAGATGGGAAAGTTGACAAGAAAGTTCTAAATTAGGTAGAGCAGAGGCTTTTTAGAGCCATTACTAAGTTTGGGAAAAGACCTACAATTGATGTGGGTGTATTTTCAAGAAATCTGAAACCAGATGAGTTGATCGACTGGATTAATGAACTGGAAGAGTACTTTGAGTATAAGGATATTAGGGGTCGAGATAGGGTTAAGTTTTCAAAAGCCATGCCAAAATTTGGAGGCAAGAGGTTCAATTGGAAAGAAATAGAAGAGGAAAGGAGAAGATCACAAGGTGGGATCATATGGTGGACAAATTGAAGAAGCAATTCATTCTTGTTGATTATGAGCTTTATTTGTTTAAGAAGACGCATGGGTTAAAGCAAGTAGGAGAATTAGTCTAAGAATATACAGAGGAGTTTTACCAACTTTTGATTAGAGTAGGGCATGCAGAAGAAAATAAGGAGAAGGTTTCTCGTTATATCAATGGGTTGCGACCTAGCATCCAGGAGGAATTAAGTTTGGTAAGAATGACCAGTGTTGAAGAGGCATACTAGTTTTCCCTATGAGTTGAAGAGAAGCTAAATAAAAGGTTTGAAGGGAGAAAAAGAGGGCATGGTCAAGGAGGAAGGGGTAGTGGTAGGTCATTTGGAGGCCAAAATGAGACCCAAAAGAAAAATGAAGATGTGGGTACCAGCAGGAACTAGAGGAATGAAGGTTTCAACCGCTCCCGTGATCAAGAGTTTGAAAATCAGAGAGGAAGAAGTAGAGGACATGGACAAGGAAGAGGAGGCTTCCATGGTACCTATTTACATTGCATTGAAGAAGCTCATCGTTCCTTTGAATGCCCTCAATGACAAGGAAGGTCCAATTTCTTCTTCTTCATTGTCATCCTTACTTTCGTCACCTGCAGTAACATTTGTTCCTCTATAGAGCCCCTCTTGCATTGCTTGTACTTGACTTTGGAGGGCTCTAACCTCCTTAGGATTAATAGCTTTTGCCCTTCCACCATTCTCTTTTCATGGAGGCATGTTCTTAATTCAAACCCACAACCACACAGTCTTAGTGCAAACTGCCTCACAGTTGGCACTCTGTCTACACACTCAGGAAATCTTGCTCTAATACCGCTTGATGGGTTGATTGACTGGATTAATGAACTAGAAGAGTACTTTGAGTATGAGGATATCAAGGATCTAAATAGGGTTAAGTTTTCAAAAGCCAAACTAAAAGGCCATGCCAAAATTTGGTGGCAAGAGGTTCAATTAGAAAGAAATAGAAGAGAAAAGGAGAAGATCACAAGGTAGGATCATATGGTGGACAAATTGAAGAAGCAATTCATTCTTGTTGATTATGATCTTGATTTGTTTAAGAAGATGCATGGTTTAAAGAAAGAAATAAAATCAGTCTAAGAATATACAGAGGAGTTTTATCGACTTCTGAGTAGAGTAGGGCATGTAGAAGGAAATAAGGAGAAGGTTGCTCATTATATCAGTGGGTTGCGACCTAACATCCAAGATGAATTAAGTCTGGTAAGAATGACCAGTGTTGAAGAGGCATACCAATTTACCCTACGATTTGAAGAGAAGCTAAATAAAAGGTTTTAAGGGAGACAAAGAGGGTTTGGTCAAGGAGGAAGGGGTAGTGGTAGGTCATCTAGAGGCCAAAATTAGACCCAAAATAAAAATGAAGATGTGGGTACTAGCAGGAACCAGAGGAACAAGGGTTTCAACCGCTCCCATAATCAAGACTTTGGAAATTAGAGAAGAAGAGGTGGAGGACATGGACAAGGAAGAGGAGGCTTCCATTCTACCTATTTCCATTACAATGAAGAAGGTCATCATGCCTTTGAATGCCCTCAATGACAAGGAAGGATAGATAGGAGAGCTGAGGGTCAAGCTAGGGTTGCTCATGTGGAGGAGGATACACAATCATCACATTTAGAGGATATAGAAATAGGAGAGACTTTAGTAAATAAAAAATTCCTACTAAGTGATGAGATTGAACTAGGACAAAGGAAGAGTTTATTTCGTACCAGGTGCAAGTGTAAGGATAAATGTTGTGATGTGATCATTGATGGTGGTAGCACTGATAACTTGGTATTAGAGGAGATGGCCTCTAAGCTGAAGCTCAAGAGGGAGAAACACCCCCAACCCTATTGGATCACTTGGGTGAAGGATCATCATAAGGTCCTGGTAAGTGAACAATGTTTAGTGAAGTTCAAAATTGGGAGTTACCATGATGAAGTTCTCTGTGATGTTATTCCAATGGATGTTTGCCATCTATTGTTGGGTAAACCATGGTAGTTTGATAGGAATGTATTACATGATGGTCATGCAAACACATACTCTCTAACAAAGGATGGAGTTCACCACAAACTGAAGCCCATGAAAAAGGAAGGCGAAAAGGTATGTAGCAGTGCTAAGATTTGTCTAGTTGATGGAAGGAAGTTTTTAGATGGCATGAAACATCAGCTTATGTGTTATGATTTGATTCCTAGGAAAGACAAAGAAGGTAGTAGTGAAATACCACTTGAAGTTTCAAATTTACTAGGTGAGTTTGGAGATATCATCTTTGATAATGTTCCAGAAGGATTGCCACCGATAAGGAAAATTAGTCATCAGATAGATTTGATCTCAAGAGCCATTTTTCCTAACAAGGCTACTCATAGGATGACTCCTACTGAAACTAAGGAGCTAAATAGATAGGTTCAGGAGCTATTGAGGAAGGGGTTGATTCGAGAGATTCTAAGTCCATGTGTAGTACCTGTAGTAATAGCACCAAATAAGGATGGAGAGTGGAGGATGTGTATAGACTCTCGAGCTATAAACAAGATAACCATCAAGTATCAGTTTCCTTTGCCAAGAATGGATGATCTTATGGATTGTTTGAGTGGAGCTTAGTACTTCAAAAAGATAGATCTCAAAAGTGGCTATCACCAGATACAGATACGAGAAGGAGATGAGTGGAAAACTATCTTCAAGACCAAGGAGGGTCTTTATGAGTGGTTAGTCATGCCCTTTGGATTGACGAATGCCCCAAGCACCTTCATGTTGCTTATGAATGAGGTACTTAAGAAGTTCTTGAGAAATTTTTTTACTATCTATTTGGATGATATTTTAATTTTTAGCAAGGCTTTGGAAGAACATTTATTGCATATTCACAGTGTCCTTGAAAGGTTAAGAGAAGAGAAACTGTTAATTAATCTGAAGAAGTGTATCTTTGCAGAGAGGGAGTTAGTCTACTTGGGGTTTGTTATATCACCTGAAGGTCACAAAATGAATCTAGAGGAGGTAAAAGCCATCTTGGAATGGCCTACTTCAAGGTCTTCTACTAAGGTAAGATCATTTCATGCTCTGGTTAGTTTTTATAGGAAATTCATTAAGAATTTCAGTGGCATATGTGCTCCCCTGATTGACACAATAAGAGGGGATAGAAAAGAGTTCAAATGGACTATGGTAGCTACTAGAAGTTTTGAATTGCTGAAGAAGAAGGTGATAGAACAACCTATATTGGCACTTCCAAATTTTAGAAAGTTGTTCTAGGTGGATTGTGATGCTAGTAGCAGTGCTATTGGGGCTGTATTAAGCCAAGAAGGTAAGCCTATTGCATATTTTAGTGAAAAATTGAATGATGTGAAAAAGAAGTATTCTCTTTATAATCAAGAGTTCTATGCAATAGTTCAGGCCTTAAAGAAATGGAGGCATTATTTATTGCCAAAGGAATTTTTTTTGTATACTAATCATCAAGCATTGTAGTACCTAAATAGCCAAGGTAAATTGAATCAGAGGCATATGAAGTGGGTAGAGTTCTTACAGAGCTATACATTTGTGTTGAAGCATAGAAGTGGAAAATCTAATAGGATTGCAGATGCATTAAGTAGGAGACAATTGTTGCTTATAGTAATGTAGGTTGAAGTAGTTGGATTTGATGAATTCAAGAATCTGTACCCTGAGGATCCCAATTTTTCTGAAGTGTGGAAAGCTTGTAAAGAGCCTGTTACTATAGATAGAACCAAGTGGCTAGACTATTTGATTCAGGATGGTATGTTGTTCAAGGGTAGTTAATTGTGCATTCCAAGGAGTTCCATGAGGGAAAATCTAATGAAGGAGAAACAAAGTGGAGGGATGGCATGACATTTTGGTTGAGATAAGACCATTACCATTCTCAAAAAACATTATTTTTGACCTCAAATGTCACAGGATGTGAAGAAGTTTGTACAAAATTACCAAATTTGTCAAGTGGCCAAGGGATTTAGTCACAATACTGGACTATATTAGCTATTGCCTATTCCATCAAAGATATGGGAGGACATAAGTATGGATTTTGTTCTTGGATTGCTAAGGACACAAAGGGGTAATGACTCAGCATTTGTGATGGTTGATAGGGTTTTCAAAATGGCACATTTCATCCCATGCCACAAAACTCATGATGCTATCCATATTGTAGACTTGTTTTGCAAAGAGGTGGTGAGACTACATGGTCTCCCAAGGGGTATAGTTTCTAACAAAGATACTAAATTTGTGGGGTATTTCTAGAGGACATTGTGGAAGAAGTTGAGAATAGACTTGAACTGAACCCATAGACTGATGGATAGACTAAAGTGGTAAATAGAAGTCTAGGCAATTTACTAAGATGTTTAGTTGGGGATAAGTACAAGGGGTACTAGAATTGTCTTACAATAACTCTATAAATAGGAGTACTAGAAAATCACCATTCCAAATTGTATATGGAAGTAGCGCAAGGACTGCACTAGAATTGAGGAAGATAGAGCAAGGGGAGAGGACAAGTGCTGAAGCTGCAAAATTTGCTAAACATATCAAGCGTCAACATAAGGAGGTCCAGGCACACATTACCAAGATGAACCAATAGTATAAAGCTAGGGCTAATCAAAGGAGAATGCATAAGGAGTTCCAAGTAGGGGATCTAGTCATGGTACACTTAAGAAAAGAAAGATTTCTAGCTAGTACTTACAACAAGCTAAAAATGAAGAAATTTGGCCCCTGCAAAATACTAAAGAAACATGACTCAGGAAATGCATATGAGGTGGAGTTTCCAGATGGTGTTAACATTTCTCCTATCTTCAGTATTGCAGACTTGATAGAGTATCATGATGATGGTGTAGATGAGGAGCTAATGTTAGAGCCATGTCCAATTCCTACTTCTAAGAAGGAGGAGATAGAGGAGATTTTGGATAGTCGTGTGGGTAGGAGTACTAGAAATAGGTAGTATGAAGAGTATCTAGTCAAGTGGAAAGGACGGCTGATAGAGGACTCAACTTGGATATCAGCTGCTGAGGTTTCCCATTTGGGATTTCCTCTACCATTCATAAAGTGACAGGGTCAATTTTCAATCTACCCTGAGTGTTTGATGTAGGAGCATCCAAAGGTATAATGGAAATCTTATGTCACCCAAAAAAAACTATACTTAGACTTAGTTTTTGTTTCATGTGTTTTCATTTCTGGAGACTCATTTGGGTCAAATAAAGGTTCCAACTCTCATAGTTCCACTATTAGTGTTCTAGGTTAGAGTTTTTAATCACCTTGGGATATGTGTAAATGCCAAAAAAATAGGAGTATCTAATTGAGCCATCATTTTGGTGAACTAGAAGTTTTAAATTGGTTAGATTATTGTAATTGTAATTTAGAGCATTCCAAAAAAAGAATCAGGTCAAAAGGCCCCAGAGTTTGAAAGTTATTACAATTTTTTGATTTCTGGAGACCTCCTAAGAGTGCTTCAAAATTAGGTTACAAGCATTAAATGACCTAAAATAGGGCTGAAAAATGGGGGAGGAGAAAAGCTCATCCATAGGGTTATCAAGCACTTCGAGAGCTTTTTAGAAATTAAACGGTTTATCAATCAGAGCTACGGTTCAAAAGTTATGCCTCCCAAAAGTTCGGTTACCATTTCTAGATTCTTCTAATTTTGTGCCGACTTTTAATGCGACTTTTGGAGCCTTCTATTTGGTTGCTGGATGCCAACTAGCACTTTCTAGAATGTATTCCTAATACTTAACCCTTTGGGGTCTATTTAAGAACATTTCTGGCATTGTAAAAGGCTGTTCGGAGTAGAGTTTGAGAGAAGGTACTAGGAGAAGAATTTATCTCCAAATTTATGCTATTGTAAGCCCATAGGGCATATTTTAGAGTCTTTTTCTCTGCACTAAGTGTACTAGCATATTTTCATAGTTAATAAAATTTTTCCTTTCTTGTTGTGTCCATTTTGTGCTTGGGTTGTGTCCCCATCAGGTTGTTAAGAGAATAATGAGATATTTGAAAGGATTAGAAGACTATGGTCTAAAGTACAAGAAAAATAAAAAAAATAGAGTTGAGATCCTAGATTGATGGTGATTAGGCTTGAAATATTGATGACAGGAAGAGAATTAGTGGAAGAGTATTTTTCTTAGGAAAAAGGCTAGTTACGTGGACATCTATTGTTGAAGCTAAATATGTTCTTGCTACAATAAATTGTATGGATCAAACAACTAGCCAAAGGTATGATGAAGGAAATCATTGAACTTGTGATACTTTATTGTGGTAATGCAAGTGCAATAAATATATCAATGAACCCTATGATGCATACAAAGACTAAGAATATTGCAATAAAGTATCATTATTTAAGAGAGTTAGTTCAAAACAAAAAGATGAAGATAGAATACATGAATTCAAAAGAGAAAATGGTTGATATCTTCACAAAAGAATTACCTAAGGATGTCCATGAGTATCTAAGAGGTAAACTAGGGATCATAGAAATATCTAAGGCTATCTGATAAGCATGAGAAATTCCTTACATCAACTGATATAATTTACATATGTTACACCTTGATGTAGTGGATCTTCCTTCAAGAGTTGCCTAAAGTAATCATAGAGTTGGAGCTATAGATCAGTCACAAGCTAGGTGATAAAGGGAGAAACTAAAAATGTTCATATCTACATATTAAGATGACAAGTCTTTGACATTGTTGTCAAAGAGGGAGAAATATAATAAAGGTAAAAATATAGAAAGAAATATCTACTTAGTGGGAGATAGTGTACCTGATGGTTATAAGACATGCATCTACCTAGTAAGAGGGAGATAGCACTAAGGGAGATAAAAGGATAGAGATAAATACCTAAATAAAGACAAAGTGATCAAGAGGGAGTCATAAAGAAGAGTTAATTGTCTATTGACATAACATAATTGTGTAACCTATATAGAAGATGAAAGCTAATAGAGGGAAAAATTTCAATAAAAGAAGTTGTTTTCTTTTTGGTATAATTATTGGTTGTACTAGTTGTATTGTTTTTCCATCAATGCCAAAGAGGGAGATTGTTGAAAACATTGATACAGGTATGAGAATGTGTTTCAATCATTATTTTGTCACTAATGTCAAACCTGCTACGTGTTGGAGAGACAACTGCTCAGATGATTTGAGTCCAGTCAATTATTTGATTGATGAGGAGGATTTGATCAAATGAGATAACAAAAGTACCTAGAGAAATGGTTGAGTTATGGTATGTAAAAGGGAGTACAAAGATTATTTAAGATAATGATGATATAGTGCATTGGTTATCTACTTAAGGTTGCAAAGATTGGATACATTGACAAAGTCTAGAAGAAAAAGTAAGAAGAATTGAGTCTTCAAAGCTTGACCAAGTGGACAGTAGATGCTGAGAAAATTTAGTGCAAGCCAATTATAAAATTAATTAAAGCCAAGAAAAGTCAAATTTTAATGTATACCAAGTGATATAGTGTAAGTCAAGTAAAGTTTAGTTGATGCTGAGTACTAGTAAACTTTAGTGTTTTTCGAGTGATCTAGTTGAAGATGAGTGACAACATATTGATTCCAAGTGCCAGTATTCATGTTAAATCATATATTTGATGAATCTAAGATGACTAATTTTTTTCTTGAATTTTTTGACATGTGTGGAAGATAATTATGATGAGTTAGTTGCATAGAATTCATGGTAAAGCATATTAAGGTGAATTCAAAGAGGATTGAAGGAGAATTTTCTAGAAGGGAATAAAATGAAAAGGTCTGTAAATTCATTGAATCCAACCTAATCCTACCTAACACTAAAATGGATGATAGAGGATGAATGAAAAAATATTTTATTTTCTATCTATAAAAATGACTGGTCAGAAGCAAAGTTTATCAATGTTGGAGAGCCTAGTTAAATAAGAGGTCTAAGATATTTCTTCATCAAAGATTGAACAAAAGAGATTTCTATTGGAAAGAAAAGAAAGAAGGTTTAAGAGTATGAATTCTTGAAGGGTGAAAAAGATATCAAAGATGAAGTATGTGGAAGCCAAGTAGAATAGAGGACTGAAAAAAAGATTTGTAATCTGCAAGTTTGTTGTAAGTTTTTATCAGATCAAGTCTTAATATTACTTTCTAATCATTGTAACAATCTAGGGTAAATCCTTTGGATTAAGTTTGACCTAAAAGTCATTTGTAAATCCTTTAACTATGTGAAATTATAAGTGAATGATCTAAAGTCCTCTAACAAGGCTCATTCCTAATAGGGTGATTGAAATCCTCTAACTAGGTCATATTTAATAATGTTTATTATAACCTTTAACATGGTTGGCTTTTCATAGGGAATCACTTCAGAAGAGTGAGAATGAGTAGCATGTTATTGGTGGTTTCTCTAAAATTAGGTTTCTATGTAAAATCAATCTGTTAAATGTGTTACTAAATCTTTTATGTTTTATGCTTACATTTCTACAAAGTTGACTTGATAGTAACCTACAATTTTAAGTGATCATATGATCTAATGGATGCATGCATGATGAATGTGTTTTGTGTTTATGGGTTCACTAAACTATGAAATTTTTTATTTGTACATCTAGACCTTGGATAACTGATTCACCCCCTCTCAGTTATTCTAAAGAATTATAGTAGGTAAATGGATGGGGATAAAGATGTGGAAAAGGGAAAAATAAATAAATAATTAGAGGTACTTTTTATTTTCAATATTACACTCATCTATTCATGTCATCAGCTTAGACTATTATGTGTGGTCTTGATAAGGAAATAAATCTTAAAATGGCCTTATTATGTAGAACTATCTTTTTCCTTGAGTATTACTGTAGTGTCTCTCTTATTTATTTTTTAACACATGCTAGAAGACCTATGTGCTTTGATCTTTTCCTTTGAAAATTTTATTACAAGAAGAGGGATATTTAGATTTAGAGGTAGCCTATCATATCATTAGAAGAAACCTTGAAAGAGACCAAGTGGGTAGATGATATGAGTTAGTCAACCTTTAGTGATCTCGATCATATTTATTTAGAGGGAGTAAACCATGTTGAGATGGATTATCCAATTATCAATAAATTATAGTTATCATGAGGACCATGATTCATACATTGTACTAATGTGATTTTAGTGGGCCTACCCCTATATACATCTTGAGGAAGTAGTGACTCATAAATGATGTCACTTGGATTTATGGAAGTTAGTGTAAAGAAATTTGAGTTGTTGTGAGATGTTAATGATTTTTTTAAAGAATTCATTTGAACCATCTACGAGTCTCTCCTTGATGAATGAAACTTGACACATGAGTTATAGAGTCATTCATGTGGCACAATCATACTAAATCAAGATATTGGCATATTGTGGATGAGTTTGATAAAATGGAAGAACATATTTCCCTCTACTATTGAACTAAATAAATGTTTGGTTGAAAAGAGCGAGTTGGAACTTAAAAAGAAGTTGACATTTTTTATACAAATTTATGCAAACAATATAAGAATGAGTGGGAATTTTACATTATGAGGGGAATAATAGTCAATGTTCCATTCCCACTTAAAATTATTTAAATGGGAGATGCTCCATCCTCGTATAATCTTAGAAGACAATTTCTGAATCTTCATGTGCTGATAAGTATTCTTATCTTTTATATTTATCTACTTGTTTTAGTCTTTCTTATTTGTAATTTCTATACATACTTTAAAGGTTAATTTTCTTCCTCTTTCCTTTATGTTTGAGGATGTTCTTACACAAAATGAAAATTGGTACTTTACACATGCTACCAAATATTGTGTAGACTCAACCTAATGATAGTAGCTCTAAAGACCCTAATGAAGAAAATGGATAAAATGAAGCTCTTGAAGCAAACATATGTGATGATTGAGATTATGATATTGCTCTACATTAAGAGGGAGTATGAAACTTCTTTAAATAAATACAAGAGCTTAGAATATTACTACTTAGAGGTAGTCTAGAAATACATGTGTGTGGCTACATGAGTTGATGGGCCTACTCCTATGTATATTATGACAAAGTATTTATTTATCACTAGAAAATATAAAGATTGATATCATATTCAGAGTGAGTTCAACAAGTATCCTTGGGTGAAGAGATTTTTTTGAGAAAGTAACTAGAGGGCCTGACTTCCCATGATCAATTTTTAGAGGGAGAAATTTTGAGATGAAATCCTTTATAGATGACATCTTTTATATGAGGAGAAGTTCTAATACAAATTCTTTATAATGTTCTCTTCTCTATGAGAGAGAAGTATGATGTGAAAAACTTTTGTTCCATCCTCTAGTATTAGCTATGGTGGGTCCACCCTCTAACTTGGTTCATGGCGAATATCATGCGAGTTACTACATGATTGTTTTGTAATTATATCATGAAAGATGATGATTTTTTTTGATGTATATGTTTGGAGGGGATTTATTGAAAGGTGATGATCATATAAGTAACTTGACCTATTATCATAATAGACTACATTGAGTTGTTGTCCTAGTGTGCCAAAAGTTATGATAACAAATAGAAGATAACTATTGTAAGGTAATGATATTATTAATAGTAGACATATCTCCTAACACCAAAATGTGTTGGAACAAGTGTTATCTTGGTTCTTTAACCCAAATTTTGTCGAGCACCATGAAAGTTGTTATGGTTCTTTGGGGTGGATATTGTTGGACATTATAACTTGAATCTATTATAGAAAATAATTAAGGTGGTATTTATAATTATATTAAATTTATAATAATTTCTTAATTTCACTCCTTGATAAAAGAAAAGTGTTGAGAAATTTAGTCTCATTATGAATAACAAAAAATTTCATATATAATATATATATGTGTGTTGATGGATTCATGTTGATATCCTTAAAAATGCCATTCTAGGAATATCATACTAAGATGATCTCTCTTGGTAATATCCTTAGATATTTTGAGATTTTTCATTTATGGAAACATATATTCAGCATTTAATTTATGCATTTAGAGATAGAAAATTGTCTAAGTGTTAGACAGCTTGCAGCAACATAGAGAGCAGATATGATGTGTATGGATAACTCATTGAGGAAATCTCAATGAAAATTTCATGATGATGTATGCCAATGCGCAGGTATGTACAGATAGTATGGCACAAGATATGATTTAAATACCAGTATAGGTAATAAATAGTGTAGAACATAGTATAGAAAAGAATTAGATTGTATGACTTGAGGAATTATTTTGGTGACAAAATAATTACTTAATCATGATGAGCTAACTATGTGGATATTATTCCATAAGTTGTTTTATATTATACCAAGCATGTGAAAGGATGAAGGTCAACTGAGTAGTGAATTATGAATATGTGAGGTATAAGTAAAGATCTTATCTTACAAATATAAGTTTGTGACATATGTATGATCAGAGCAAGTGTGAAATAAAATAGACAAAAAGTATTGTATCTATATCTATTCTTGTGAAGAGCTAAATTGTATTAATTTCATGTTAGGCTAGTGGGCTCTTCTTGCATACATTGTATTTGATCTACCAACTCCTAATAGGGTTGAGGCTTCTAACAAGGCCTAGTCCTCTAAAAAAGACAATACACTATATGTATTTCATACACTCCTAATAGGGTCGATATCCTTAATAGGATTCTATTGTTTAGTGAATCATCTAGTGGGTATCATCCTCATGAGGGTTTTCCCTTGGCTAGGGTTTCCCTAGTTAACAAATAATGATGTTATGATTTCTCTATGTGCATGGTTATATTTACTATTCAGCATTGTTGTTTTACTTTCATATGCAAGTTATAAAGTAATTAACAATATTCATTTGTGGAAAAAGGTTTCTAGAGTACTAACTCATCCCCCCCCCCATCCCAGTATTATCTATTTCTAACAATTGGTATCAGAGCATAGTTACTCTAAAGAATTTTAATAACTTTATTAAGTTCCCTATAGATATGGAATAGTTGAAGAAAAACCTTGAAGAATCTCTTGAGGAGATTGACTTTCTTACTAAAGAAAGAGAACCTAAAATATAGATATGAAGATGCAAAATTTTTAATTGGTAAACTGCAAGACAAGATTGATGATCTAAAATCTAACAAGGAATCAATTTCACATATTAGTGATAATGATGAAGTAGGAAATCTCTAGAAAGAAAATGAGATTTTGAAACATGATATGAAAATTGTTGAACTTAAGTTTACTCTTAAGAAAAATAGTGGCAAGAATGAACTTGGACTAAGAACTGAGAATGTAGACATTAGATCCTAGTTAAGTCAAGTTACATCTAAACTAGATTCTATCAAGATTGAGCATGCAAAATGAGAACAATAACATTATGAAAGGAGAGTTGACACAAGCTAAGAAATAGTTAGAGAAACTTTATTCAAGTAGTGAGAAGATAGATGAATAGATATTTCACCAGATACCTTCTTATGACAAGACCAGACTTACATATCTTAATGGAGAGAAATCAGCCAAGAAAGTTGAAATCAGAAGAGAACTAGATTCAATTTTTGAATACCCTAAGGAATTTAATCTGAGTAAGGTAGAATCAGGCACATCTACTAAATTATCAAAAGAAGTTGAATTAATTGATTTTTCAGTAAAACATGATGAACATAAGAAAATAGAGCAAGTTGATAAACCTAAGCAATATGAACCACCCAAGGAAGTAAGACATGAGTTTAGACGAAGATGCTTCATATGTAATGAAGTTGGACATATGAAAAGAGATTTCATAGGTAATTCTTTTAAACCCATTACTAATTTCTATTGTTATAATTATCATAGTTATGGAAATAAAGTAGTAGAATGTAAGAAACCTAAGCTTGATGGCAATAATATAAATAGTAGAATGTTTAGGAACACTAACCCTATAGCTAATGTAAGAGGTAGATCCAAAATCATATCCAATGATGGTGAGAAACCTAATGGTGAAAAGAAGTAGATTATATGTTACAAGTGTAGCAATCCTAGACACATTGCAAGGAATTGCAAAGCACCTAGGAATTAGAATGGAACAAATCAGAGTAGAAATACACCTATATGTTAGTTATGTAATAAATTTTGACACACAATAAGATATTGAAAAATGGATAGAAGGAACTTTAAAAGAAATCCTAACTATAGAAGGAACAACAACATAAATGATAGAAGGAATGATAATGGCAGTGACAATAGTTAGAAAGAAGTAATTAAAGAACATGTTGATGAATTCAAAGAAACATTTGTGACAACTAAGGATTCAAAAAGCTCTTATATAGTTTTGGAGGAACAATATTTTGATGCACCTATTGAGAAATTGATGTCAAAGATTGTTTGTGACTCATCTTATCTGGATTAAGATATTCTAATAGAGGCAGTGCATTAGTTGGTCAAAACTAATATTAGAGAGAGAGTTGGAAGTTGTGTAATTAGAAAAAGGTAAAGGGCATATAGAGAAAGCTATGATCAAGTGCGAAAGTCTAGATATGATCTTAGTGAGTAGGAATTTAGGAAACAAGCTTATTGGTAAACATAGAAAACATTTAAATTTGTGTTAGATACATATTTAATGCATATTCTGATTTGAAATGTTTGAGGATCACAAACAAGATTGTGTGTACCATATGTTCATGCAAAGCGTCTTGAGAAAATTGAAGAGAAATATATAGTGAATTGAAGTGTGAAGAGAATTTTGTGAAGCACAAAGTTGCATAAACCCTAAAACATGATTTTAAGGTATTTTATGGAGCTAAAGTGAAGCATTTTACTAAATATAGTAGAATTGCAATGGCTAGTCAAATAATATATGATGTGAGTGATAGACCATGGTATGTGTTCAAGAAAATTCCATTTGTCTTACTTTTGGATGACCCATTGGGCACATTTTTGAAAGTTTCAGAGAATGTGCTTCATGTTGAGGATATTAGAAATTATATCTATTGTAAGATTGAAAGCATAGGAGATGAAGATATTCAAAAGATTTGGTAAACATGTGTAACAATGAGCTATCCTTGAAATCTAAGTATGCACACCTAAGTGAGTTGAATTTAGTAAAATATATGTTTTATATGAATTTTGATAATAATAATTGGACTTGAATTATTCTAAGTAGGGTACATGATGATTTGTTATGGCTAGGTGATGCACACATAGTTACTCACAATGACATTATTCATAAGATCACAAGATTGAGTGCTAAGGAATGTAGCCCTATCAATGAGAAGAATGTAAGAAAGATGGTTGAGACAAACCTAAATACAAGGTTTGATGGAAGAATCATGAAGGTGGACTTCATTCAAGACAAAGGAGTAAAGCTGTTAAACAAGATACTAGGGTACACATTCAACCATAGATCAAGGGTTTATTATGTACTAGCTAGATTTTTACATGCAACTTATGTAATGATAGTTCAAGGGAGAAAAGTTAATCTATGTGAGATTATCTGACTACAATTATTGGATTACATTTCCAAAGTGAAGAAATCAAAGAGCATTATTTTTAGATTTGAGTCCCTACTGACTCATTTATTTTTCTATCCTACAAAGAAGTTCCTAGGAGCAACAAATTGGGATAGAAATGAGTGTGCAATGAATATGGTGACTCAATGCTATAGATAAAAGTTGGAGAATGTTACTAATAATGACATTGACAAAATGATAAAAAGTTTCTAGTAAAAAATGAAAAAGAGGTATATAATACCTCCCTCAATGGTAGAAAAGTACAACAAAGAGATATGCTTCATGGTGGAGATAGAGAACACCTATATGGAAGCTTTGGTACCAAGGGTTAAGTTTATAGAACCCATGGGTTAGCGTAGAGCTCATAGAAGGGCATGCACAGATCATACTCTAATTAGAGAAGGGCATAGAGTTCCATAGATGAGGAATCTATGAGGAAACAATGAGAATAGTTCACTCTGAACATCATAGAAAGGAAAGAAAGAAGAAAGTGGAAAAAGTGGTGCATTCCATCTTCAAGGAATCAGGCATGACCAGAGAAGAATTTAATGAAGTCAAATGCATTGCACTAGAAATAATAGAAAGAGAACAATATAAAGTGATAGAAAAAAATTCCTATTGTTGTTCTAGGACCTTCATAAGGTGTGACAATAGCACAACCATGTACACAGGCCCCTTTCGCACTGTATGTAGTAGTTGTGCAAGTGCAACCTATGAGAACAAGATGTGATCAACCAAGGAAGTGGGAAGAGTTGGAAGCACCTACAATGTAGGGAAAGTTAATGAGATTGGTAAAGGTTAAACAAGAATGTACACCATCCTCTTAGAAAAGGGTCAAGCAAACTACTAGTGGACTAGACAAGAGAAGGAAAACAATGCAAGTAAGTGAATCTGAAAGTTCTAAAGATGAGGCTAGAGATAGATTAGTAGTGCAAGATGCACATGAAGGTAAAATATTAGCTAGAAAGAGAGAATAAAAAACAAAGGTAGAGAACCTAGAAATACAAATAATTAATGATGACAATTTTGGGTAGTTAAACAAGTACTATAATCTATATAGAAATATGGATAGAAGGCAATTAGGAAATGCCATTGTAAGAAACTCAATTTTGAGAAATAAGAATTTTGATAGTATTTAAAATAAGATACCTAAAGACCTATGTAATAGGGTAATAAATAGGAAGAAGAGAGTATTGGAAGAAGATCTGAATTTGCAGATCACAATGATAAATAAACTATGTGAATTTGACTCTAAGGAGGATTCATAAATAACTTTGAAGGATATTGAGACCTTGTTGAGGAGAAAAAGATGAGAAATTATTCTAATGGAAGGAAATTATGAGGATGTTAGGAAGGAGACATAAGATGCAATTGTCAAATTCATGACTACAATGACTAAGGTGAGTGTATAGTCAAAGCCTGATAACCCAATATATGTAAAAGAAAACACACCATTTAGTCATGAGGAAGAAGAAGAAGAGAAATAGAAGGCACCTTCACCACAAATTATTGTTATGGGTACTAAATCTAGGCAAGTGGATAGTACACCCACTACTATAGATGCAAAGGAGAATCCTTTTGCATGATATGGAGAAAACATTGTTGGCAATGACAACAATATAACAACATACTCTATCTTTGATGAAGATGAAGTAGAAGAAAAGAAGAAAAAAGATGAAGTCAAGAAGAAATGAGTTGAGGAGAAGAAGGAAGAAGAAGAAAGAGATAGAGAGGATAACGAAGGCAAAAAGGATAGATCAAGAAAACAACAAGGAAGAGGAGGAGAAGAAAAATAAAGAAGAAGAAGAAAGAAGAAGAGGAAAGGAAGAAATTTGAAGAAAATACAAGGAACGAAGCAAAAAGATTGAAAGAAGAGAAGAAGAAAGATGAGGAAGAAAAGAAGGAGGTAGAATAGAAAATAGTTACACTTACTTACATAGTAACCCCAGTATCAGTAGCAACAATGTCAATACCATCTGATGACGATAATCAAAAAGGATTAATGAGCATAGTAAGAAAATTGTTTGAGAAGAAAAAGTTTGTAAAGTATTTGCAAAAAACACTAATTGAAGTCTTGGATATAATTCATAAGATAGTTACTAGAATTGTAGCCAATCTAGACTTAAGGTTAAATGCCAAAGAGTTGGTGAAGATCTTTGATGAAGATTTCACAACTCTAGTAGAAGTAGCTTCAACACAAGCACATGCAAAGCATGATGCATCACTATTTGGTACAGTATGCACTAATGTGAGAAATGACTTGAAAGCACTTGATTGAAGCATCGAGGAACTCAAAAATCACATTGATAAAGGAAAGAAATTATATAGATAGTGCACACTATCATACAAATACCTCACTAACTTTAAGAGTCAAATTATGGGTAAAATGAAAAAACTTGAAGCACTCACTACAAAATTACAGCTCCCAGAGACTAGCATTGAAGAGTGTGGAAAAAAGTGGAGAAGATCCATAGTGTGATCAGAGATTCTCTAGTCTTAGATAATTTGTTTTAGCTAAGATAAGTACTTTGTAGAGGCAATTGGAGGAATGTCTTACAACAAAGACTTCCTATGACAAGTTTTTCTATACTAACTTGAGCACAGTTGAAGTGGCATCCTATGTACTATGTGCACTAATCAATATTGCTGATTGAGTAAAGAAAAACTAGAAGAAGGAAGTGAATAGGCTAAAACTTCTTTATGCAGATTGTTTTTCTAGGATAACAAGTTGATCAGTAGTAGGTCACCCAATTTTGGATACAATTTTTGACACCTTTTCCATTGATGTCAAAGGGGGAGTAATATGTAAAGGGAATTTGTATTTTATATGTAAGGGGGGGTACACTTATGTACTTATGTATCAATATAAAAGAGTGATAAGGAATGTAATGATCCATAAAAACATGAATAAAATTGTAATGTTTTGAAGGCAATTTTGTATAGTTACTTTTATTCATTTTTGTTATGAATGACATCATTTTGGGACTTAGCCAATTTTCCAAAATGTTACCATCAATTCCAAAAGAGGATTTTTTTGCAAATATGGTCAGATAGATGTTTTGAGAGTTTTCATTTATGGAAACATATATTGATCATTTCATTTATGCATTTAGAGATAGAAAATTGTTCTAATGTTAAACAGATTGCAATAGCATGAAGAGAAGATATGATTTGTACAAATGACTCATTGAGAGTTACCTTATGCGTAGTCAAGGAAATCTCTATGACAATGTCATGATGACATATTCTAGTGCATAGGTATGTATGGATAGCCCAATATGAGATATGATTGAAATAATAGTACATGCATTAAATAGTGCATAATAGAGTATAGTAGAGAATTAGATTGCATGAATTGAGGAATTATTTTGGTGACAAAATAATTACTAAGTCATGATGAGCTGACTATGTGAATATTATTCCATGAATTATTTTATATTATGCCAAGAATGTGAAAGCATGAAGGAAAATTGAGTAATGAATTATGAATATACAAGGTATAAGTAAAGATCTGATCTTGCAAAGATATGTGTGTGACATATGTATGATCTATGCAATATTTTTGATTGATGTGAAGTCAATGAGAAGATATGAAAACTAAATCTAATGTATGATCAGAGCAAGTGAAAAATATACTAGATAGAATGTATTGTATATATATCTATTCTTGTGAAGAACTAAATTGTATAATTGCATGTTATGGAAGTGGGCTCTTCTTGCATACATTGTATTTGATCTACCAACTCCTAATAGGGTTGAGGCTTCTAAAAAGGCCTAGTCCTCTAACAAGGACTCAAGATGCTATATGTATTTCATAGACTACTAAAAGGGTCAATATCCTTAACAAGATTATATTGTTTAGTGAATCATCTAGTGGGTATCATTGATGTATTTTTTATAACCCACCAAATAGTAAAAAAAAATACTTGTTGAACCATCATTTTGCATGATGCTTAATAGTAGGAATCCTTTTGAACTCCTCTCTTGAAATGTCAATCTCTTGAATCAACTCCAAGGTTCTAGGTTATCTTTCAACCTATTAAAATGTACTTAGTTGAAGATAAATGTGATTGTTCATGAGGAGGCCTTTACTAGTTTGTTTTGATCTTGGATGAGATGTAAAATCTATTCACTATTTTAAAATACACACACAAAAGAACTATTTTTTTCTCTTTTTCTATTTTTAATGAATGAAATCTAACAATGAAACAAGTATTAATTCCTATTCTAAAAAGGGGGTTAATAAAGAAAATAACTAGAACTTTAAAGTAAATAACATGAAATTGAAATTTTGATGGACATCAGTTACAGAAAACAACACGTCTACGAGTTAAGCTTTCAAAGAAATTGGTGGGTAACCAATGAAGGAAGGAGCAATGCGTCCTTCATTCCAATGATGCAATCATCAATGAGAAATTTAGTAATCATATGAAATTTCACTCCATCAAATTGCAAGGCCACAGAAAGTGTGCTTGTGCGAGATGAAAAGTTATGTATATACAATTCAATGATTTCCTTTTGAGCTAGATATGTCAACATAATTTATAAAACCATAGAAAACACCAAAATTAATAGATAACACAACCAGATACAAAGCAATAAAATTTTGGCTCAATCATATTTCCATGAACATAAATTCACAAAACAATGACACATTTAGGCAAGAATGACTACACTCCAAATGCGAGCACCAAAAGTATAATTTTATTGCAAAATAACAATGGCCACAATTACATGTTACAATGGAGTATTTATAAGAAGTTATCTCCTCAATTTGTGTTGAGAGTGAGAGATATCTTCATCCAATAAAGTGCTTTTAAATTAAAACAAATTAATTATATACAAACTATCAATCTAACTGGCACAAAGTAGGTATCCATCCATTTTATGTTCATTAATTGGATGCATGAGCCTTTACATGTCAAAAATAAATAATTTATGAGAGGAGAAAGAATAAGAAAGCTTTTAGTCAAAGTAGAAGTGCCTAGAAGTGAAAAAAATGGAAGCTAATGTTTCACTAGGCATTTGTCAGAGTTAAACTACCATCAAAATGCATTTTCGATGCATGAAAAGCTCTATTTTTGGAACTAGTAGTTAACTATTAGTGCACCTCTGGGAAAGTAGACCTATGGACCTACAAACCTGCACACTTATGGACTTGAAAACCTACACACCTCAAAATGGTCCAAAATCTAAAAACTTTACTGAGTGTCAAAATTGAAATTCTAGATTTTGGGTTTTTTTTCCCCTTTATTGCAAAGCTATTTCTGGATGTTTGCCTTTGAATTTCTCTATAATCTAAATAATATTAGCTATATCCAATAAATCTAGAGCCTCATATTTATCTTTGACTTTCTATCTATAGTTGTCTACCTCTCCAACTCTAATAAGGCTTCCTCTATTATGAAATCCTATTAGATGTTCTCATCATTAGAAGCTTCCTCAAAAATCTTCTTGAATCTCTCCACTACTACCTCTATTAGAAATAACTTCTCCTTTTCCTCATTCTCAAAAATATCTAGACACGCATCTCTATAATGCCTCTCTGCTTGCAAAATTTTCTCTCGGGCTTGGTCCTTGAGCCAATGAATCTCCATGTGTAATTTTTCCATTATTTTATTACTATCTACAATCTTCTCAATCCAATCATCAATCAAATCCAATTCTTTCATTGTTTACACATCTATCAAAATCCTATATCTTTGCCCCTTTATAGTTTGCAAAACTTATAAGTCCTTACTCCAAGCACACACTTCATCCAATATACTAAAATCTTGCTTCAAAATTTCCACCATTTTATTCACATTTTCCTACATAGTGTGTAGTAATTTCAGGTTCCCTTGGATGATCAAAACACCCTTCTCTTCAGAACTTTCTTGTCATTGGTGACAAGATTTCAAAAATGGGTCTAAATGCATGTCTCCCCCTTCTTTGTGTATAGTATTTAAGGTCTCCTTGGGGTGCTTGGGATCTAGAGGACCAAAAACTTCAGCTAAATATCCTCTTAGGATCTAATTTTTCCTTTGAAGTCTTCAGAGTTTGACCTCTTCTTGCTCTATATTCCTAAAAACTTCCTTTATTCCCATGGTCACCATCAATCTGGCCATATCTAAGATGAGCCTGCCAAGCATGACCTCTTTGATTTGATAATCTTGTGGACCAAGGCTTTCTATATCTGTATCAGCAGGAGGGATGGCCACTTGTGTGAATAAATCTTGATCCTAGGGTAAAAGCATAGATCTGTGTCACCGTTTGTGATACAAAAACTTGTTTTGGTCAAATCTCATTTCTCTATCAAAACTCAATTTAAAAAAAAAAACTAAAAATACCCTTTTATAGATTTCAAATTCGATATCATCATTATATAAATTTTTGAGTTTTTTGATTAGTTATAATATGTTATAATCTCAAAATATTATAAGTTGATATTTCAACATTTCAAAAGATGCTCTCTCAAAAAATGATAAAAAATAGTAAATCATATCAAAAAACTAAAAAATATATATTTATCACTAGAGGAGAGAATCCTCTTCTTGAATATGTAATTTATTTTCAAGAAGGTATAGATTTGATAGGGAAGTTTTGACGGGAGGAAAAAACTGTTGGATTCTGACAAGGTCGAACTTGAGTACTTATAAAAAAGAAAATATACATCAAAAATAATTATTTCATTTTTTGTGCACTAGCTATACATGTCATCTATAAAATATTTTCAAATTAGAACAAAAAATGGTGATTTGCACATACTTGTTTGACTGCAACTACATCCTATATTTTTTACAGTTAAAAAAGGGTTTTCAAAATAAAATAAAATGAATAAATTCTTAGTCAAAAAAATTATAAAAATTATAGGCATGAAATTCATACAATTCTACACATTTCATTAGTTTACATCATCTTCATATTTTAAACACAAATACCATTTTTTTTGTCATTAATGTTGAACTGTCACATTCCGATATCACATTTCTTTATAAAAGGTGACACAAGTTTGTGCTTTTACCCCCTAGGTAATGTTGAAAAATGTCAATTTTCTCACTTCATGTGATGGAGACTTAGGTTTATTCAAAATCTTGTCCAACTCAATAATATCCTCCTCATCAGCATGGAATTGTGGTTTCATGCTCCTCATTATTTCCTTTCTTATCCATCTTGGGATATTTTCACCTAAAGACCTACCTTGGGAGGATGAAGGAGTATGCTTAGCTACCTTGTTTCCCTTATCACTCCTCCCTAGATTTCTTTCTCTTTGTAAAGGTTCTTCTTTTGTGGCCTCTATCTCCTTAGACCTTGTAGTTTCGACCTTAGTATCTTGGGAGGTAGGTTGAGAATATTCTACCATTTGTTCATCTTTTGAAACTTCATTGGTTGCCATTTGTTGTGGTTCCTCTTCTAATTCCTTCTGAACCTATTCTCCTTTAGAACATAGAGGCAAAGGAGTAACCGAGCCTTTATCCACCATTGTGACTTGTGGTGGAGATAGGGGAGTAAGATCAGGACCCTATGATTCTGATGGCATCTGCCTCCAATCCTCCTATTGGGGTTCACCCACTAATACATTTGGTACCAAATTGCAACGACAGTGCCGTTGTAGTTTTTCCGTCACAACCTTGTCATCGTCGCAATTGCGACGGTCTAAACTACAACGACACTGTCGTCGCAATTTGGTACCAAATGTATTAGTGACCTGTAGGGTTATCCCTAATCTTATCCCCAATTAATTATGTTCCCATGGGCATAAAATAAAAATCTAACATTTTGAATATGTCATCACCTTCTTGACTTTACTCATCCACCCATTGTTGTTCTTCATCTTCTAAAGAAGTTACTTTCAATGGTTACTTTGGGGAAGATGGCATTGTTACCATGGAGCTTTTCCTCTTTTTCTATTCTATGGCTCTAGCTAGCCAGGTTCATCTCTATATAGGCACATCTTCCTCTTCATCTTCCTTTTCTTCTATTTCTTCTCCCTCGGAAATAGTTTTAGGGATAGATGGGAAGGGAAGCATTCTCTTTATCACCCTTTGTCTCTTCTTCATATGGATCTTAATCATTTCTATTTTTTGGAGGCAGAAGGGGATTTTGGTTTTTTTTGTGGAGGAGGAATAGAGACCTGTTGGATTTCTTCCACATTCTGGCTCGAGTCAACTAGAGGCAATTGAGGATCTGGCTAGACTTGAGTAGCTACAATATCATCTGATCCTTGTACAATTTTTTCTTACTGTTGAGGAGGTGCTTGCACTTCACCTTCTATTTTATCTCCTTGAGGAGAGCTCCTCTTTCTTTTTCTCTTTCTTTTCCTCTTCAGAGGGTGATAGTATCCAACTGGGTGGTCAAGTTGTTATGCTATTTCTAGCCTAATAGGAGATTGTTCCACAAAGGTAGGAATAGTAAATTTCTTTCCTCTACCTCTTTGTAGGTGGGCTTCTACATGGAAAATCATGGTATCAGATATTTTATCAAGTTGGAATGGTTTCCTGACCCAATCCTATGTCATCCTAATGACATGCCTTGCCATGTGGTTTATGTCATCACTTTCCTCCCTATCCACCTCAACATTCATTATGGGCCTCTCCCCAATCTTATCTATGTTGAACAGGGGATCCAACAACTCCCCCAAATCTTTCTTCAATATCTCTTTAGGAATTATGACCTTCAAATCCTTTTTAGCCAAATACAAAGTCATCCTATAATAGTCCCTAATATGGACATCATAGCTGTTTGTTGCATTCATCTAGTGGTCCTCAATGGCCTCTTTGTGGTGGAATTCTTTGCCTACCAGACTCTCAACTTTCCTGATATTGTCAAAATATGGCCTAGGAGAATTATACTCCTCAAGAGGATATTGCTCCCACTCCCATTCGAAAAATGGAATATCTTTTTTTTTCTTTACCTGATATGATCATATGACTAGGGGCCATGTACAACATGGTATTCATTGTTTCCTTACCCTATCATATGCAATTTCAATTTGTCATGCAATCTCCAACAAAACTAGTCTACCACTCAGATATCTAGGGAGCTTCATTGGGTCTAGAGTAGCACCAACGACCCTAAGATATGTGAATGTTTTGAATTGGATGTAATCGGCCCCAAGAGATGTTATCTGTGCTACTGCATCATCAAATATTCTTTTCATGTAGTCACCCTCTATGAATTAGATGATGACAAATATGAACGCATCATTTACAATTTTGTACTCTTTTCTCTATCCTGAGTGCTTCTTCCTCACTAGTTGAGGGTAGACAATGTATAGCTAGGGATTGGAATCTTACATGTTGCCCCTCTTGTATAATGTAGGATAATTTTTTTCCCTTGCTGCTAGTAGATATACCATGTATAAAGTCATATAGAACTTCTTCTTGTCATTGACTACCCCCAATTGTTCACACAAGTTTTCACTTAATGTGGTGGCCTAGTCAAGTGGCATCATAAAAGAATTTAGGTGCCTAGTTGTTAGCAGACCCAAGACCTTTCTCAGAAGAATGATAGAATATCCAATATCCTCCTTCATATACCCCCTTTTCATATTCACCTTTCATGTTACCTTTCCCATAGAAGTTTTCTCAATGATATAGGATGATTGAATGATATATGTTACCTCTTTCAAGAGCTCCTTGTACCACCTTTCAGGTACCTCATAAGTGATTCTGATGAATTAGTCTACCCTAGGGAGATGAAAGACCCTTTCAATGTTGTTGGGCCATAGGTCAAGCACAATTTCTCCTGTCATACTCTTCACCACCCTTTACTCAGGAAGAAAGTGTTGTGCCAATATCATGATTAACTTTGATGATTGCACTAATGTTGAGTGCAAAATTGCAATCAGTAATCCTGATTGGATTAATGTAGATACCAAAGCTGATCTCTTTGTGTGTTTGCTACAAATTCCTAGAAATTTTTCCAAGTTTGTGTGTCCCAAATTAGTATCTTTTATTTCTATGTAATCATCTCGGAACCTTGATTTGTAGGTGACACCTTAGAACTTGAACCCCATGGGTCTATTGGAAATCTAATTGAAAAGATCATTATTGAAAAAGGGAGACTATTGCAAACAGGAAGATTGATGATATAAAGAATGTTTTCAATCATTATTTTGTCACTGATGTCAAACCTGCTATTTGTTGGAATGGAAATTTCTTATAAGATACAAGTACTATCACTTAGTTGATTGATGAAGAGGATTTAATCAATGAGATGTAACAAAAGAACCTATAGGAAAGGTTGAGTTATGGTTTTGTAATGAAGTACACGGATTAGTTAAGACAATGATAAAATGATGTATTGATAATATATTCGAAGATACAAAGATTGGACCCACTTAGAAACTCTAGAAGAATAAGTTGTAACAAGGTTGTTTGCAAATCTTGATTAAGTTCATTAGTGGGTGTTGAGAAAGCTAGTTCATGCCAAGCAAATTTTTAGTTAGTGCTGAGCAAATGTAAAATCTAGTGTGTGTCGAGTGAAACAGAAGGAGTCGAGCAAGTAATAGGTGTTCAACATCATAAAATTTAGTTAATGTTGAGTGAATTTATAGTAGGTCTTGAGCATCAGTAAAACATAGTTGGTGCCAAGCAACATAGTATGTGCTGAGCATTAGGAATTCAATAGTGCTGAGCTACTGCATTATTTGAAAAGTCAAAGTTTTGCTAGATCTGAGCTGACAAGTTTTTTGCATTGAATTTTGTAAACCAGATGGAAGATAAGGATGATGAGTTGGTGGCATAGAATTTTAGGTAAACCATTTTTGGGAAAATTCAAGAGGATTCTTCATGATGTTTCTAGAAGGAACAAGATAAGGTGTAGATTCATTGAATCCTACCTAATCCATTTGAGCTAAAATTAAAAGTGGGAAGATTAAGAGTGGGAAAAGTATTCCAAATTTCTATTTAAGGAGTCACAGGTCAAGAAGCTAGAGTTGTTGGTTGACATGGTTGAAGGGTGTCAAGGAGAAGTCATTGAGAAAGAAGAATAGAACACAAAGACTCTACTTCAATAAGTGGTCATATATGAGATTGCATTGGTATATCAAGCATAGAGACTCAAGGAGATGAAGTTTGAAAGGAGGACAAGCTATCAAAGCTGCAAAGACTAAAAGCCAAGAAAAATTGAGAGCTAAACTAAGATCTAAAATCTACAAGTTAATTTGTGAGTTGTATTAGGTCAAAAGCCCTTGTTGTTGCTCTCTAACAATTGTATCAGTTAGAGTAAAATTCTATGGATTTAGGTTAGTCTAATAGCTATTTGTAAATCCTTTAATAGGGTGGCATTCCAATAGAATGTTCTAAAGTCCTCTAACTAGGCCCACTTCTAACAAGGTGGTTAAAATCCTTTAACCAAGTCACATGTAATAGTGTGTTGTATCCTTTAACATGGTAGGGCTTTCATAGGGCGTTAGTTCAAAAGAGTGAGAATTGAGTAGCATGTTATTGGTGGTTTTTCCCAAATTAGGTTTCCACATAAATCACTGTGTTATGTGTTGATCTTTCATGTCTTATTCTTGCATGTTGATTTTATAGTAGCTTTCTAAGTAAAAAGATTAGCTTGGATGCATGAATAGTTTAATTGACTCACTTTACTTGGTAAAATTTTTTTTTTAGGACATTTGCACCTTCAATAACTTATTCAACCTATCAGAGCTTCCTACTAATTTAGTTTAAAAGTACTAGAAGCAAGAAGATCAAGATGTCCAAGAGAGAAGTTCCCAAGCTCAATAGAGATAACTTCATTGTATGGAAATTTTTAATGAAGTTGCACCTTTGATCAATAGGTGATTAAGAAAAAATCTCAATTAAAATGGAACATGTTGATCTAGTTGAAGCCCCTACTGTAGAAGATTTGAATAAAAAGAAGGAGCATAATCAAGAAATGTTGGAGATTGCCTCTACCCTCAACTATGATGAATTTGATAACATCAAGGGATGTGACTCTACATTCAAGGTGTGGAAAGCCTTGATTGATATTTATGGAGGAGATTAGAATGTCCAAAGAGCAAAGAGAGAAATCCTTAGAGGAAGGTTTGATGACATGAAAATGGAGGAAGGTGAGAACATTGCTCAATGCACCTCTAGAATGAAAGAAGTAGTAAGTGCAATACAAGGTTTGAGTGGTCATTTAGAAGATGATATTGTCAATAGAAAATTCTTAAAAACCTATCTCCCCATCTTTGCTATTAGAGGTTCATCCATACAAGAGTTTAGATGCATACCAAGAAACAAACTAACTTTTGAAGGAATACTAGGAAGACTTACTACATTTAAGTTATCCAACTTTGATAAGTATAGACCTAAGAATCTTGAATCTACTTTCAAGTCCAAGCTATCATTGCAAGACACTGAGGCTAGGAAACCAAAAAGGAAGAAGAAAAAGGTAAAATATGCAACCAATGGCAATAGTATAGATGAAGAAGATGTGGAACAATTGTAAGCATTATTGGCTAGAAGATTTCATAGAGGCAAAGGTAAATTCAAAGGTAAGCTACCTATCATATGTCTCAATTGCAATGAAGTAAGACATATTGTTACAACATGCACTGAAAAGAAGAACTATAGAGAAGGTAACAAGAATAAGAATAGAAGAGAAGATGATAGAAAATATTACAAAGAAAAAGGCAAAAAGTGCTACATTGTTGAAGAAGAAAATTCTGATAAACATGATGATGAGGTAGTCTATGTAGTGATGAAGGATGAATCAGATGAAGATGAGGCAAGAACACTAGTAACTTGTGTGAACAAAAATGATAGGTGCATCATAGACAGTGGATGCTCACATCACATGACAAGAGACAAAATTAAGTTTATTACCTTTACTCAATATGATAGAAATAGTGTTAGATTTGGAAAGGATGCTCCATGTCTAATCAAAGGAAAAGGCTCCATTAAAATTATAGAGAAAATTTCATGTGATAATGCATATTATGTTGAAGGATTAAACTACAATCTATTGAGTGTGTCACAATTAGGCAATATAGTTTGCAAAGTAGATTTTGGAATTTTTTTATCCAAAATCTATGACATTGATGGAAATCTAATAGGAAAAGGTGATCAAACTAGGAGTAATCTATTTTACCTAGATGTGGAAGATACAACATGTCTTATTGTAAAACTATATGATGTGTGGTTGTGGCATAAAAGGTTATGTCATGTCAACTTTGATAATCTAATTTGCATCAAAAAAATGAAGAGAGTCAGAGGATTGCCTAAACTAAAGAAGCCTAACAATATTATGTGTAAACAGTGTTAGATAGGAAAAATGACCAAGTCAAGTTTCAAAAGAAAAACCTACAGTTCCAAAGAAGTATTAGAGTTAGTCCTTATAGACTTATGTGGCCAAATAGAAATGCAAAGCTACAAAGGAGACATATATATAATGTTGTTTGTGGATGACTACTCTATGATGATGAATGCCATGTTCTTAAAACAAAAACCTAATGGATTTCAAATGTTTAAGTGGTATTTGGCTAGGATTGAGAAAGAAATAGGGAAGAGTCTAAAGTGTCTAAGATCAAACAGAGTGGGAGAGTTCACATCAAAAGAATTTGAGACATTTTGCAATGACAAAGGAATCAAAAGACAAACATTAGCACCAAGAACTCCCCCACAGAATGGCATTGAAGAAAGGAGGAATAGATTACTGATAGATAGTGCAAGAATATTAATGATGGAAAAGAATGTTGCACTAAAGTACTAGAGAGAAGTTATTAGTACTACTGTTTAAACCTTGAATCAAGTTCAAGTCAAGAAAGGTGTGAATGAAACACCTTTTGAATTATGGTATGGTCACTCACCTAATATAAATATTTAAAAATATTTTGTTGTAAGAGTTATATTCTTAAAGATTCTAGAAATGGAAAGTTTGATAGAAAGAGTGATGAAGGCATATTCCTTGGAGACTCCACTAGAAGTAAAGCATATAAGTGTTTGAATACTAGCACTAACAAGATTGTGGAGAGTGAAAGTGTAAATTTTGATGAGCATGTAGAAGCTCAAGTTGATGAATCCAAGAAACTAGAGGAATACAGATCCTTTGTATAATTTAATGAAGGAATGCCTACTGAAGAAGAAACTTCTAATCAAGTTAGGAATCGACAACAAGTTTTAGTGTCAACTGAGTCACAACTAGTGAATGTAAAGCTACATTCAAAAGTCAAGTTATAGAATGAAGGAAATGCAAATTTTAATTCTAAAATCAGTATACATGGAAGAGATTAAGAAATACCTAAAAGAGATGTGCACAGTGACTCTAAAGTTGAAAGACCAAACATGGAAAGACGGACAAAACCAAGACTATCAAAGTATGTGAGAAGACATCACCCTATATAACAAATTATTGGTGACAAAGATGCCAGATCAATGACAAGGAACAAACTAAAGAATGAATCATGTCTACTAAGCAAAATTGAACCTAAAATAGTGAAAGATGCACTACAAGATAATGACTAGTATAAAATTATGGAAGAAGAAATTGAGTAGATTGAGAAGAACAAAACTTGGACCTTAGTTCCAAGGCCAATCGATAAGAATGTGATTAGTACCGAGTGGGTGTTTAGGAAAAAGCTTGATGAGAATGGTGAGATCACAAGAAATACGGATAGACTAGTTTGCAAAGGTTATGCACAAGAGGAAGGATTGGACTATGGAGAAACATTTGCCCCTATTGTAAGGATGAAAGGAGTAAAAAAACTACTTGCATATTCTAGTTACAAAGGTTTCAAAGTCTACCAAATGGATGTAAAGTCTACTTTTCTGAATGGTATACTAGAAGAGGAAGTCTATATAGAACAACCAAAGGGATTTTTTGATGAGAAACATAAGGATATGGTTTGCAAACTGCATAAAACACTCTATGGTTTGAAACAAGCACCTAGAGCATGGTATGAGATATTTCACAAATATCTTGTAAAGATAGGATTTGAGAGAATAGATAAAAACAAAAACTTTTACATCAAGGCAGAAAAAGGTAAAGACATTTTGATATCTAGAATCTTTGTTGATGATATAATATTTGGAGCAAAAGATGCAAAGTTTTTTTGGTTTGATGAAAATGAGTTTGAGATGTCAATGTTTGGAGAAATCAAATTATTTGTTGGATTACAAGTATATCAACTAAAGCATGGTATATTTATGACCCAACCAAAATATATCAAGGAGATACTCAAGACTTTTTTCATAGAAGATTCAAAACTAGTTAGTACACCACTGGTAACAAGACATATTTTATCCAAGAATAATGAGTTAGCTGAGGTAAATTAGACAATGTATAGATCAATGATTGGAAATTTGTAGTATGTTGTGCATAGTAGACTAGACATTGCATTAGTTGTTGGAATAGTGCCAAGATTCTCTACCAATCCAAGAGAAAATAATCTTATGGCAATAAAAAGAGTATTGAGGTATCTAAAAGGAACTGATGTCTTCAGATTGTATTAAAAGAGAAGTGAAAAGTTTGAGTTGAAGGCCTACACTGATGGATATTGGGGATGTAATATTGATGACATAAAAAGCACCAATGGAGGAGCATTTTTCTTAGGTAAAATATTAGTAACTTGGACTAGCAAAAAGAAAAGTTGTACCTCACAGTCCACAACAGAAGTTGAGTATGTTGTTTCTACTATCAACTAAACCAATATTGTATGGATCAAACATCTTTTGTAAGGTATGAAGGAAGAAATGACTAAACCTATGATACTCTATTGTGATAACACTAGTGCCATCAACATATCAAAGAATCTTGTGATGCATGCCACGACAAAGCACATTACAATTAAGTATCACTATGTAAGAGAATTGGTGGAAGAGAAGCAAGTGAGGATGGAATATGTCATCTCAAAGGAACAAATTACTATCATCTTAACAAAAACATTACCTAAAGATGCATTTGAATATCTTAGAGGAAAGTTAGGGGTGATACCCCTATCCAATGCTATTTAAGAAATAGCAATATTGCCCTGCATCAAATGAGTTGATTGTTGAAATATTTTAAATTGATGCAGAGGATATTTACTTTAGGTTTCTTCTTGAAGTAATAAAAGTATTGAAATTCCAAACATGTCAGAAGAAAAGTGATAGAGGGAGAAATTGGAGTTCCTACAAATACTATACTTGCATGGTAAGATGCTGGAATAATGTATCTTTTGGCATTGTTGTCAAAGAGGAAGAAATAGAAGAAATTGAGCAAAGGGAGAAATAGCACATTTGAAGGAATAAAATGATAGGGGGAGAAATAGTAGTTAAGAAAAAGAGCCAAGAGAAGAACTGATAAAAACAAGATAAGCCCCAAAAAAGAGGAGCCATAAAGAAATTGATCAGATATGTAGAGGGAGAAGAAATAGTTGAAAGGAAAGAGAAATGAAACATCAACCACGAGGGAAAAGAAAAAGTAAAGAAATCAAAATAACAGACCAGAGAGGGAGTAGGAACAAAAAGAGAAGACAATGTATCAGTAAAGAGGAAGATGTGAAAGCTGATGAAAATAGCAATGGTAACAAAATTTCCTTTTGGCATTTGACTTACTATTTTAACCTAGTTAGCATTTTGATAACTTGGTTGATCAATTTGATTATCAATTTGATTAACCATCAATGCCAAAGAGGGAAATTGTTGAAAAACTAATTGAAAAGATCATTAAAAAAGGGAGACTATTGCAAAGAGGGAGATTGATGATATAAAGAATGTTTACAATCATTGTTTTGTCATTGATGTCAAACTTGTTATTTGCTAGAATGAAAATTTCTTATAAGATACAAGTACTATCATTTAGTTCATTGATTAAGAGAATTTAATCAATGAGATGAAACAAAAGAACCTAAGGGAAAGGTTGAGTTAGGGTTTTGTAATGAAGTACTATAAGGATCAATTGAGACAATGATAAAATGATGTGTTGATAATATACTTGAAGATACAAAGGTTGGCCATACTTAGAAACTCTAGAAGAATAAGTTGTAACAAGGCTATATGCAAAGCCTGACTAAGTTCATTAGTGAGTGTTGAGAAAATTTTTAGTTAGTGCTAAGAAAATAGAATTCAATGTGTAACAAGTGAAATAGGACCTGAGAAAGTAATAGGTGATGAGAAAAATAAAATTTAGTTGATGCTGACTAAATTTACAATAGGTGTCGAGCATTAGTAAAACATAGTTGGTGTTGAGCAACATAGTATGTGTCGAGCATCAAGTATTCAATAATGTTGAGTTGCTGCATTATTTGAAAAGTCAAAGATTCACCAGATCTAAGCCGACAAGTTTGTTATCTTGAATTTTTTGAACCAGATGGAAGATAAGGATTATGAGTTGGTGGTATAGAATTTTAGGTAAACCATTTTTGGGTGAATTCAAGAGGATTCTTCATGATGTTTCTAGAAGGTACAAGATAAGGGGTAGATTCATTGAATCCTACCTAATCCATTTGATCTGAAATTAAAAGTGAGAAGATTAAGAGGATGAAAAGTATTCCAGACTTCTATTTAAGGAGTCATAGGTCAAGAAGCTAGAGTTGCTAGTTGAAGTGGTTGAAGGGTGTCAAGGAGAAGGTATTGAGAAGGAAGAATAGAGTACAGAGACATTGTTTCAATAAGTGACCATATAGGAGATTGGACTAGTATATCGAGCATAAAGACTCAAGGAGATGAAGCTTGAAAGGAGGACAAGTTATTAGAGCTGCAGAGACTAAAAGTTAGGCAAATTTGAGATCTGAACTAAGATATGAAATCTACAAGTAAAGTTGTGTGTTGTATCAGGTCAAAATCCCTTATTGTTACTCTCTAAAAATAGTATTAGTTAGGGTAAAATCTTATGGATTTAGGTTGGTTTAATAGCCATTCATAAATCCTTTAACAGGGTGGCATTCCAAGAGAATGTTCTAAAGTCCTCTAACTAGGCCCACTTCTAATAGGGTGGTTGAAATCTTTTAACCAGGTCACATTTAATAGTGTTTTGTAGCCTTTAATAGGGTAGGCCTTTCAAAATGCATCACTTCATAAGAGTGAGAATTGAGTAGCATGTTATTGGTGGTTTTTTCCAAATTAGGTTTCCACATAAATCACTCTGTTATGTGTTTATCTTTCATGTCTTATTGTTGCATCTTGATTGTACAATAACTTGAAAAAGTAGAAAGTCTAGCTTGGATGCATGAATAGTTTAATGGACTCACTTTACCTGGTAAAAAAGTTTTATAAGGACATTTGGACCTTGAATAACTGATTCACCCCACCTCTTAGTTATTCTAAATAATTTTTAATAGGGTTTTGGTGCCATTTTCTTGCCAGATGAAGATGCCATTATATCTACATGAAAAAATGAAAATGAACATCATTTCAAAATCAAAATGATGAGGTAATGTTTAGTAGAACCCAAAAATTTAAATGTGCAAAAAAAAACACCTATATCCTTTTTCCCTTTTTTTAAATGTAAATTCAAAAAATAAGGTGCACACCTGCACACCAGATCAAGTGCCTAGGTGCACACCTCATTGCTGGTGTTCTTGTAAATGTGTTTTAGGAGGGGTGCAAACTTGTACACCATGTTGGGTGTGCAAGTGCACATCCACTATTTGAGGTGGGTGTTCAGATATCAGGGGTGCAAGTGCACACCAGTTCAGGTGAGCACCGTGTCCACTTTAATTATGCATATGTTTAGTGCAATTTGGTGTTCACTTGTGCAACATGTTAGGTGCGCAAATGTGCAAAACATTTGGTAGCCAGAGTATTAAGTTTTTAAAGTTTTAAACATTTGCAAGTGTGAGGGTGTGTGCAGGTGCACACCACATTAGTTGTGCATCCATTCTTCTCTTGTTTTCTTCATTGTTGACATTAAGGAGTGCACTTAAAGAGGTACACATGTGCATGGAGTTTATGGCATTATAAGTGCAAAACTTGGAGAAGGAGCATAGCATGGGAGTTTTGGAAGTTCAAAGATTCATAAATACAAAAGAAAGGTGGGAAATAGGAGGGGGGTCAGGGCTTATATAGACCTACCCACCCTTGGTGGTGCAGCAGTGCACACTTGCACAAGTACGTAGCTGCACATTGGTGCATCATGAAGGGTGGTGTGCCACTATACACCATGTTGGGTGTATGGGTGCATTTTTTTTTTATAGATTTTTTCAATTTTTAGATTTTTAGATTTTTCAATTTTTCAATTTTTTGATTTTTTGATTTTTTGCAAATAGGATAGTGTTTGGTAATTCTATTCTAATCCTAAGGGTAGTGATGAAAATAAATAATACTCAGGTGGACAAATTCCTCAATTTACCAACCTTCTCTTCGCCAAGTTATACTACAACTACACATGAACTACTACAATCATCAAGGGTTATACCAAAGATTTTCATACCACTGCATACACCATTGTAAGGGAAAATGTATACAAATGATAGAAGTTAAGAATATGCATGAAAGAGGTTCAGGCTAACTTTGCACAATGAGTTAGAATCACTAAAATGTCAAAAGTATGAACTAAAGGAATTCATCAATTCACCATCATATTCTTCATTGTAATCAACACACATTAACTAGGCTAAATTTAATCTAATTAAAGTAATTTAAGAGAACAAGCAAAGATTAAGACACATCAAGTATTCACCAAGCTCCAATGAAAACTTTATTATCTTAGTAGCTCATAGCAACAATCTCATAAAAATCCCGACTCTACAAATGAGAGGTGAGGCCTCTATATAGGACCTTGATTACAACAGATGGCCCAAATGATCACAATTATCAATGGCTAAGATCTTGCCACATTATCCCTAATTAGGGTTAGGGAAAAGAAAAGGATTCTACATTAATGCAACAAGGAATCCACTATTGTGGTGGGTAATAAATTCCCACTATACATGCTTGCACATTAAGAGAGTAGGGGTGCAATAGATATCCACCATACATATCCATTACTCGATAAATGCTCAGTCTTCCTTGAATAAATTATTCTTGATCCCATTCTCTAAATGCATATAAGTTTGACTTAGAGACCTTAGTTCTTCATCAAAGATAATTGTATACCATGAAATGATGATGGAGGCCATGTAAGCTCGAGTATTTTCTAACTACATCATTTTAACTAAGATCCATCTTTGACTAACCTTAATGAAAATCTCTCCTCAAACATTCTCATCTTCCATGTACTTGCTTGGAAATTTATCTCCATAATATGGATTGGAATCCCTTGTTGATGATTATGTTACTCTAGAATTTCTTCATATTGAACTTCATTTGCCATTTTCTTGAATTTTTGGATTTGAAAATTGATCTTTGAACCTTGAATGTCTTAGTCTAGATCACTTAGTGCTTTGATCTTGGTACTAGAATTTTAGAGTTGAGCATCTTTCTTGAATTTCTAGAACTATAGCTTTCTCCTCCTTTCTCTTCAAATGCTTTCAATTCATTGTTATGCCTTTTCTTACATTTTTGAAGAATTTCTCCTTTTTTCATTATCATCAATCATTTTTCTAGTCTTGGGTGCATAGTTGAGGAGGGTGAAATTTAAGATTTGGAGGAGAAATTTCTAGCCCTTAATCCTTTTTCATTTTTCAATGAAAGAGAAATTTCAAACACTTAGCCATTTTTCTTTTTGATGAAGGAAAAAGTTTTTGAAACTCAGCGATTTTTTCTTCCATGGAGGAGAAAGTTTCCAAAATTGAGCCATTTATTCTTCCATGAAAGAGGAATTGACAACACTTCGCCAATTTTTCTTGCACGAAGGAGAAATTTCCAACATTTTCCATTTTTCTTCCACAAAGGAAAAATTTCCAACCCTAGCATTTTTTCTTCCATGAAGGAATAATTTCCAACACTTAGCCATTTTTCTTTCATGAAGGAAAAATTTCCAACACTTATCCATTTGTTTTTCTTATGAAGGAGAAATTTCCAAGTCTTAGCCATTTTTTAAAGATTTCTTTAATTCTCTTAGTAGTAGAAATTTTGAGTGGTCATGGATTTTTTCCATGTTGGAAGAATTCTGCAACAACCATTTTTGTCAATGAGAGGATTTTTTGAGAGATCATGGATTTTGTCCATGACAGGATACTTCTACAACAACCATTTTTCTCCATGGTAGGATATTTTGAGAGATCATAGATTTTGTCCATGATGGAAGAATTCTACAACAACCATATTTGTCCTTGGGAGGACTTTTTGAGTGTTCATGGATTTTTTTGATGATGGAAGAAGTCCATGACAACCATTTTTCCTGATGTTTTCATGCCTTTCCACTTTTTGGTATTTCAAGGGTGATTTGATACTTAACCATTTTTTTATTGACTATTGTGCTTTCTCATTCTTTTGGATATAGAAACATGTACCCTCAACCATAGCTCACTTTTTATTAAAATAGACCTATCAAAAATAGGCATTCCAAAATTAATTAGTTGTCCCAAAGTCAAAATAAGGTCGTGAAATTTACTAAAAATAGACTTTTTAAAAATAGTAAGTTGTTCCAAAGTCAAAACAAGGTCAATTTGGAAAGCAATGAAATTTACTAAAAATAGACTTAATAAAAATAGACTTTCTAAAAATAGTAAGTCAAGATATTCAATTCTCAAACAAGCAAATAATTTCCATTCTCAGAGCCACATGGATAACACTTTCCAGATCTGGCCAATTTTAATAATTTTCATTTAAAAGAGGGGACCATAGAAGACTAAGCACAATACTACTAAGAACTAAAGCCAAAAGGACAAGACCAAGAGATAAAAGGGGGGGGGGGGGGGGGGGGGGGGCATTTTCAATGGCGCAATGATGTGAAAACTTGACAATAGGTATCATCCCCACCAAGGTTCCCCCTTGGCTGGGGTCTCCCTAGTTAACAAATAATGGTGTTATGAGTTTTCTATGTGCATGGTTATATTTATTGTTCAACATTTTATGTTTACTTTCATATGAAAGTTATAAAGATATTAACAATATTTAGTTATGGACAAAAGTTTGGAGAATATTGATTCAACCCCACTCTTAGTATTATCTATTTCTAACAATCTCTTCATATACTCAAGAACATAATATGTTCTATATCAATCCTTCCTAGCTAAGAGGGAATGTTAAGCTTGTAGTTACAATCAGATTGATATGATCATTGTAGATTTTTCCATCACACCAAAAGCACATATTGATAGCGGAGAGGGATCTCATTGGGTATATAGTTGCTACACCAACACCCCCCCACATGATGGAGCTAGATACAACCATTTATCATGTGGGATTTGCACCCACTACATACCATGTTGATAATCCAAGCCTATGTGAATGAAGAGTCAAAGGACTTGAGGGACTCGAACCAGTGACCTACGCTTTGATACCATGTAGATTTTACCATCATACCAAAAGCACATACTAATAGTGGAGAGGGATCTCGTCAGGGATATAGTCACTATGCCAACAATCATGAGTTTCATTATTGATGATAATATAAATATTATATATTAAATATTTTATATATATATATATATATATATATATATATAATATTGTATATATAATACAATGGTTATATTATTTTTATACCAACTAATGATGTTTAAACCTTGGAGACATATCTCCTTCTCTCATACTTATGTGAGATACAAATCTACATTTGGAACATATCAATAACATTGGAAATATAATTACATTTGTAGAAATGATCTCATGTTACTTAACATTCTCCTCTACTACTAATATTTCCATGATTTTTTTGTTCAATCTGTCAAGATTTTGAAAGCAAAAATGAATAGAAAATATAAAAATAATGCTTCAAAAATCAAATGTATTTTGAATTAAACTAGAAAAAGTGGTGGAGCACAAATATGGTTGCTAAACTTCTAACCACATAGTGAAATGTACCAAATTAAATAAATATGTAGACAATGGAAGTGATGGAAGTGAAATAGATTATAATGCTTTCTATTCAATTAAAAAAAAATTCAAAATGGTAAATGTCTACAACAAAACTCCCTATTGTTTTTACAAATCGAAAAAACTATAGCACTATAGGGTTGTTTACAAATTGTCTTTTCCTTGAGGAATCAATGTTCTATAGGGAAATACAAAAAACCAAACTTAATGCTAAACATCTGTGTTGAGACAGAATATAGGATAAGACTATTTGCTACTACAAATACCACTATTGTTTATCCTCTAATAGATGCTCTATTCTGAGCTTGTAATGATGGCACATACACATCATTCCTAACTAAAAAACATTCTCCTTTCTTTTATAAATTACAAAACTTAACTCCTAAGTAAATAAAAGAGTAGCTTCAAAAACTTAATTGCTAAGTTAAGGTGAAAGAGGGGATAATATTTCTGAGAATAAAATACTATTGTCCTACTAACAACCTTTAGCTTCTCAAGGTACTAGGTATGTGTCGAATCATGGTCAACCAAACCATGCCCTTAAGTGGCGATAAAAAATTAGCAAGTCAAGGTTATGTCAACTTCATGTGTAATTTTCAACTTGCTATGAAGTTTCTATAGAAAAGTTGAGACAAAATAGTATCCAGGAAATGAAATTTAGTTTCTAAAATACTAAGACTTATATGAAAAAAATAAAAATTGATTGGTAAAAATTTTGAATTTTAATGCACTAGTACAAAAATTTCAAGACAAAAATAAGAAGTAGATGTATGTCTGACCACCTTAATCAAAACTAAGTGATAATATTTTTTAATAAAATTATATATATAATAAGTACACTAATGCCCATATGTGACACATATTTTTGGGTATTTTTATACTAAATAATTAATTAATTATGATTTTATCACTATAGTGTTTTTAGAATAAAACAACTATTGGGTCTGACCATGTTAACTAATTCAAAACTCTACAAAAATTTAATTTTTACTATTATTTCCTTATAGTAGAACAAACATAAAATGTGATGCACCTATTGGATTTCAAAAATACTATACCATTTGAAAGTTATAGATATTTTTCAATCATTGTATCAATTAGCTCTTTATACATAACTCCATTAGAAAATAAGAAATAATTACTTAGTGAGCTCATAATTTGACATAAATTACATTTATGGAAAGATAATAACATACTTAAGAAAATATTTTCATTTCATCAAAATTTGGGTGAAACAAAAGTTATTAGGTACATGTTTGAAGTAAAAAACATATAAGAAAATAGCAAAAACAAGTTTTGGAGACATTTTTAAAGTTGACCATGTAGGGTTGGTATCCAAAGGTATACTAGGCCATACAAAGGTATCAATTTTTTTATTTAGTATCAAGATGGGTGGAGAAAAAAATGGAATAGATTTTGAAATGCTTTGAGGCATTTCAAAACTACATATTTCTTTTGGCACACCATGATCCTACACATACCCTACTCAAGTTCCTAAAAACTTAAATAAGCTTCTTGGAAAATTTATGATGAATCTGGACAAATCTTATTTATAAAATTAGTAATTTCAATGCTCCTACTTTGTCATGAGCCATTAAAAAATATAACAAACTAGACCATGCTTGATCCATAATAACAATGCCTAAATCCTTTCTTAATCACTAAAAATTTCCAATGCTTAAAGGCTTGGTGAAGATGTCTGCTAGCCACTTCTTGAATAAAAAATAAATCCATCTATATATCATCATTTTCAACATGTTCATGAATAAAATAATATTTATTTCTATATATTTACTTCTACCATGAAACATGAGATTTTTTCGTTAAAGCAATGGAAATGGAAGACATGTTATCAAAAAATATGGTTGTTGGTTCCACTTTTCTTCCTCCAAATTAGCTAAGACCCTTCTTTTCCAAACCAGTTGACATGTTGTTGTATTTACTACAATATACTCAGCCTCAGTTGTAGATTGCAAAACTATGGGTTTCTTCTTGGAAGACCAAGAAATTACTCCATAATCCATGTGAAAAACATTACCAAGAGTACTTTTTCTATCATCTACACTTCCAACCCAATCACTATTTGTATAGCCAACTAGCCTAGAATAATTATCAACACTATATAAAATATTGTATCCTTTGGTTCCTTTCACATACATCAAGATTCTCTTATTGTCTTTCCAATGAGTGTCATTTTGTGTTTCTATAAACCCAAAAATAAAACTCATTGCATGTATAATGTCAGGCCTAGTTGTTGATAAGTATGTCAATCTTCCAACAAAACTTTTGAACATAGTTGGATCCACACTATTGTTACAATATTTGTTACTTAACTTAAGGCCTACCACTATTTGTATTCGGGCTGCCTTGTTGTTGAACATTCTAAACCTTTCTAAAATATGATGTCCATACTTCTCTTGAGAAATAAAAATGCTATCATCCATTTTCTTAACTTCTATGCCTAGAAAGTACTCAAGATTCCTGAATCTATAATTTCAAACTAATACTTCATAGATTTTTGAAATCAGCAATAAGACAATTATCATCCCTGATAAAAATTAGATCATGAAAATATAAGATAATAATTAAAATCTTACCATCTATTTCCTTAATGTAAAGAGTAGGCTCACTATTTCTTTTTCTGAAACTCTTGCTCAATAAATATGCATCAATCTAGCTTTACCATGCTCTTCGAACTTACTTTATCCCATAAAGAGCTCTCTTCAATCTATACATTTTACCTTTTTCACTTAGAACTTCATAACCATGTGGCTAATCCACATAGACTTCTTCTTTCAACACATGATTTAGGAAGGTAGAATTCACATCCATTTGAAATACCTTAGAACTTGTGTTGGGCTGTAATTGCTATGACATGACACACAGTTTCCATCCTTGACACAGGTGTATATGTCTCATCATAGTCTCTACCAAACTATTATTTGTATCCATTGACCACAAAATATGCTTTATGCTTATTTATTTTTCCATCAGCATTACACTTGGTTTTATAAACACATTTCACACCAATAACTTATTTTTTGGGAAGCAAATTAGTTAACTACCAATTTTTACTTCTTTCTATTGCATCTATCTCATCATCCATGAACTCACATCATTTTTATTCTTTCACAACTTCTTCAAAGTAAATTTTATCACTATGAGAAAATAATGCAAAATTACTATTCTCATAAAAATTATTATACCTTTCATCTTGGTATATCTCCTTAAGACATTTAGTCTTTCTTGGTAGAAGGGAGATGAGATTAGGATTAGAAATCTCACTACTAATGATGTGTTGTGTAGGTTGAATCCAAAGTTGTTTGAAACTATTAGAAAATCTCTATGTGTTATTCTAAAGCTATTCGGACCTATCTAAAGACAATTTTCTATCTATCTCTAGTTGTTTTCCTTTTAGCCTATTTTTGTCAGGAGCAATCTAGAGCTATCCAGAGCCTTATGGTTCTACAACTACTTCATCTTGTTGATCATCTAGCTCATCATCTTTATCAATAATAGGCACTTTACTCGAAGTGTTAGATATTGCATCCATAAGCCATCCCATGATTTATTCTCTTAAAAACCAACATCTCTTGAAATAATAATCTTCTTGGTAAGAGGGTTACATAATATATATGCTTTAGATTTTGAACTATAACTCATCAAGATAAATCTCACCTTTATCATCAAACTTTTTTCTTTGTTCCTTTGGTATGTGTCCATATGCTACACCCCCAAACACTCTACAGTGTTTAACTATCCATCTATGCCTTGCTCATGCCTCAAGAGGTATCTTATCACCGACTACTTTTGTAGGACTTGTATTTATCAAGTAAACTATTGTAAGACCTTTTTCTTTCAACATACTTCTTGCTATCTCAACAATAGTTCTATTCTTTCTTTCAGCCACTCCATTTTATTGGGGAGTATAACTAGTTGTTACCTCTTTGGAGGTATACTCTTGATGAAGGGTGCTCCCCTTAATACCATAAACCCATACCAGAAAACAAAGAAACAATAGAAAATGTGAGAAAAAAATGGAATTCTTATTATCACCGCAAATGTGGAATTACAAAATTCACAAGTACACTATGCTAGACTACATGGGTGCCTTCATTATAGTAATTTTCTAGACAATGCTAAGAATTATCGCCTAGAGTTGTTTTGGACAATGTTTGGGCCTTTCTTAAATAGGCAATTTTATGACACCAAGGAAGGTTTTAGACATTCAAACCTAATACCTAGGGCTGAAAGACCCTAATGATACATATAGAGTTAGCCAAATACATCTTTGACAATTATTTTAGTAATTTTGGGTAGCCCAACTTTGGAAAGCCATAACTCTCAAATTGTTGCTTCAATTGACTATTATAACCACTTTTCGAAAATGCCAGCTCCTGATCTATAGGCTTAGAATAGAACAAGTGGCCATCCTTCGAGTTTTAGGACCTCATCTAGGCACTATAAGGCCTCCAATAGTGAACTTGAAGATTTTTCTCCTAAATTTTCCACTGAAAATCTGCAATAACTTCTTTGATACTTAAGATGGAGCAATGATATTTTTACAGTAGGCTTATAAATCCAAAATGAACCTTCATGTAAAAAATGAGAATATTTCAAGCTTGTATAAAAACTTACTAAAAATAGTAAGATCCCAAAAATAGTAAATACCCTGTCTACTAGTCCTTATTAAAATAGAAAAGGATGAAAAAAAATATTTTTTGGTGATGCAAGATTGCTCTTACACCCTGGATGCTCTTGCATCAGGAACCTAGGGTAATTTGAGAAGAGGAAAACCAAGACTTTTAACCTCCTCCCTTGCTATCCATGACGAATCCTCTACTAGCCTCCCTTTTCATTTGACTATATATTCCTCATAATTTATGTTCCTATTACTTTTTCCAACATGACTATCCAATATCTCCTCATTCTCATTTGTAGCCAAACTAGCTGCTGGAATACTCCACTACACTTTTGAAACTTCATCTCCATCAACTCATTCATAATACTCTATCAAATCTAAAATATTAAATACTAGTCAAATATTCAATTGACTAAGCAACTCCACTTCATAGGTGTTTCCAGAATCATGCCTTTTCACTATCTTGCATGATCCAAAATTCTTCATCTTTAGCTTATTATATGTACCCATTGGAAAATGCTCCTTTTGCAAATGAACCATGTCTTCATCTCCAACCTCAAATTCCTTATATGTCCTTTTTCACATCTAACTTAGCCTTTTTTATGATGTGCTTCCTGACCTCCTCATGTATGTTCTTCAAATGTTTAGCAAATTTTTCTGCTTCAACACTACTTACCTCTTCTTTATCTAACTGCTACAATTTAGAAGCATTTTAGGGACTACTCCCATATACAATCTAAAATGTTGATTTACCAGTACTCCTATTGACTGAATTATTATATTTAAATTCTACCTATGGTAAAACCAAATTCCATCCTTTTGGTTTTTATTTGACCAAACATATCAGCAAATTTCTCAAACTACAATTCACAACTTTTGTCTATACATTAGTCTATGGATGATGCGATGAACTAAACTTCAAATCTATCTTCAAATTCCTCCACAATGTACATAAAAAATACCCAACAAATTTGGTATCTCAATCAAAAACTATACTCTTTAGAAAACTATGTAGTCTCACCACTTCTCTAAAAAACAACTCTACCACATGAACAACATCACTAGTCTTCTTGAAAGGAATAAAATGTGTCATCTTTGAAAACTTGTCAACCACTACAAAACTAGAATCATTCCCACACTGCATCCTCAATAACCAAGAACAAAATCCATACTGACATCCTGCCATGGCTTTCTTAAGTACAGGTAATGGCTGATACAACCTGTATTCTTCTATACAGGTGAGTGCACCAAGATGGTGTACAAAAAAGGGGGTATAAGTGGACACCATTTTTTTGAAATTAGTTAAACTTGAACTTGGATGAGACATTTGAGAATCATCCACTAAAAATGACAAGATTTGTGAAATATATAAATTGTAGTACTTTGAATCTATTTTCTAAAATACCAAAGCTTTTACAAAATGGATAAGATTAGGTAGGTCAAACCCTATGCATATGAAAAATGGTTCCTAATTTTTTTAGAAAATATAACATAGTTGTTTGCATGTACAACACAAAAGATCAAGTTATATTTAGTATCTTACATATCCCTTTGGTAGGATGATAGTTAATAGTCATATCTAGAAGTTTGTTAATTATTTGTGATTTTATAATGAGTATTTTTTTAATTATGAATTATTGAACTAACCACATCCTCAAATTTTGGTAGAGATGTTCGTGTGTTGAGTATAACTTGCATCAAAATAATCAAAAATGATTTTTTTTTTAAGTGTATAGAATCAAGTGTAGAACAGTAATATATAATTTATTTTGAATTTGGTTAGGTATATAAAATTTTATTTAAAAAATGGTAGACATATCTCTATGAGGAATGTATGGGATTGGTAAAAGTAATTAAACTTTACAATGTTAATGTTGTCAAAAAAAAGAAAAAATTATATGGTCAAAAATCTAAGAAGATGTGTAAGATTATGGTGGTAATTTTAGAGATACCCAGTTACCATTAGAAATTTTGATAAGGAAAAGATGAAAATTCACCTTAGAAGATGAAAAAATATCTAAAGGAAAAAAATAGAGAGAAAATAGTCTCCCAAGCTTTTTTGTCATTTTCTTAGGCTATCACCAAGCCATAACTTAATTGGGTTTTATTGGATTAAAAATACCAATCGAGTTATGAAGAATAAATGCATTTAGAACCTGTTTGGGTTCTACAAAAACTCAATTAGGTTCTACAAAACTTGATCAAGTTTTGTATTACTACCTTAAAAGTTAGATTGAGAGAGAGAGAGAGAGAGAGAGAGAGAGAGAGTGAGAGAGAGAGAGAGAGAGACGAGAGAGAGAGAGAGAGAGAGAGAGAGAGAGAGAGATCTATTAGGTAATGTATTGTAATAAAAAGGTGTCTATCATATCCTTGTCTTCATCCCTTACTCTATCTACATTGATCCCTCTCTCTCATTTTTTCTCTTTATCCTATCCCCATCTCTCTTTCTCCTATCCCCTTCTCTCTCTCTTTATATTGTATCCCCTAATCTCTCTCTCCATCCTCTCTCTCTCTCTCCTATCTCCCTCCCTCTTTCTCCTATCCCCTTCTCTCTCTCTCTCTCTCTCGTCTCTCGTCGTCTCTCTCTCTCGTCTCTCGTCTCTCTCTCTCTCTCTCTCTCCCTTATCTCTCACACTCTTTCTATCATATCCTCAAATTATTTTGTCCATGCCCATCCTCTCTCTCTCTCTATAAATATAAATAAATATATATTCCCTCTCTCATCCCCTTCTCTCTCACTCTTTCTATCATATCCTCGGCATTCTTCTATCCATCCCATCCTCTCTCTCTCTCTCTCTCGTCTCGTCTCTCTCCTCTCGTCACACACACACACACACACACACACACACACACACACACACACACACACACACATTCTATCATATCCTCTAATTATTCTAGTCCATCCTAGTCCTCTCTCTTCTCTCTCATTCTCTTTGTCCTATCCCTCATCTCTTTTTGATAACCCCTTCTCCTCCCCCTCTCGTCTCATTCTCTCTATCTCTCTCACCCGTTCTATCATATATATATACCTCTCTCTTTCTTTCTCTCTCTCTCTCACACACACACACACACACACACACTCACACACACACATCTCATTATCTCTCTCTCTCTCTCTCTTCTCTCTCTCCTCTCCTCTCTCACACACACACACACCACACACACACACACACTCATGTCCCCTCTCTCTTTTGCTTATCCCCTAACCTCTCTCTCTCTCATATCCCCTCTCTCTCTCTCTCTATCCCCCTAACCGTCCTCTCTCTCATCCCCTTCTCTCTCTCACTCTCTATCATATCCTCTAATTCCTCTATCAATCTCTCTCTCTCTCTCTCTCTTCTCTCTCTCTCTCTCTCTTTCAAATTCTCTTTATCCTATCCCTACCTCTCTTTCTTCTAGCCCCTTCTCTCCCTCTCTCTCATTCTCCTCCATCTCTCTAACTCTTTCTATCATATACCCTAATCTCTCTCTCTCTCACACACACACACACACACACACACACACACTTCTCTCTTTTTCCTATCCCCCATCTCTTTCTATTATCCTCTTCTCTTCCTCTCTCTCATTCACTCCATCTCTCTCACTCTTTCTATCATATCTTGTAACCCCTTCTCTCTCTCTCTCTCTCTCTCTTCTCTCCTCTCTCGTCTCTCTCTCTCTCTCTCTTCTCTCTCATATCCCCTCTCTCTTTCTTCTATCACCTACTCTCTCTCTCTCTCTCTCTCTCTCGTCTCGTCTCTCTCTCTCTCTCGTCTCTCACACACACACCACACACACACACACACACACACACACATTCACTCTCCATCTCTCTTATTGACTCTCCCTCTTTTTATCCCTTTCTATCTCATTATATGCCTTTATGGAGTACTAAACTAGAACTCGATCAGGTTTTGTATAACCTAGTCTAGTTATACAAAACCTAATAGGGTTATTTGTCCAATGCAATTAGAACTAAATAACCCATTTAGGTTATTGAAAACTATAAATAAAACAACATGTCAATGGTTATTATGTTGTTTCAGTGTAGTTTGGACTAGATTCTACTATTGTTTACATGTATTTGTATACCAAGTATGGAAGTTTAATTTTTTTTTGTGCTTGGAAATGCTAAATTTGATATTTTTTGTGTGCTAGCATCTTATTTTATGTTAGTATCTTATGATTGAGCATAAAATAATCATATTATTATCTCATTGTTTATTTGATTCATGTTATTATTTGTAGAGTAATTTGCATCTACAATCATGGGAAAGAATAAGAGAGGAACAGTTGAAAAATTAGAGGTAGAAAAAGAAAAATAAGGGAGTGTATGAGGAGATTATATGAAGGTACATCATCAAATGCCTCCAATGTGGGTGATGAAAATCTACTTATTGATATTAATGTCAAAAATGTACCTAATTTGACAAACAAGAATGTTCAACATACCCCAACTGAAATGATTATGACAAATACACTTACATCACTTGATGCCCCCTAATGTGACATCTCAAGTTTAAATGATCAATGCACATAACATAAGAAATGAAAATATAGATTATTCGTTTACATCAACATCTCCTAGAATAATTTTTGGAAAACCAAAGTTTCTAATTGACATTGATGAAAATATTTTGATGCAATGTATGATAAAATGTTAGAAGGAAATTGTAGGAGAATTGTTCAAAAGATTTGGAATAACTATTTTGAAATTTTAAATCAAAGTGGAAGATGCCAACTTGTTGGAATGGTTTAAAAACTACAATTTAGAGAGACAATGAGAATTTTGGTTTTGAGAACATCTAAAAATAGTAGTGAAAGAATCATTGTTAGAAATTTCTTTGATGCATACAAATCCATTGGTTCAAAAGCATGTACAAAAGATGCTAATACAACTGATGGGGTCCTCACATAAACCATAATGGGAAAGGAAATGGTGAAAAATGGTATGGTAAGAAAAACAAATAAATCATTAAGGATAAGTAGAACAACGTTAGTCAAAGCCTTAGTTAGGCGAGAGAAAATTGATAATTTTTATCGGACTTCTTTTTAGATATTCCAAGGTAGAGTCCCACATAAGGATAAAGTTATTGCTAATGCTCTAAGAACATTAATAGAAAATTTTTGGCATGACAATACAAGGGCTTCACCTAACCAAAAATTTGTTGTTAAAGGACAAATTGAAAAAATAAACCGTGAGCCACATACAAAATATTTTTTGGATATGATTCAAACACAACGTTATGAAATGTTTCTTCAAAGATTTCCTCAAATTAAAATCAGCCAAATGTTTCTTTAGATGAAAAAAACCATTCTATGTTAAGATAAATCATACACACACTACATGTTTTTGTAGGGTTCATCTTGAGTTTTTTTATGTATCATGATTCTTACTGTTATATATTTTGTACTTTGCATACTAACCAAATATTGTACGAATGTGGTTTGCATTACCTCCTAAGTCACTAAGAGAATTTATTGCAAGTATACTATAAAAATGAGATGATGGGTGCATTTATTATAAGACCATGTTTTTGAAAGGTTATTGCCCTCAATGTAGTGGTTTGAAAAAGTTTCATAGATGCATACATCTAGATAGCATGCATGAAATTGGTAAGACACTAGTTTCTCTTGGAAAATACAAATCAATTTATATATGGTGTTAAATATGGAAAAGAATTAAAGAGGTGTAAATTAGTGAAAAGTGATGTATGTGTAGCTAATTTTATGATTTTATTTCAAGAGAAAGTGCTTTATGACTACATAGGTCATACACATAGAGCTAGATGGTTAGATGAGAAATTCAAATTGTGTAAGGAAACTTTTCCTTTGCATACAATTGTGTCGGTTGTTGACTTCACTAAAAACAATACACTAAAACCTCAAAATGAAGTGCAACCAATGTATTACAACTCTATGAAAGTGTCAATTTTTATACATATAGCATTTATTCATGCACATGATAGTATAGAGGATGATAGAAAAATATTAAGATAGTATCACTTCTATATCAGTGATGATCGAACTCATTCATCAAAGTTTGTGCAAGAATGTTTTAGAGTTTTATACGACAATTTGAGGGAAAGAGATGAAAGATACAATCAATACATTGTAAGGTTAGACAATTGCATTGCACAATTCAAAAATGCAAGGATTTTGTATTGGTTTATTAGGATGCATGTGACAAGTGGAGTGCAACAATTTTGGAATTTTATTGAGGTGGGATGTGGAAAGGGAGACCATGATGGTGCTGGAGCATGTGTGAAAAGAGCCCTAGTAGAGAGGAATTAAAGTACAAAGGTGGCACAATATTAAGAAATATTGAAACAATTGTGCAATGGTGTAATTCTACAATGGGATGAGGTAATACAAGTAAGTATATGGTTTCCAGATATTTTTGGTTTATACGTAAACTTAACATTGAAAATTTTCAAGATTCTTGTAAACTTATAGGATCAAGTGAGATGTATTCATTTCAAAGTTCAAATGCAACATTACTAGCTATTCATGCTAGAGAGATTGCATGCTTTGTCTCTCTGTGTATGCATCATTTGTGGGAAGAATGTGAATCAAAAGAGTGGGTTGACCAATGGTCTTGTAGACCTTTGCATCCAATTGATTCATATCAACTTCCTACAACACTACAACTCAACCAGGTTGAAGCATCAATAGATTTTGAGCATGTATCCCACCTAGTTGAACTAAGTACTAAGTTATAATTGTAATAATTGGTTAAAATAGATTACTTTCAATCTTTTCATTAACTTATCCTTCTATATACTACAAGTCATGTATATGCAGTTATTGTATATGAGAATAATGATAGTTGTAGTCATTGATGGTGAGGATATTGAGTACCCAATAGGATCTATCATTGTGATAGGCACATGGCTTAGAAGGTAGTATATTTTTGTCCCGTACCATGAATATCTATTTAAGTCAACTCATAATGTATAATGTATTGAAATTTAGGCTTTAATTGTCTTTATAATTATATGTAGGTACCCTATCAATAAATCTACCACATGGTTATTTGAGGATCTTAAGACACACAAACATATTCTTCATTATTCTAACCTTATTGTTGCAACAAATATTCAATTGATACCATATCATGATAGGCTTCTCAACAAGAAGTTGTAGAAAGTACGTGAATCTAATTGCAAGGAAATACTTGATATAGTAAGGGTTGGAGTTGATCCAAAAGGTTCCCTTGATTGATTGTGTGCTATATAGCTAAATCATTCTAGCTATGGTAGAATAATTTTGAAACTTTTGTATAGATGTTATGTGAAATGTTGTAAGTTCACAATAATGTGGCTATGTAGATGCAATGTTTTGTATATAAAAAAGAGAAGACATGTAACATGTGCATATTTAGATGCCAAATTTCATATATAAGAAAGAGAAGACATGCAAGATGTGCATATTTGTATGTCATATTTTGTATAAAAATCCAATAAGAGATATCACATGTTCATATTTAGATGCCAAATTTTGTATAGGAAAAAGAGAAAATATTTAACATATGCATATTTGTATGCCATATATTCTTTTTTATGGGTTTGATGATATCCTTAAAAAAATATTTAATTATCTTCAACATATGGATTTAGATGGTTGCCCTCTTGCATTTTTCTTCCAAATTTCTTAAAACACTAGGAAAATAAATTATAGATTTGGATACCCATTTGGCTTCTCTACAACACATGCAAAACTTGGATAGGATTGTTTTGGACCATGTCCTTGGTGTCACACTATGTCACCCTTTTTAGGCTTTAAAAAGCCCTTTGATTGGCACACGACATGATGATGACATCATCATGAGGTCAATAGGGTCAACAAAAATTTAGGTTTACGCTTCTACCATAAGTAAGGTTTGTGGTTAACTTTAAGGTAGGGTAAATTTGCAACTTTTTGCAAAAATTGCAAAAGTTGCTCAAGCAACTTTTTGAGTAACTTTGCAACTTTTAAAAAAAAAATTCTCTTGACAATATTTTGGTCAAATAGATCCATATATAACTATTCTATGACCCTAGTTAAGATTCCTAGGATGTATTACATAACATAATACTTTAGTTTCCCATCCCTAACAATATTTAACCTATTCAACAACTTTTGGCTCATTGAGAAAATTTTGACCAACATACGGCCTAATCAACAATTTTAGCTTTTCCTAGCAATCCACAACTACTCTATTAACTCAAGTTTGTTGGGTTTAGCCTAGGGACAACCTTTTTTAGCCACAATGTCCCTCTGATGGTATCAATCACACTGAACAAAAGCATCCCTAAGGGTCTCTAAGCACCATCAAGCTATAATGTTTGATTGGGAATTTCTCTTAGCTCGTGCAAGGTATTGATGAACTATTAGGTGCTAGAGGATCACATTATCTAGGCCCACAACAACCTATCTTAGTTTTTGGAGATTCAACTTTGTTTGGATTTAGCACCTATATCTTGCCTATTACCAAAAATTACAATGTTGCTTAGTTAAAATGAGCAAGGCTATACATATTTCAAACCGTTGGTCCTAGGATCAAATCATCTACTCTGTTAGCTCCAATTGGATGGGTTTAGGCTAGGACCAACCTCACTTTAGCCACAAAATTCCTTTGATGATATTGATCACACTGAACGAAAGCATCCCTAAGGGTCTATAAGCACCACCAGGCTGTGATCTTTCACCGGGTATTTCTCTGAGCTTGTGCAAGGTATTGATGAACTATTAGGTTCTACACGATTGTCTTATCTAGGCCCACAATAACCTATCCCAATTTTTAAAGATTCAACTTTTTTTTTCTTTGGCACCCGTATCTTGCCTATTGCCAAAAGTTACAATGTTGCTCAGTTAAAATGAGAAAGGTTTTGTATATTTCAAACTGTTGGTCCTAGGATTGAATTGTCTAATTTTTTAGCTCTAGTTGGTCAAGTTTTCTCTAGGACCAACCTAATTTCAGCCACAACATCCCTCCAACAATATTGATCACACTAAACGGAAGTGTCCCTAAGGGTCTCTAAGCACCATCGGGTTGTGATATTTGATCGATGATTTCTCTAAGCTTGAACAAGGTATTGGTGAATTATCAAGTGCTATAGGATCATGTTATCTAGGCCCACAACAAACTGTCTCATTTTCTAGAGACTTGACTTTTTTTTGATTTGGCATTTATATCTCACCTATTGCCAAAAGTTGCAATGTTGCTTAGTTAAAACAAGCAAGGTTGTGTATATTTCAAACTATTGATCCTAGGATCGAATCATCTACTATGTTAGCTTTGGTTGGTCAATTTTAGGCTAGGACCAAACTAATTTCAGCCACAATGTCCCTCTGATGGTATTGACCACAATGAATGGAAGTGTTTCTAAGGGTCTCTATGCACTACCGGGCTACAATCTTCAACAGAAATACAAAAATCATGACATATTTTTACTTTTCATGTCTTATTATATTAAAACAAGTGACATATGATTATATGTTATAATGAATTTGATAAACATGTTACATTTTTTGTATAGAACAATGAACATTCATGTGTTTGATTAATTGCAAGAGAGTAAGGTGAAATACAAGTTTGTATGCACACATTGAAAAATTTGGATGGAAATCCAAGTTTACTATATATCAAAATGAATAATATGTTATGTCATATCAATCATATAGTTACAAAAATATGTTATGTCTCATTAGTACAATACAAAAGTCGAGTACCCAACAAATGTCGAAAGTGTATAATAGAAATGTTGAATGTGCATAATACAAATATTGAATATATACAATAAAAAGGTTGAATACCCAGAAAATGTCAAATATTTACAATATAAATTTTGAATGTGCACAATACAAATCTTGAATATATACAATAAAAAAGTTGAATATATGTCAATTTCATGTGATGAACACAACTACATATATATCACTATCAATATCTATGAATATGCAAAATCATCAAAATTGTGCCTCTTTGATGTAGTTTGTGGCTCTCCAAGTGTTTGCAAAAGACAAATTAATATATACTATCAAATATCTTATCTATAAGTAATATGAAAATAACTAGAAATTGGGTTCTAAATTGTGGATAGTTGAGTTATTCATTACCTCATCCCTTTGTTGCATAGTTGGACTAAATGATAGCCATAATGGCCTCATTCATTGATTGGTGGGACTCCTCACAAAATGATGAAGTAGGGTGACAATGGGAGACATAACTACCAATGAACCAATACTCATAGGAGGTAGAGCCTATATGACAAGTGATAAAATCTTAGCATTATAGAGTGGAATTAGGGATTACAAATAGAGTTAAAAAATAAAAAGTGCACTGCTTCCTGAGCTAGATCTCCAGTGCTAGCATGAGGTACAAGCACTGACTAATAAATGCTATTATGAAGCACAACCTCTATGGTAAGAATTAAAATATTAGAATTGTAGAGTAGGCTTTAGGGATTTCTATCACACACACACAAGAAATCTAAATTGATATCATAAAAAGGATTTAACTAACACTCTACATACATACATCTAGCCTCTGTTGTGTTTGACCCTGTCTTTGATGCTCGGGACTCCTAAAAAAATGATATGGGAAAGAATTTTCACTAAGTCTCAAAGATTGTTGCATTAGGTAAAGGATATATAGCGCATGTTAATAAGAAAAATTATTGATAATTATTATAAAACTGAAAACAAAAATGTACTCATTCGTAAATAAAACTTTTTAATATATATATATATATAAAACAAATTCATACTATAACATAAAATTTATGAGAAGGAAAATATGAAATTTTACCTCTTCCATTGCCTCAGCATCAGTAGTCTTGAGAGCATTCATCAACTCTAAAAAACTAAATTTTTTCTACATATATTCAAAGAACAAGTCAACACATGTTCAACAATATTGAGTACATGTATATACATTCATTCTTATTAAATGTCAAAATATAAACTTGACATGTATTTAATATTTTTTTTTGTTTTGGTGTTCTTGTTGATTTCTTTCCCTTTCCTCTAGACCTCAAGCTATGTGGAGTACCCTAAAGAAGAAATGAATATAACATAAGAGGAATAAATAAGACACATAATGAGTTCAACTCAAATCATAAACTTGATAGGTGTGCAAGCTATGATACCACATATCTTTCAAGTCCAAAGTTAATGGCATAAAGTGTGGCATCATCAATTTGAGAAATTTTAGCCCCCAACAATCTACAAATGGAAAGAAGGCACAATAACAAGAAGAAGATCATAAGAGGAAAAGAAGAAAAAAGGACTTTAAAGACAATATTGGAAGGATAGCACAAGGCCTAGAAATTGAAAACAAAGAGATTGACAAGGAAAAGAGACATGCAAATGAACTTTTGGCACCTTGTCAAGAAATAAAAGTTGAGATTCATGATCTCCACACTCCTACAAGACAGCCTATGTGATATGGAGGTTCTTCAATGCTGATGGATATATGGAGGATGAAATCACATGAGATTCATTAGATGGAGTTTAGGTATGCTAGGAGTAAGATATGTGGATGGGAATTGGATGGATTTGATGAATTTGGGAGGGTTTCAATGATGGTAGGAGATGGAAAGGTATTATTGTACTTTTAAGAATACCAATTAAGAAACAATATTTCAAATCCATTAATGTATTATTGTACTTTTAAGAATATTCAAAAAACTTTACCTTAGGTGTTCTTGCTCCTAGCCTTGCACCTTTAACAGAATGAGTACTATGCAATGTTCGTGTACCGCTTCCTACACACTGCATTACATATTGTTTGAACATATCAATCCAAAGTTCTCTATAAATTTTTTTAAAAAAATAGTTTTATGATATATCTAGGTGATTAAATAATATCATTTCAAAACTAATGTGGTTCATTAGATGGGGTTTGGGTAATGCTAGGAGCAAGATATGTGGATGGGAATTGGATGGATTTGATGAATGAGAGGGTTTCAATGATGGTAGGAGATGGAAAAGGCACTATAAGTGGTTTTTTAGTGTCGTTCCAATTAAGAAACAATATTTTAAAGCCAATGTATTATTGTACTTTTAAGAATATTTTAAAAACTTTATGTGTTCTCTCTTCTAGCCTCGTATCTCTAGTAGAATGAGTACTATGTGGCATTCTCATACCACTTGTTGCACCTTGCATTGCCTATTGTTTGAACATATAAATATAAAGTTCTCTATTAAATTAAAAAAATATTTACTTTTATGATATTTCTAGGTGACTAGATAATATCATGTCAAAACTAATGAGATTCATTAGATGGGGTTTGGGTAATGCTAGGAGTAAGTGATGTGGATGGGAATTGGATGGATTTGATGAATGAGAGGGTTTCAATGATGGAAGGAGATGGAAGATGATCTATAAGAAAGTTGTTAGTGTCATACCAATTAAGAAACATTGTTTTAAAGACAATGTATTATTGTACTTTTAAGAATATTTAGAAAAATTTACCTTGGTTGTTCTTTCTCGTAGCCTCAGACCTCAAGTAGACTAAGTACTTTGTGGTGTTCTCATACTACTTGCTACACCCTACATTGCATATTGCTCACATATAAATCTAGAGTGATCTATAAAACTTTATTTTTTAACTTTTATGATATTTAAGTGATTAAATAATATCATGTCAAAACTCAAACAAACAAACAAACCTATGTCCCATGTCCATTGAATACCATTTCCATTAAATCATCTGTGAGTGCAAAATCCCCATATCCATATGAATAACAAGCATGCCCACAATGTACACATGGATGAGATGACACTCCATCTTGAGACACACCTATATCTATCCCATCACACATGTGCTGACAACTAAAACAAAAATGTTGATTGGGCCCTAAAGGCTATAATGATGGACATGATGATGATGTACGTGGTGTAAGGAAACTTAGGTGCAAAAAAAAATTCCAACACTAATCTCATAAGGAAAGTATGATGCAAATCCTATTAAAATCTTCTACACTTATAGATTCAATATCATGTAAACAACAATATTGCAGCCAACCATGCATTTAGAAAATAGACAGAGAAAGAAACACATAACACAAAGATTTTTCGGTGGGGAAAAACCTTTTGGTAAAACAACCCCACCCCTCCAGAACCTGCACAATGTATTATCTCCAACAAAATGTTACAATACACATGCAGTGCAAGCTCAACAGTGACAATAGAAGACTCCAATAGCAACTCGTAGTACCAACAATACACCTTTTTTGCATCATCTCTCTTTGCAACCCTAAAAATTCTTATAACACGCGCTTCACTTTAGGGCTACTCCCAAAGGTAAATCATATTAGGGTTTATCCATTCTTCGAGAAAATAGGAACCCCGTACTCAAAATATCTTAGTTGCCACATGTCTTCACCTGTCATTGAATCTTCCTAACATAGATCTTACATGTCATAGTAATCTGTCATAGCCATTTTAGCCATGATCTCCTTACACACAATTCAAGATGTCGACACATCAACATTATTTGCAAGAAATACATTTTACAAAAAAAATAATAAGAATAGGAATTATACAAGGTTGAGACACCTTATTCCTAACATTCTCCCACTTGTCGAACACCTTGTAAGAGAAACAGGAACATAACAAGAACTAACCACTATAGGTCGAAAGGCCCATAGACTCCGAACACCATCTGAACTTCTCAGTCCCCACTGATTTTGTTAATGCATCTACAACATTCTTCATAGTATCTACCTTTTCCAAATTCACCTTTCCATCTTCCACCATATCTCTCACAAAGTGAAACTGCATATCAATGTGCTTCATTCTGGCATGGAAAGTTGGATTCTTTGCAAGGAAAATAGCACTCTGACTGTCACACCAAATAGTAATCTATTTTGCATCAACACCAACATCTAAACACAATCTCTTAAGCCAAATGGCTTCCTTACAAGCATGAGTAGCAGCCATGTACTCAGCTTCTATAGTGGACAAAGCAACCACAGGTTGTCGCTTGCTCATCCAACTGATGACACCACCAAACATAGTGAACACATAACCACTGGTGGATCTCTTCCAGTCAATATCACCTGCCCAATCTGAATCCACAAACCCATGAATACAAACTAAATGTGGAAATTCAGAAGCGCTACCATGATAACATATGGAGTAATTTGATGTACCCCTCAAATATCTGAATACTCTCTTAATTGCATCCCAATGTACCCATTAGGGGTTAGCAATAAACCGACTCAGGACTCCCACTGCTTGGGCAATTTTTGGTCTAGAACAGACCATAGCATACATAAGACTACCAACTGCACTAGCATAAGGTACTCTACTCATGTCCTCCACCTCACTAGGAGATTTTGGACAATCATCTACACATAAATTTGTTCTGACAAGGATAGGAACACATAGTAGTCTACAATTTTCCATGTTGAACTTGTCCAACACAGACTTCACATACTTACTCTGACTCAACCAAAGTTTTTTGTTAGACCTGTCTCTACTGATTTCCATACCCAAGATGTACCTAGCTGCCCCAAGATCTTTCATCTCAAACTGTGCTGACAACTAAGATTTAAAATTAGAAATCATACCCTTACCCTTCCCAAACAACAACATATCATCAACATATAATGCAACAATAAGAAGGCGATCATTTTCAACTCTAAAATAAACACAATGATCTAATTTTGATCTTACAAATCCAATTGACAACACAAAGGCATCAAACTTAAGGTACCACATCCTAGGAGATTGCTTCAAACCATATAGAGATTTATTTAATCTACAAGCTAAGGATTCTTTACCTTTAACAATGTAGTGCTCAAGTTGTGACATATAAATCTCTTCCTTTAAATCATCATGAAGGAAAGCTATCTTCACATCCATCTGTTCTATCTCTATATCATATGATGTAGCAAGAGATAATATAAATCTAATGGATGTCAACTTTTCAATAGGAGAGAATATTTCACCATAATCTATTCCCTCTACCTATGAATACCCCTTTGCAACCAATCTAGCTTTGTACCTTCCAACACTACCATCTACACAGAATTTCTTCTTGAACACCCATTTACAGCCAACAGATTTTCTCCTTTTAGGCATAGGTACAAGGTCCCAAGTTTTGTTTTTTTCTAATGAAGCCATCTCATCATCCATAGCCTCAATCCAAGAACCTGCATCTTTCATACCCAAAGCCTCTTTCACAGATCTAGGCTCATCAGTGTTAGTAATCAAAGCAAAAGCACAACTAGAATCTAACATAGAATAGCCAAACCTTTTCAGATGCTTTCTTTCTCTCGTGGATCTCCTAAAGGGTTGAGGTTGTTCTTCCTCTTCTTCTAAACTGTCAGAGCTGCTAGAGCTCTCCTCATCATTAGACCCAACATGATCTCTCTGTTCAGTCTTCTCAAGGGTAGGAGGCAACTGAACAACATCATTTTCCTTTTCTTTTTCATCTGGTTGTAGCACAATAGGAGAAGATGTTAGCTCTCTAAAAAGAACATTTCTACTATACAACACCTTACTAGTCACAGGATCCCAAAGCTTGTATCCTTTCACACCAGCACTGTATCCGATGAAAATACATTTAACAGCTTTGTTTTCCAACTTAGATCTTTTCTCCTTTCGAACATGTGCATAAGCTTCACAACCAAAAACACAAAGATGTCTAATTGAAGGCTTCTTACCAGACCACACCTCCATGGGTGTCTTACCAACAAGGGCTGATGTAGGAGATCTGGTAACCAGATAGCAAGCAATGGCCACAACTTCAGCCCAGAACCTTTGTTCTAAACTAGCTCCACTAAGCATACTCCTAGCCTTCTCCATTAGTGTCATGTTCATTCTCTCTACAACTCCATTTTGCTATGGGGTATAAGGAGTTGTCTTATGCCTCTCAATACCTTGTTCTTTACAAAACTGTTCAAACTCTACTAAGCAAAACTCACCACCATTGTTAGTTCTCACACACTTAATCTTCTTACTAGTTTGATTCTCTACAAGGGCTTTAAATTCCTTGAATCAATTAAAGACTTGTTTCTTACTTTTAAGGAAATAAATCCATGTCCTTCTACTGTAATCATCTATGAAAGATACAAAAAATACAATCTTGGAGATTGAAGGAACTTTTACAGGACCAAATACATTAGAATGAATAAGATCCAAAACATCAGAAGATTTTTGAGAACTAGAGTAACACTGAACATGATTTTGTTTAACATAGACATAGTGTTCATAGAAGTCAAACTCGAGATTGCAATCATTTAATCCCTCAACAAGATTTTTATTTTTCAGTGTTCTGAGACCCTTTTCACCAATGTGACCAAATCTCAAATGCCATAACATTGTCTTTTCTGCAGGAAGCTTACCTTCCAAAGTGTTTGCATTGGCATCAGAACCAATAACCATAGTATTCTTCACTCCTCATTCAGATGTTGAGGATGAAGAACTATTACATAGAGGAATACATGCATCTAGCTGAAATAAGGTACCTCTCCTAGTACCCCTTGCAAGCACTATCGATCCTCTCATCATCTTGCATCCTTCTTTTGAAAAAACAACTTGCACACCGACATCATTTAGCATACTTATAGATAATAGGTTTCATGCCAAACCTAGAATGTGCATAACTCCATTGATTCCCTTTACTCATCCATTAGAAAATTTGATAGTGACGCTTCCACGTCCAACTATTGTTAGGTGAGAATCATCACCCAAGTACACCTTTCCACCATCGAACTCTTCATATCTTGAGAACCAATTTCGATGAGTGGTCATGAAAAAAGATGCACCCGAGTCAACCAACCACACATCATCAGATGCATGGGCTTCCAAAGCTACGATGAATGCATTGCCATCTTCTTGAGATTTTTCAGAACCAGAATCTAAGGCTTTCTTCTTCTTCTTAGGCTCTTTATAGTCTTTACGAAAGTGCCCAGTCTTATTAGACTTCCAACATTTTGCCTTGGACTTATTGGAAGTCTTTGAATTCCCACAGGATTTGAATCTACCCTTATTGTAAGACTTATTGTCATTTTTATTCCCTCTTTCCATGGATCTCTCATGAATAGCAAGGGCTTCTTTTTTTGAAATAGAAGCCTTTCTTTACATCTCCTCTGATAGCAATGAAGACACCACATCATCCATTTTGAAGGTGACTAATGTGCTTCCGAGAGCCATCACAAGATGGTCCCATGGATCTATTAAAGAACATAAAAGTGTGTAGCAATGATCCTCCTCCTCTAACTTGATACTAGCTAATGTCAACTGTGCAGCCATCAGATTAAATGCATTTAAATGATCTATTAAGGATCCACCTTCCTCTATTCATAGAGAATACAACTTCTTCCTCAGGAACAACTTGTTCAAAAAAGATTTGGCCTAATACACGGCCCCAAGTCTCTCCCACAAACTATATGCAATTTTCTCATCTAGAACATTCAGAAGAACTGCATCGGTTAAACAAAGTCTTATAAGACCCTTACCTTTACGGTCTTTGATATCCCAATCTTCTTGAGCTATATTTTCTAGTCTTGTAGCACTTGTAGTCACTTCCCATAGGTCATGATCTTCCAACATGTATTTCATCTTGAGTTTCCACAACTCAAAATTAGTGCCATTAAATTTCTCCACCCCCATTCTTCCATATGATGAACTCGCCATCTCAATCTATAAATAAGATTCAGGATTCTCTACACAAGACTCCCACTCGACTTGAGATTAGCTCAGAAAACCCTACCAAACAACTAGGTTCAAAAGTTGATCAAGCTCTGATACCACTTGTAAGGAAACTCAGGTGCGAAAATAGCTTCTTACACTAATCTCATAAGGAAAGTATGATGCAAATCCTATTAAAATCTTCTACACTTACAAATTCAATATCATGTAAACAACAATATTGCAGCTAACCATGTATACAAAAAATAGACAGACAAAGAAACACATAACACAAAGATTTGCTAGTGGGGAAAAACCTTTCGGTAAAACAACCCCACCCCTCCTGTACCTCCACAATGTATTATCTCCAAAAAAATGTTACAATACACTTGCAGTGCAAGCTCAACAGCAACAACAGAAGACTCCAATAGCAACTCGCAGTACCAACAATACACCTTTTTTGCATCATCTCTCTTCGCAACCCTAAAAATGCTTATAACATGTGCTTCACTTTAGGGTTTTACCATTCTTCGAGAAAATAGGAACCCCGTACTCAAAATATCTTAGTTGCCACATGTCTTCACCTATCATTGAATCTTCCTAACATAGCTCTTACATGTCATAGGAATCTGTCATAGCCATTTTAGCCATGATCTCCTTACACACAATTCAAGATGTCGACACATCAACATTATTTGCAAGAAATGAATTTTACAAAACAAATAATAAGAATAGGAATTATACAAGGTTGAGACACCTTATTTCTAACAGGTGGCACAAGTGAGGGTGACACTAGTGGTGTAGATGAGACAAGTAGAGATGACACTAGTGGTGCAGGTGACACAAGTTGAGATGACATTGGTGGTGTAGGTGTTGTTGATGGAGCTATTGTAGGTTGTGATGACCAAGGTGACATAGGTGATGATGATGGAGTTTTCGCATGTTGTGATGACCTTGGTGCCATAGGTGATGATGATGGAGCTATCACATGTTGTGATGACCCTAAAGGTGCATTTGATAATGGTCAAGGTGCCATAGATGAAGGAAAACTATCTAACCATGAGTGATGTTGAATGATAACATCTATCAATGATGCAACTACATGAGGAGTCTATAAATCAATAGAATCTTTTACAATTGATGTAAGCACAACATGAGATATAGATTTTTGTGTTATACATTTTCTCTCATGTCATGGTACCACCTATGAGCCCCAAGTCTATCCTGTATAGAGCCTCTCCCTCTACCCTAGAATCGATAGATGCCAAAGTAATTTGGCTTCTCACAAAGGATGAACTCACAATATAGCTTTCTCAAAAAACATAGAGGCACCTCATAATTATTACATGGTGGTAGGTCAAATAGCATATACCATCTATCCCAAAAACATGATCTCATCCTAGCATGAGTGAACCAATGAATAGGAAAAGTTTTGGATGCGTGTAATAGGGAATTGCTAGATATAGGATTGGTGAGAAGAGAACATGATATGGTACCTTTCTTTATGTCTTTATCTTTCACTTTCTGATATGCTAACCCATTGACATAAAATGCATGACACCTATCCCTCTATGTACCCAATTTTGTAACCTTCCTAAACATGTCATTTTTATTTTGGGCCATTTGGTGAAGTGTATTTGCTAGGGTTGAGTGGTGATCAAGTATAGATGACCACAACCTATTGACCATTTCGATAATGTAAGAACTATTTTGTGAGAGGTATTTTATGAAGTCCTCTTGTGTAGTAGTTAAATTATGTAATTTTATGCACTGAGGGTTTAGAGGAGGTGGTGGTTGTTGGAAGAGAACATTGAGTGGAGGGTTTTATGGTTCTGTCGCTATGGGTGGAGGGTTGTATGGTTGTGTCAAAATGGGGGGAGTATTTTGTAGTTGTGTCATTATAGGTAGAGGGTTTGATTGTGTACGAGGTGGTCTTTCTTCTCTCCCTCATTTTCTTGGATTCCTTGATGCATCTATATTAAAAAAAAATTTAAAAATGATAAAACATATAAATTACAAAACCAAATTATAAAATTTGATAAAAAATACATAAACAATGAATAGAATGAAGACGTACCTTGTTTGCAGGGTATCATGGATGGAGATACAATTGGAATTTGTTTTTTTTTATGGTAAACCCAATTGGGTTTTACCAGTCTCCTTCACAATTCATGTTATTGCTATTGTTTAAAAATTAAAAAATGCCCTCAAATGGGACAAAAATAAAAATATACAGTTTATAAAACTCAATTGGGTCTTGTAAACTATAATGGCTAGGCTTGGATACCAACCTTGGCTGACATTTTACTTTTCAAATAACCTAATTGGGACATCGAAAATATCATTTTTTTTTTTTTTGGGGGGGGGGGTGTCCACTCTTTTGTACACCATTTTGGTGCACTTACCCTCACTTCTTTTGCCATCTGACATACTCAAACACTCTATACAAACTTCTTCACATCTAGTTGTAACTGTGGCCACTAATAATTCTCAACAACCAAAGATATGGTTTTATCTTTGCCAAAATATTGAGCCAATCCTCCACTATGCTTCTCCATGATGTAATTCTCTCTCATTGAGCTTTTGGGAATGCACAACAAGCTTCCATTGAACAACATACTATCCTAGATAATAAATCAAATCACTCTTTCCTATCAAGTGTAACAGGTTCTGTACAAGCCTTCCATACTTCACCAAAATTAGGATCATTTAGATACAAAGTACTAAGTTCCTTGAATCCAACCACCTCTATCTTCATTTTTGTCAAAAAAATTTGTCTTCTACTAAGAGCATCTATAACTCTGTTAGACGTCCCACTCCTATGTTTCAAAAATATATATAACTCTACAGAAACTCAACCCACTTCAGATGCCTTTGGTTCAATTTTCCTTGACTATTCAAATATTGCAAAACTTGATGATCAATATACAAAACAAAATCCTGAGGAAGAAGATAGTGTCTCCACTTCTTCAATGCTTGAAATATAGCATAAAATTCCTGATCATAAATAGAATATTTTCTTTTTGCATCAATCAACTTCTCACTAGAATAACAAATAGGTCTACCTTATTGAATCAAAATAGCTCCTACTGCAATACCACTAGCATCATAGTCTACTTGAAACACCTTATTAAAATCAGGAAGTGCTAAAATAGGTTGCTCAATAACTTTCTATTTCAAAAAATTAAATCTCTTATCTACTCCTATAGTCCACTTAAATGCTTTCATATCCCCTCTCATTTTTTTAGTCAAGGGTCCAAAAATATTGCTAAAACCTCTTATGAAATTTTTGTAAAAACTAGCTACTCCATAAAAAGATCTTACCTTAGTTGCACTCTTTGGAGTAAGTCATTCAAGGATAGCATTCACTTTCTCTGGGTCCATTTTTAGACCTTCTACTAAGACTACAAACCCTAGGTATACCAACTCTTTCTTTAAAAAATTGCACTTCTTTGGGTTTATCAACAACTTTTCTTCCCTCAACTTATCAAACACCTCACAAATATGAATCAAATGATTCTCTAATGGCTTACTAAAGATCAAAATATCATCTAGGTAAACAATGAAAAACTTACCTAGAAAATCCTTCGATATCTCATTCATGAGCGTCATGAAAGTGCTCAGTGCATTCCTTAGCCCAAAAGGCATGACTAACCACTTGTATAGTCCTTCTTTTCTCTTGAAAGTAGTCTTACACTCGACACCTTTTCTGATATGAATTTTATGGTACCCACTCTTTAGATCCATCTTGGTGAAATACTTAGCTCCACTCAAACAATCCATAATATCATCCATCATTGGCAATGGAAATTTGTACTCGATTGTGATCTTGTTGATAGCACATCAATCTAGGTACATCCTCCATTCTCCATTCTTCTTCGATGCTAATATGGTAGGTACAACATGTGGACTTAGACTCTCTCAAATCAACCCCTTCTGTAACAACTCATGAACTTGTCTATTCAACTCTTCACTTTATGTTGGTGTCATTTTCTACATTACCTTGTTTGGAAAATTGGCTCCTATAATCAAATCCATCTAGTGATTTATCTTCCTCATTGGGGGCAATCCATCAGGTAAATTATCTGATACAATATCAAAATACTCTCCCAACATATCTGCAACTTTTGTAGGTAACTCCTCTACTTCTTCTTTACTATCTTTTGAAGTTATAAAAAAACACATATGCTCATGCTTCATACCCTTGAGAAATCTTTTCCATCCTCAAAACATATTCTGATAGCACTACATACATTTTCTTCTTTATCCTTCAATAGTTTCAACATATGTTTCACTCCATCCTTGGTCAGAGTGTAGGTATTTTCTTGACCATTGTGTACAACATTCTTTTCAAACTGCCATAGCATACCCAAAAACATATGAAATATGTCCATAGGTATGATATCACATAGTATGTCATCCTAGTAGCTTCCAATCTTGAACTTCAATGAGAACTACTCATTGACCATGATCCTGTGGTCATCTTGTACCCATGAAATATGGTATGCATGTGGGTGTTTCTATCTCTTCAGCTTCAACTTTGTGACCATCATTTATAAAACTATATTTTATGTACCTCCACCATCAATGACCACATCACAACACTTATGTTCACATCTACACATTGTGTGAAACAAGATCCTTCTCTGATTAGGTCCATTCTCACCACTTAGCAGGACTCTTCTGGTAGCTAGAACTTCTCCTTTCTTGGCATCTTTAGAATGTGATGATCTGGCATCTTCATCAACATATGTAACTCTGGCCTAGCCTTTCATTCTCTATTCTATTATTCCTTGGCATCGAGAATATTCAAATGCTAAATGTCTTTTCTTTTCCACACTAAAAACATTTCCCACAGAAACTTTCTCTTCTAGATCCTTATCCTTTGCCTCTTCCTCTCTGATCTCTTTTTTTCTAATCATGGAAATAATTGTAATTTTTTCCCCTATGTTTCTGACTACTACTTCTAGCCTCATCCTTATTCTTTTGATCATCATTATGGCCTCCATAAGATCATCTGCTTGATCTTCCATCACGACCTCTTCCACTATTCTTGTTTTCAAACTTCTTGCTAAATTTTTTCTCAACTCTTAGGGAAAATTAGTATGCCTCCTTAATACTATTCATTCAAACTAGACTCATCTTATCCTGAGTACTTGGCCTTAACCAATTAAGATAATGGTCCACTTTCTCCTTATCAACTTCTATATGGATAGTTCTAATGAGAGCTTGGTAGAAATCTTCGGTATACTCTTGAATAGATTTTTCCATGTGAATGAATTGTCACTTCAGTTTAGGTTTCATCTGATCTCATCTAGTGATTTTTTCCTTACCTTTCTATTTCACTCTAACTGAACCTCCTACTGCCAGATATTGGTATGTCCCTCCAATTTCACCTTTGCAAACATGACCTTATTAGGATCCTCAATATCTTCATACTCAAAGTACTCCTCCAATTCATTGATCCAATTGATCAACTTCTCTAGGTTAAGATTTCTTGAAAATGTGCGAACTTCAAACTTAGGTATTTTCAAATCTTGGAGATGGTCTTAAAAAGCCTATCTTCATTTGGCTTTGGAACTGCCTTTTACTTTGATATTTTCTTTTGCTTCGCCCTAATCTTTTCTTTCATCTCTAATGGGAAGATTTATTCATCTACACATTTTTTCTTATAATGCTTTCATTTTTCTTTGGAGGGCTCTAAAACCCTTAGGTGTAACACCTACAGCTCTTCCACCATGCTCTCTTAGTGGAGGCATTTTCATGCTTTTGCTTAAACCCTAGTGGAAACTACCTCACAATTGGCAATTTGTCTACATGCATAGCCCAAAGCATAATCTTGGTGTGAACTACCTCGCAGTTGGTGATGTATCCACACACTTAAGAACTCTAGGTTTGATGCCACTTGATGAAAGGTGCTCACCTTAATACCATAAACCCATAATAGAAAAAAAAAATGCGAGAACAAAATATTGACTTCTTATTATCACCATAAATACAAAATTATAGAATTCACAAGTACAATATGCTAACTCACATGGGCAACTTCATTGTGGTAATCTGCTCGACAATATTGTGAACTATCACCTAGAGTTGTTCTAGACAATGTTTAGGCCTTTCTTAAATAGGAAATTTTATGTCTCTCTGACATACCCTAAGAATACATATAGAGTTGAACAAATACATCTTTGATAATTACTCTAGAAATTTTGGGTATTCCAACTTTAGAAGCTCATAACTCTCTAACCACTGCTCTGATTGGCTATTATAAGTAGTTTTCAAAAATGCCAGTTCTTGATCTATAGGATCAAATTTGTGCAAGCACTATTTTGTCAGGTTCTTGGACCTCATCCACCACTCTTTTGCCTCCAATGGTAAGCCTAGATTTTTTTCTCCTAAATTTTTCATAGAAAATCTGCAATAACTTCTCCAATACTTTAGCTGGAGCAATGAGATTTTTATGGTAGGCTTATAACTCCAAAATGAACTTTCATGTATCAAATGACAACATTTTGAGCTCGTATGAAAAACTTACTAAAAATAGTAAGCCCCCAAAAATAGTAACCCCTTGGCTACTAATCCTTATTAAAATAGAAAAAGCTGATAAATACAAATTTTGGGTCATGCAAGATTTCTCTTACACCTAGGATGGTCCTGCATCAACTCTTCTCCTCTATAAGACCTTAGGACTTTAATGAAATGTTGAATTTCTTTTTTAGCTTTGGCTATAAACACTAAAAATTTATCAAAAATTTCAATTTTTTTTTTCCAAAAAATACACTAATGTTCTATGGCTGAAATCATCAATAAAGATCATAAAATAAGTACTCCCTCCTATGGAAGTAACTTTCGTGGGGTCTACCAAATCAGCATGCACCAACTCTAATGGTGCTCTTGTTGGAAATATTTAAGAGTAACTGAGAGGGTAGGGGGGAATCAGTTACCACAAAAATAAATCTCAAATCCCTTAGATGTTAGTACATAACATAATCTTCACTAAAAATACTGATGCTCGCTAAATATATAGGCATTTAGCTTACACTAGTAAATGTTGAAGCTCAACAAACACTAAAATAGAAATAGTAACTTGGCAAAAGAAAATCTTAAGTGATTAACCTTATTTAATTTAGTTGCATACACATAAAATAAATAGCATGAACATAAGTGACACAAAGATTTAACGTGGAAACTCAATTTGGGAAAAACCACCAATTGCAACTAGTTACTGATTTTCACTCTTCTGAAGTGGACCCTATTAAGAGCCAACCTTATTAAGCATTACAAAATACACTGTTAGGTGTGACCATGTTAAAGGGTTTAATCACCCTATTAGGAGTGGCCTTGTTAGAGGTCTTTGGAGACTTCAATCTAGAAATACCACCTTGTTAGAGAATTTACAAATAGTTATTAAGATACAATGGTTAGAGAGTAACAATGATATGACATGATTTTCGATGCAACTAATTTTTTTATTACAAATCTCAATTCTATCTTGTATACTTTATCCTTTTTGATCAAATGTATCTTTATAGTTCAAGAAGGATATTCTTCTTATCCTTCTAATTTATTTCCTCTAAGCATCTTCAAATATTTTATTACTTGCTCACATTCAATCCCCAATTTCACCTTATATTTATATCATATAGATTATCAAGTTGGCTTCAATACAAATTAGAATACTTAATATTCATTTCCTTAGTTGGCTAGAACTAATAAACAAAATTATTGAGCTCAATATGCCAAAACAAGAAAATCCTTCATTAGCTAACATTGCTCAATGGATACTAACAAAGAAATAATTTTCCCATGTTAACCAAGTGAACTCAGTTAACACTACATTTCCAAAAAGTTCCTTTGGTAACTGAGTGAGGTTAGTTGACATTGATTCCATCCAAATTTTCCTTCATTAACCTAGTGATCTTGGTTAACACTCAACTTTTGCGATCTTCTCTTTATCGCCTGAGTGAAATAGGCAAACTATAGAATGCTTGGCAGACATAGGAAACTATTTTCATCGCCTAAGTGAGCTTGACATACACTAACTAGTAATGATAGTACATTTTGTATAACATCAAAGAAAATACACAATTAACCAATTGTTTTCAACAATCTCGCTCATTGATATTGATGGCAACACAACATTTTATAATACAATGAAATTTTAGAGAAAGAATAAAGTAAGGAACATATCCTTACCTTCACCTTCATTTTTCATCTTTGAGAACTCACTCTATCAGTGTGAACTCCCTCTACCTTTAGTTTGTCCCTTTGTCTACAAATTTTTCCTTTTCAACATCTTCAAACAAAATTTTTGTGATATGACAACATTTAACTTTCCCTCTTTAACATATCATGTTAAAGACAATACTCAAATAATATCAGTGTACCTCATATACTAATTTGTATGCAATATGCCATTTTCAATACTACATCAATTGGTTGATCTTCAACATGCTCTAGTTGATGCATCACTAAACTTCTTTTAATGAGTTTTAGATATGGGAATGACCCCTAACTTACCTCTAGATACAAAAATTCATCCCTAGGTAATGGTTTAGTGAATATGATTGCAATTTATTCTTTACTATTCACATATTCCAATCTCACCTCTTTATCGTGTACCAATTCTCTCAGAAAATGATATTTTATAGAAATGTGATTGGTTTTGGTATGCATCATAGAATTCTTTGATATATTAATTGCACTAGTGTTATCATAGAATATAACCATTGGATCCTTCATTTATATCTTCATACCTACCAACAGTTGCTTGAACCAAACAACATTGGAACAATTAACTGTCACCACCACATATTCTGCTTCTAATATAGAATGAGATTTGTTTTTTCTTGCTTGTCCAAGACAAAATTCTTTTACCAAGAGAGAATACTCCACCACTAGTGTTCTTCATGTCATCAATACTTCCTACCCAATCAGCATCTATGAATGCTTTCAAATCCAAATTGCCTCCTTTTTTATACCATAATGCATATTCTTCAATACCCTTCAAATACTTCATGATTCTCCCAATTCCCATCATGTGATTTTCTTTGGAATTTTTTGAGAATCCTACCACCATACCAATTGCTAATGCAATATTAGGCCTTGTGTGCACTACATATTACAATTTTCCAATCATTGATCTACATGTAGTTTGATCTCTCTTTGGAATCATCATTTTTAGAAATCTTATGTCTAGTAGACATAGGTGTTCCAACTAGTCTTGAATATTCCATTAAAAAATTATTTAGTATCTTCTTAATATATTTGGATTGAGTAATATAGATACCATCTTTCTTTTGTTGAATCTGCAATTCAACAAAGAATTTTATCTCTCTAAACATGGACATCTCAAATTCTTTACTCATCTCTTCTGAAAAATGCCTTGCAAAAATCATCATTTCCTATAAATGAAGTGTCATCCACGAAGATTTCTACCAACATAATCTTTTTGTCTAGTCCCTCTTTGATATACATGCTATTGTTATCATTTGTTCTTAGAAAACCAATCTTTATCAAGTAGTTATGAAGTCTTTCATGCCAAGCTCTGGGAGCTCTCTTGAGACTATACAATGCTTTGTGTAATTTATAGACCATATCTCTATTGCTAGGATCCAAAAAACCTTCTGGTTGTTATATTAGACTTCCTCTTCAATAATTCCATTCAAGAATACAAATTTTACATCCATTTGAAAAACTTTAAAACATTTATGTGTAGCATAAGCAAGTAAGGTTGTAACACCTTCTAATCTAGCAATAGGAGAAAAATTTTCACCATAGTTAATACCTTCTTCTTGAGAATAACCTTTGTATACTAACCTTTCTTTGTTTCTGGAAACTTCTCCATCTTTATTTAAATAATTTTTGGAAACCCACTTTGTGTCAATTACATTTTTATCCTTCAGTCTAGGAAAAAGAATCCAAGTCTTATTATTCTCTATCTATTCTTTTTCTTCATTCTTAGCTTCAATGCAACTTTCATTATCCAAAGCATCTTTTACTGATCTAGGTTCAAATTTAGCAAGAAAACATGTACCTTTCAATTTATTTCTTGTCATTATTCTATCTAACTTGTCTCTAATGATCTAATCAAGTGCATGGTTCCTTTTGATATATCTTGCTAACATAGGTACTTTGTATTATGATTTGTTCCACTAACCTCATCATGATCTTCTATATCAAGCTTGGGTCCCAATGTTTATGACTTGGGTCCATCAAACTTGATTTTCTCTGGCAATAACTCAGTAGCTTCTCACTACAACTTGGGTCCTTCAGACTATGACTTAGGTTTCACTGGTTACAACTCAGTAGCTTTTGAAGATTTTGGGAACTTTGGAGGTGAGGTGTACTAACTTCCAATTTGATTTGGCAATGTATCAAGTTCATTGTAGACAAACTTTCTATAATCCTCAAGTTCTTTGCTAGTCTCTTCTTCACTCTTTTCTACAAACTCATCAATTCTTACATGTACACTTTCTATGATTTTATGAGTTGAAAAATTAAAACATTTATATGCTTTGCTTCTACAAGAGTATCCTAAGAGTATGCCTTCATCATCTTTGACATCAAATTTACCTTTCCTATATTTCTTCAAGATATAACATTTGCTACCAAATACTTCCAAGTAACTTACATTAGGTTTGTATCCATATCATAGTTCATAAGGAGTTTGATTTGAGTCTTTCTTCAATTGTACTCTGTTCAAGTTATGCACTATAATTGCTTCCTTTTAGTATTTGATTGCGACACTCTTTTCTATCATTAAATTTCTTGTATAATCCATGAGGGATCTATTCTTTCTTTCAACTATACCATTTTGTTATGGTGTATCAGGAGCTAATACGTGTTTAATAATTCCAATTTCAATGCAAAATTCATTGAACTCATTGGAAATGAATTCACCACCTTTGTTTGATCTCAAAAACTTTAGCTTCTTTTTAGTTTATTTCTCTCCTCCTCCTAGATACCACTTAAATTTTTGAAATTCTTTAGACTATTCTTTTAGATACATTATAGTCATGATTCTAGAATAATCATCAACAAAAAGAATAAAATACTTATCTCCATTGTAGCTCTCTATTTCAATAGCTTTACATAAGTATGTACGAAATAGCTCCAAGACTTCTTCAAAATGATAGCCCTTTCTCTCTTTTGAAACTTGTCTTTTTCATCTTACCAATTTGACAATTTTTTCATAGGCCCATATTAGGTTTCCTTAGACTAGGAATACCTCTTACTTTTTTCTTCTTTCTTATCTTGATTGGATTATAAAAGTTCAAATTACATAACCTTTTATGCCATAACCAACTTTATTCTACTTGAGCAATAAAACATGAACTTTCATCAAGATCTAGGTAGAATAGGTTACCTTTTGTTTGTTTGCTAGACCCAACCAGATTTCCTTTCCCATTCAGTTGATTGGCCCTCCAATTCATGAATTATACCTTGAATCTAATGTTATTCAACTATGCCACACTTGACAAATTATGCTTTAGTCCTTCAACCCAATAAGCATGATCACATCTTAGTTCATTGGTTAGTAAGATACAACCTTTTCCCTTTATGCAACATGGTTCATTGTTTCCAAATCTCACACTTCCACCATCATAATGTTCCATGTGTTCAAACTTTATTTTTTCACCAATCATATGATGTGAGAAGCCACTATCAATAATCCATATATCATTTTTGCTAACATGAGAGATAAGTGCCATTTTGTTTCCTTCATCAACAAATTCATCTTTTATAGAAATATATACCATTTCATCATCGTCACTACTATTTGAATCCTTATCCATAATATAATATTTCTTACCTTTGTCTTTGTAGTCTTTGAAGTTCTTGAAATCCTTCTTGACTTTTTACTTGATTTACTTCTTTGCATCTTTGCCTTTTTTGTTTAGGCATCTTGCAACAATGTGTTCAAATTCTTCACAAGAGAAATCAATTAAGGGATTTTACCTTTACACTTTCCGTTACCTTTGGGATACCTTCTTGCAAGAAATGGTTCAATGGCTTCAAGATCATTGTCAAAAATATCTTCCTCTTCACTTTTAGATTAATTTTTTTTAAGACTTTTTAGCTTTATTCTTGAGTGATACCATGGCTTCAAATGCAGAGTCAATATTGCTAGAACTAGAATTATAATTATCATAGTTATCTAGTTCAAATGCAGTCAATCTTCCAACTAGAGAATACAAAGTTTTTTTTTTTTTTTTTAAATTTGGATCACATATCATCTCTTGAATAGAATACACTCTAATTGCATAGATAGGAAGAAGGGTTCTGAGTACCTTGATTACCACTGTTACATCTTCAATTGTTTCTCCAAATGCTTTGATAGCACTAATGCTAGATTTCATTCTCTCAACATATTTTGCAATATTTTCATCCTCTTTCATTTTGATTTGATGAAAGTAACCTCTCAAGATTTCTACCTTGGCTCTTTTTACGTTATCATCACCTCCATAGACATCCTTTAGTTTGTTCCACGTGACATGAGCAGTATCACATCCTTTGACCTCCTCAAACTCATCATAGTTGAGAGCTGGTGCAATGTCAATCATCATGATGTTATGTTTTTATCTTTTTAGCAATCTCTTCTATAGTCAATGTTCTAGTAGGAGCCTTGTGTGCATTTCCCGAGTATTTCAAACTAGAATCATTGATGGTTTCCAAGTGCAACTTGTAAGTTCCTACCATGCCTAGAAATTATCTTTCTTCAACTTGGGAATTTCTCTATTGTAAGACATCCTAATATTTAGCTTAGATCCTTGAAATCTTTCTCTGCTACCAATTGTTGGAAAAAAATGGAGTAACTAAGAGGGTAAGGGTGAATCAATTACCACAAAAATAAATCCCAAATCCTTTAGATGTTAGTACACAACATAAACTTCACAAAAATATTGATGCTCGGTATATACACAAGCACTTAGTTTATACTAGTAAATGCTAAAACTTGGCAAAAACTAAAATAACAAAGGTAACTCAAAAAATGAAAATCTTAAGTAATTAACCTTATACAACTTAGTTGCATACACATAAAATAAATAGCATGAACACAAGTGACACCAAGATTTAACATGAAAATCCAATTTGGGAAAAACCACCAATTGAAAGTAGTTACTGATTTTCACTCTTCTTGAGTGAGCCCTGTAAAGCACCAACCCTATTAAAGGTTACAAAAAAATTGTTAGGTGTGACCTTGTTAGAAGATTTAATCACCTTGTTATGAGTGGCCTTTTTATACATCTTTAGACATTTCAATCTAGAAATTCAACCTTGTCAAGGTGTTTAGCCAACTTTGTTAAGAGATTGAGATCACTGCTACAATAGTTACAAAGTAACAATGAGATGACCTGATTTATGATGGAACTAAATTTTTTATTACATAGCTCAACTCTGACTTATATACTTGATCCTTTCTGATCGAATGTATCTTTGCAGCTCAACAAGGATATTCTTCTTATCCTTCTAATTCATTTCCTCTAAGCATCTTCAAATCTTTTATTGCTTACTCACATACAATCATCATCTTGACCATATATTTGTATCATACACATTTTCAAGTTAGCTTGAATACAACTTAGAATATATAATATTCATCTCCTCTAGAACCAGTAAGAAAAAATATTGAACTCAATATGCCAAAACAAGAAAATCATTTGTTAGTTGACCCTGCTTAGTAGACACTAACTCAGAAATGTTTTTCACCTGTTAACCAAGTGACCTCGATTAACACTGCATTTCAAAAAATTTCCTTTGGTAAATGAGTGAGCATGGTTAACACTGGCTCCATCCAATATTTCCCTCATTAATTGAGTGAGCCCAATTAACACTCAACTTCTATGATCTTCTCTTTATTACCTGAGTGAACTTGGTAGACATTGTCTTCTAAAATAGGAAAACTCTGGAATGCTCGACAGACATAGGAAACTATTGTCATAACTTGAGTGAGCTCGGCACACACTAACTAGTAATGATATGACATTTTGTGTAACATCAAAGATAATGCACAATTAACCAATTATTTTCAACAACTCTAGCCCTTGCAGAATTACTAGATTTAGACGGTAGTCTATGTTGCTTACCCAAAATGCAAGCCTCCCACTTGCTACTAGATTCTCCAACACTTGGAAAATCATCCACCATTCTTTTCTTAGATAAAAAATTGGAACAAACCAACATAGCCAAGATGTCCATACCTTAGATGCCATAGCTTAGAAGGGTCTTCAATCATGCTTTTAAAAGCTAATTTCTTTTGTACTGATGTACACACTTTCTTGGGAGGTGCAATAACAAAATTAGAACTGAAAACATGATTCAATATTTAATGGAAACATCCTTTTTTTGTCATTTCAACTACTACAAAAACTTTCTTTCTCCCATCTTTCTCATGAATGACACACTAGTTATCTTGTAATAGTATTTTGTATCCATTCTAAATGAGTTGTCCAAAACTCATTAGATTGTGCTTAATATCAAAGGAAAAATAACATTCTAAATTTCTTTCTTCTCTCCTTGCTTGGCACAAATCATAACAGATCCTTTTCCCACCATAGGAATAATTCCATTGTTCCCCATCTTAATTTTAGACATATAATTTTTATCAATAAAAGAAAACATACTTTCATTTCCACTCATGTGGTTACTACAACCATTATCCAAGTACTAAACTTCAGGGCTGCCTTCTTAACCAATATTGAACATGATGAATTTTGTATTTTTATTTCTTTCTCTAACATTTCATCAACAATATTAAAATATTTTTGTAGATGATCACTTTATTTCTTCTAGCATTCATTTGCATAATGCCCAAACTTGTGGTAGTAATAGCTTTCAACATTGCTATTATTAGAGTTGCTATTTCTTCTTCCCCCTTAGGGGCTATTCTAAGAGCTACTTTCTATGCTTTCTCCTCCACCATTTCTTTGTCTAGAGCTACCATGTCTTCTTCCTCTCCCCCTGCCTTTTGCATTGCCTTGAGCTTTGAAAGGTAGCTCTTGAGAGGAATTTTATGAGATCTCTTAATATGATGGTCCTGAGTATGGAAAGATCCCATCAACTCATCATTAGTCAACTTGGAAAAGTGTTTTGACTCTTCAATGGAAATCACAAATGTACCAAACTTTTGAGGTAAACTCCTCAAGATCTTCTTCATACCTCTTTGTTCTTCAATCACTTCTCCATTAACTTTCAACTTGATTATCAAAGTGGAGACTCTAGTGCTAAACTCTAATATAGATTCATTCTCTATTATAAGAGAATCAAACTCTTTTTTAAGCAACTGCAACTTCACAACATGAACTTGATCAGTTCCTTTGAATGTAGTCTCGAGATTATCCCAAGCTTCTTTGAAATAACTAGCTATTGCTATTTTTGAAAATGATGCCTCTATCAAGGCTACTTCAATCATGCTCATTACTTTAACATCTTTCCTTCTCATCTCTCTCAATTGAGTCTTCTGATTGTTTGTGAGGGTAGTGAACTATGCAAGGTCTATGGTATCTATGAAACCACTTATCACAAGATCCACAAATCATTAGCTATCATGAGGGTCTTCTTTTTTCTTTCCCAAACATGATAGTTCTATCCATTAGAGGACAATGATTGTTGTCATGCCTTCCTCTCATCTCTAGCCATGTCTCCTACACAATAACTTCAAACACCCAATGAATATAAATGTTTGAACTCACTCGGATTCAGGGCTCTATAGCTCTGATACCATGTCAAGATTTTGAAAGAAAAATACAACAACAAATATATAAAAAATGCTTCCAAAATCTATTGTATTTTCACCCAAACTGGGCAGAGTGGTGGAACATAGAGATGGCTTCTTTGTTTCCAACCACATAGAAAAATATACCAAAAAAAGATATATATGGAGACAATAGAAGTGATGAAAGGACAATAGATTGTAATTATTTCTATTCAATTCAAAAACTAATACAAGCTGGTAAACATCTACAACAAAATTTCCTATTATTGTTACAAATCAAAAACTACAACACGACATGGCTGTATACAAATTATTTTTACTTGGAAAAATCACTACTCTATAGAGCAATACAAAAACCTAAACTTAAAGTTAAACCTCTATGCTGAGATAGGGTGTAGGATAAGACTATTTGTTGCTGCAAATACAACTATTGCTTATCCTCTATTAGATGCTTTCTTCTAGGCTCTTTATTGCACATACACATCATTCCTAACTAAAAACATTCTCCTTCCTTTTATAAATTAGGAAACTTAAGTTCTAAATAAATAAGAGAACAACTTCAAAAACTTAATTGCTAAGTTACGGTAAAAGTGGGGATAAGATTTCAAAAAATGAATTAATATTGTCCTATTAACAATCTTCAACTACTTAAACTACTCAAATTCTGAAAAAGTTTTTGAATTAATAGAAGCCAAAGAAAGAGGGCTAGACCATAACTAATCAAATTCTAAAAAAGTTCATAAGCTACTATTAGAATTATAGATGAAGTAACTGAGAGGAGGGTTGAGTCAGTTACCACAAAAACAAATCTTGATCCCTTAGATGTCTTAATTAACTAGTTACTACTGATACACGGTAAACACTTCACAAAAATGTTGTAACTCAGTAGATTAACTTGTTACTAATATTTAAGCATTCATAATTATTAGCATGCATGAAAAAGTAAATAACATGAACACAACAGACAATGGATTTAATGTGGAAACCTAATATGGGAAAAAACACCAAGTAAGTAGCTACCAATTTTCACTCTTCTAAAGTGAGCCCTATTAGGAGCCAACCCTGTTAAAGGTTACAATATACACTATTAGGTGTGACTTTGTTAGAGGATTTAATCACCCTATTAGGAGTGGCCTTGCTAAAGGTCTTTAGAACAATTCAATTGAACTATCACCTTGTTAGAGGATTTACAAAATGGCTATTAAACCAACTCTATTAAGATATTTTGAAATCACTGCTACAATGGTTAGAAAATAATAATGAATCGACCTAAATATGATACAATTGAATTTTTTGGTTACAGATCTCTATTTTGCACCATAAGATCCTCCTTGATCAAATATAGTTTTGCTTCTCCTCAATGATCTCTAATCATTCTTCAAAATTGTCTCTCACAATAATCAGTCCTCCTTCATATTCATATCACATCAATTCCATCACACCCTTAGAATTTGCAACTTGACCTCTTATATATACCATTTAGATTATCAAGTTGGCTCATTCACAAGTTATGTTTACCAATAAACCATATATCAGTCAGCTAAAAATATTATATTAAACAAATAAAATTTATTTCACAAAACAATGAAATCCTTCATTGACTAACCTTGCTTAGTAAGCACTGCTCCAAAACTAATTTCCTAAGTTAACCATCTCAACTCAGTTAACACTGCTTTAGAAATAGTTTCCTATGTTAACCATCTCAACTCGATTAACACTACAAATTCTTGTGAAATCCTTTGGCTACCAAGTTAACTTGGTAAGAACTAAATTTCCTTCACTAACCATGAGAGTTCAGTAAGAACTATTCTTTGTCGTATTTTCCTATGATGATCAAGTAAGCTCAGTAGACATTAAATTTCCTTACTTAACCTTGAAAGCTCAGTAACAACTATTTGCAGAAGGCAAAGCCTAAGAAAGCTCGGTACACACTATACACCTTCTTTTCTAACCTTCTAAGCTTAGTAGACTCTGTCTTATGCCTTGCTAACCAACTGAGCTATGTAAACTCTGTCTGATAACTGACATAACATTTGTGTAACATCAAAGACAACACACAATTGAAATAATGTATCTAACAATCTCCCTCTTTGGCATTGATGGCAACACAACATGTCATAGAAAAACAAAATTTGAGAACAATTCTTTTCTGACAGAATGCTTCTCCTTCTTACATTTCATTTCACAAAACTCCTAAAATATAGTAATCCCCCTCTTTCATAGTAATCTCTCCATCTTGCATAAATTCTCATTTTTCTTGCAAATTTCAGAAAGATATGATAGTAAACTCTCCCTCTTTAACAACACATGCCAAAGACAACATAACTCAAAATGAATTTCACTATACCTTAAGTACTCATTCATATGCAATGTCTTCATTACTTTGGTACATCAACCGATAGATCTTCAATTTTGTTCCTGTTGATGCATCACTAAAACTGTATTTTAGTAGGCTTCAAATAGGGGAATGACCCCTAACTTGCCTCTTAGATACAAGAATACATCCTTAGGTAAAGGCTTTGTGAATATGTCGACAATTTTTTCCTTTGTATGGACATATTCCAATCTGATCTCCTTATCCTACACCAATTCTCTAACAAAGTGATACTTTATAGCAATATGCTTGATTTTTGAATGCATCACTTGATTCTTGGATATGTTAATTGTACTTGTATTGTCACAAAACTTAACAAGTTCTTTGATTTCTTCCTTCATACCTTCCAATAATTGTTTGAACCACACAATGTTTAAGCAATTTACTGCCACTACAACATATTCAACCTCTGTTGTGGACTAGGATGTATAGTTCTACTTTTTACTTGTCCAAGAAACCAACCTCTTTCCAAGAAAGAAAGCTCCTCCACTTGTACTCTTTCTATCATCAACATTCCCTGGTCAATTTGCATCAATAAACACTTTTAAATCTAGATTTCCTCCAAGTTTATACCATAATCAATAATCTTTAGTTCCTTTCAAATATCTCATACCCTTTTGATTTCCATCGTGTGATTTTCTTTTGGTTTTGCTGAAAATCTTGCTACAATACCAACTACAAGAACAATGTCTAGTCTTGTATGCACTACATACTGCAACTTTTCAATTATAGATCTATACAATGTCTGATCCACTTCCTTTGATTCATCATCCTTGGTAAGTTTCAATCTAGTACACATAGGAGTCCCAATTGATTTGTAGTCTTCCATACCAAAAATTTTCAGTATCTCCTTGATGTATTTTGATTGAATGATGTAGGTGCCATTCTTAGTCTGTTGAATTTGAAGACCAACAAAGAATTTGATTCCACCAAACATTGACATTTCAAATTCCTTGTTCATTTTCTTTGAAAATTCTTTGCAAAGATCATCGTTTCCTATGAAGAAATTATCATTTACAAATATTTCTGCCAAAACAATCTTATTATCTAGTCCTTCCTTGATATACAAGCTACTATTATCATTAGTTCTTTGGAAACCAATCTGAATAAGATAGTTATGCAGTCTTTCATACCATGCTCTAGGGACTTGTTTCAAACCATACAATTCTTTATGTAATTTGTAGACCATGTCCTTCTTGTCTGGATCAACAAAACCTTCAAGTTGTTCAATGTAAACCTCTTCATCCAGTGTACCATTGAGAAATGTTGACTTGACATCCATCTGACAAACTTTGAATCCCTTGTATGCAACATATGTAAGTAAGGTTCTAACACCTTCCAATCTTGCAATAGGAGCAAAATTTTCACCATAATTTACACCTTCTTCTTGAGAGTATCCTTTGCATACTAGTCTACTTTGTTCCTTGATACCTTACCATCTTTATTTAACTTGTTTTTGAATACCCACTTAGTTCCAATCACATTTTTGTCTTTAGGCCTAGGTACAAGAGTCCATGTTTTGTTTTTCTCTATCTTCTCTATCTCTTCATTCATAGCTTTAATCCAACTTTCATTTTCTAATGCATCTTTGACATTTCTAGGTTCAAAATTAGCAAGTAAACAAGTCCCTTTCAACTTACTTCTTGTCATTGTTCCTTATGATTTTTCTCCAATGATCTAATTTGGTGCATGATGCTTCCTGACATACTTGGCTAATATAGGTTCCTTTCCTTTTGAACGCTTTTCATTTTCATCCTCTTGCACTTCAACTTTAGGTTTTGGTTGCTCAAGCTCGATAGCTATTGATTCAGTAGCTTCTGTTTGCAACTCGGGTCCTTGCAACTTGGTTTGGACTTCCTACAAATCGATAGGTATTGACTTAGTTTGGACTTCCTGCAACTTGGTTACAGAACACTCTGGGGAAGAAGATTTCTGATTAACAGGTGTACCTAGCACTGTATTAGGTTTAATGAAAAAAAATCTCCTATATTCTTCAGGTTCCCTTTTTCTTTCTTCTCCTATTCTTTCTACAAACTCATCAACTTTTACATGTGCACTTTCTATGACTTTGTGAGTAGACAAATCCAAACATCTATATGCTTTACTCTTGCAAGAATATCCCAAAAATATTCCTTCATCACCCTTCATATCAAATTTACCTTTTCTAGATTCTTTCAAAATGTAACATTTATTTCCAAATACTTTTAGGTAACTTACATTAGGCTTGTAGCCATACCATAACTCATAGGTGGTTTTGACTAAGTCCTTCTTTAGCTATACTCGGTTCAAGGTATGAACTATAGTACTGATAGGTTCCTTCTAGTATTTGATAGTGATGCTCTTTTCAACCATTAAGGTTCTTGCAAATTCCATGATAGATTTGTTCCTTCTTTCAGCTATACCATTTTTTTTAGGACTTCTAGGTGCTGAAACATATCATTTGATTCCCCTTTCAATGCAAAAGTTATTGAACTCATGTGAAATGAAATGAACTCACCAACTTTGTCTGACCTCAAACATTGCAATCTTTTTCCTATTTCTTTCTCTACTCTGACCAGATAACATTTGAACTTCTCAAATGCTTTTGATTTCTCTCTTAGGTACATGACAGTCATCATTCTTAAGTAATCATCAACAAAAAGAATGAAGAACTTTTCACTAGTATAACTTTGAATGCCAATAGGTCCACACAAATCAGTATGCACAATTTATAGAATTTCTTTAGACTAATAGTTCTTGCTTTTAAAACTAGTCTTTGCCATCTTGCCAATTTGACAATTCTTACATAGACCAACCTCAGGTTTCTTTATGTTAGGAATGCCTCTTACTTTTCTAAATTTACTTATTTTTACCAAGTTATCAAAGTTCACATGACACAACCTCCTATGCCATAACCAACTTTCTTCAACTTGAGCAATAAAATGTGAACATTCACCAAGTTCAAGATAAAACAAGTTACCTTTTGTTAATCAGCTTTCCTTTGCCATCTAGTAGTCTTTCTTTTTCATGCATGAATTCCACTTTGAATCCATTATTGAGTAGTTGTGCCACACTCAACATATTATCTTTTAGTCCTTCTACCCAATACACATTATCACATACAAGTTCTTTGGTTAGAGAGATTCTTCCTTTTCCTTTTATGGAACAAGGTTCATTATTATCAAATCTCACATTGCCACCATCATAGTCTTCAAAATGTTCAAACATAGTTTTATCACTAGTCATGTGATGAGAACAACCACTATCTATAATCCATGTATCATTTTTGCTCACATGAGAAATAAGTGTCATTTCTTCATCATTATTAGACTCATCCTTTACAATAATGTAAACAATTTCATCTTCTTCTTCTTCATCAAAATCTTTAGAATCTTTAGCCATGAAACATGTTTTCTTACCTTTATCCTTGAATTATTTGAAGGCTTTCTTGTTATTGCACTTGTGACCTTTCTTCTCATCCTTGTTTTTCTTATTTTGGCACCTAGCAGCAATATGTCCAATTTTTTCACAAGAAAAATAGATAAGAGGAACCTTACCTTTGTATTTCTCTTTGCCTCTTGAATATTTTCTTGCTAGCAGAGCTTCAACCACCTCAAGATCACTGTCTAAACTTTGTTCTAATTTTTCATCACTATTTGACTAAGGATCCTTTGTCTTCTTGCCTTTCTCCTTGAGTGAAAGCTTGGCTTCAAATGTTGATTCAATGTTCTTGGTAGTTGGAACATAATTATCATAGTTGTCCAGCTCGAATGTAGTCAATCTTACAACTATGGCCTCTAAATTTATCTTATGATTTGCTTCACATCTTCTTTCTTGAATTGCACAAACTCTGATTGTATAAATGGAAAGTAGAGTTCTAAGAACTTTACTTATAACCGTTTCCTCTTTGATATCTCCTCCAAATGCTTTGATTGCACTAACACTTGCTTTAACTCTTTCAACATATTTTTCTATGTTTTCATCCTCTCTCATCCTCATTTGATCAAATTGTCCTCTTAAACTTTTTGCCTGGGCTCTTCTCACATTATCATCACCTCCATAGATCTCTTTTAGCTTGTTTCACATTTCAGAGGCAATTTTGCAATCCAGCAGATGCAATATCTATCAGCATGTTGTTGTGAGTCTTCTTTTTAGCAATATCATTCACAGGTAATGTACCAGTAGGTTTTGCATATTTTTTATCAAGGTACTTCTACCCTGAATCACCAATAGAAGCCACATGAAGTCTCATCAATCCCTGCCATGTTGAGAAGTTGTCACTGTTAAGTCTTGGAATTTCCCTCTTGTAAGACATCCTAATCTTTAGCTTAGATCCTTGAAATATTTTCCTACAAGCACCAAAAGCTCTGATACCAATTGCTAGAATTATAGATGAATTAATTGAGAGGGGTGGTTAATCAGTTACCACAAAAAAAAATCATGATCCCTTAGATGTCTTAATTAACTAGTTACTGCTGATACATGGTAAACACTTCACAAAAATGTTGTAAATCGATAGATTAACTTGTTACTGATCTTTCCAAATTCATAATTATTAGCATGCATGCAAAAGTAAATAACATGAACATAAGAGACACTAGATTTAATGTAAAAATTCAATATGAGAAAAACCACCAAGTAACTAGTTACAAATTTTCACTCTTCTAAAGTGAGCCCTATTGGGAGCCAACCTTGTTAAAGGTTACAATACACACCATTAGGTGTGACCCTATTCGAGGATTTAATCTGGCCTTACTAGAGGTCTTTAGAAAAATTCAACTAAACTATCACCTTTTTAGAGGATTTACAAAATGGTTGTTAAACCAACCCTATTTAGAGATTTTTAAATCACTATTACAATGGTTAGAAAGTAACAATGAATCAAACTGAATATGATGCAACTAAATTTGTTGATTACAAATCTCTATTCTGCACCATTAGATCCTCCTTGATCAAATATAGTTTTGTTGTTCCTCAATGATCTCTGATCATTCTTCAAAATTTGCTCTCATGATAATCAGTTCTCCTTCATATTCATATCACAGCAAATTCATCACACCCTTAGAATTTGCAACTTGACCTCTTATATATACCATTCAGATTATCAAGTTATCTCATTCACAAGTTACATTTACCAATAAACCATACATCAGTTAGCTACAAATATTATATTAAAAAAATAAACTTTATTTCACAAAATAATGAAATCTTTCATTGACTGACCCTGCTCGGTAAGCACTGCTCTAGAAACAATTTCCTGATTTGACCATCTCAACTCAATTAACACTGCTTCAGAAATAGTTTCCTAAGTTAACCATCTCAACTTGGTTAACACTACAAATTCTTGCAAAATCCTTTGGCTATTGAGTTAACTTGGTAAGAACTAAATTTCCTTCGCTAACCATGAGAGCGCAGTAAGAACTATTCTCTTCCATATTTTCCTATGATGACTGAGTAAGCTCGATAGACACTAAATTGCCTTACTTAACCTCGAAAGCTCAGTAACAACTGTTTGATTAAGGTAAAGCCTAAGAATGCTCGATAGACACTGTAAACCTTCTTTGCTAACCTTCTAAGCTCAATAGACTCTGTCTTATGCCTTACTGACCAACTAAGCTTGGTAGACTCTGTCTGATAAGTGATATGACATTTTTGTAACATCAAAGACAACACACAATTGACCAATTGTATCCAATAGCTACTTGAAAAATTTCTAATGGACCTAAGCAAATCTAATTTATAAAATTATTAATTCCAACGTAATCATGATTATTATTCCCTCAATTGTCAAGATTATATGTAGTGTAAGTCACCTATCAAAACAATCAACCAAATGAATTCCTTAACTAATTACATCAATTTCAAAAAATTTGTAGCACAAACAAAAAGATAGATGTAGATAATTAAATTCTATAAAAATAATACATCATAGAACAAAAAAAACTATAAATGATTTAAAAACTAGATTTGTGTAGCACAAATGAAAAGATAGATGTAGATAATTAAATTCTATAAAAAGAATGCCTCATATAATAGAAAAAACTATAAAGGATTTAAAAACTAGATTTGTGTAGCACAAACAAAAAGATAGATGTAGATAATTACATTCTATAAAAAGAATGCCTTATTAAATAGAAAAAACTATAAATGATTTAAAAACTAGAATGAAGCCTAATGTGAATTTCATCTAGAAGAAAAGGAATAAGTGAGTTGGCCAAGTGGTATTCAATTAAGAGCTTGAAATGAAAGATAAAATGTGATATTGATTTGGCTTGACACATTCCACTGAGAAAATGTAGTGTTAGATGGGTTGAATCAAAGAAACACCACATTCTACCTTCCTTCTCATTCATTCATTCAAAAAATACTATACTTCAAGGCACAAACTCTAATATGTATGGTTAGTATATATAGATGGAGAAGTTTATATTAGCAACTCATCCACACTACTTGTAAGAAGAAAAAAGGCATATATTTGATAGCATCTGATCTCTTGAAGATCAAACTATATCTATCCATTGCCAGCTTTAATCACCAATTTTCAATAAAGAATAGTGGTCACCAAATTTTGATGTGCCCTTGTTTCACTTTCATTTACATTTGTTTCTCGAATTAGGTTTACTATGGCAATGTTAGGACCCTACCACATGGAAAAAGTGAGCTTTGAGTGGCAGAGGTATTATATATCAAATGTTCCAAATATTCACTTGTCAAAAGGTTTTATTGAATTTTTCTCCCTTCCCCACAAGATGCGATTTCCACTTTTTGTTTTTGGTTATGTATAGAATTTGCTTCTATCCAAAATGAGTCAAAGGTAACGTCATATTTTATCCTGTTTGCCTCTCCTCCCTCTATTTTTGGGGAAATAATTATTCTTGTTTAAGATTTAATTTAATAATATAATATTCTTCAAAAAAATAGATGTCAAAAAGTTATGTTTCTAAGATTTGAGATAACTCAAGTTCAAACAAGAGATTAAAAGGATCATGTTCAACACAATGTAAAAAAGTTATGCAACTAATAACATTTTTGTAGTAGGCAAGTTTAATCATCATTTCTCCTTTTAATAATTCAATTTTGAGCTAGTGAGTACACTATCAATAGTAAGAGTGTTCTTTGAAGGTTGTTGAGTGTACAAAAGAAATACAACCTATTTTGGCTAAAGAACCTTATTAGATTCTCATTTGAATCACCATATTTGTGATAAGCTCATGTAAAAGATGCTCATGCACCTATGACTAACCATGGAAAACACACTCAAATATTGTAGTTGGCATCCAAGTGACTAGGAACCACACTCCTTTCCAATATACTATTTATAACATACTCAACACCTTGAAATAGAAGAAATTAGAGGGATGAAACTCTAACAAAAGTGTAAAGAGCAATATCCATTTGGTCCAAATAATCTTGGAGATTGGTCACATCAAGTGTACTTTGGCTATCTTACACATTGAACTTGCATAAGCATATTAGATAAAAACATTTTTTTGGCATTAAGAGAGAAACACAATGTGGGAGCATGTTTAAAACTCTTTATTTGTCATAAAAATATATGGATTGGAAAAGTGCATTGCATTAAATGGAAACTAAATTGAAGACATTGATAATTGATTTTTTATTTCGAATGAGCTGATTAAGTCCTAAGAATAGATAAATAGATCACATTAAACTTATGATGTCAAGTCCCTTGATAAGACTAGAATTTCAATCATGGTATAACTAGTCAACTTAAAGAAAATGAGAAGAAAGCCAAAAATATCCTTTTTATTGCTTATAATTACCAAATGTTGTATAGGGTTCCATTGCTAACCCTTCTACCAAGGATTAAGTGAAATTATGCCTATCTTTTGAATATTCTAAGCAGGAATGACTTTAATTTTTTATTTTTTAAAAAATCTTTTACTCTTGGTTTACAAAAAAGTAAACCTTCTTTTATTTTCAAGCCAAGATACAAAATTTTTAGATTCTTTGTAAATCACATATACATTTTTGTAATAATTTGAAACCATCAATACATGAATTCATGATACTTTATTTAAGATGGCCTTGATAAGTACTACCAAAATGATAAAGGGTTCTCCCCTTTATACCTCAAACATATAATAGAAACAAAGAAATAACAATAATTTGTGAAAACAAAATATGAAGTTCTTATTATTGCCACAAATGTGGAATAAAAAAAAATAGAAATACAATATGCAAGCCCACACAGACGTCTTCCTTGCAATAATTTACAACACAAAGCTACAAACTATCACCCAAAGATGTTCTAGATAATCTATAGCCCTTTCTTATATAGGCATTTTTATGTTATAAGGGAAATTTCTAAACATCAAACCCTAACCCTTAAGGCCAACTAAACCTAAAAAAATACATATATAGAATGGATAGTATACAATTTTGACATTTATTTTGGAAATTTTGGTCAATCCAATTGCAAAAGATAATAACTTTCAAATCGTTATTCTGATTGGCTATTACAACCCATTTTCTTAGAATCCTTAGCTTTTGATCTATAGGGCTAGACTAGTGCAAGCTCTAGTCAACCCCATTTAGGAGCCCATTCGAGGCCTCTCGAGCCTTCAAAACTAATTTTGGAGTTTTTGTACCAAAATTATACTCCAAAAATCAGCAATAACTTGACAAATACTCGTGATATGACACTAAGTCTCAACTAGGAGGTTGATATATCCATGATGAACATCCACCTTTAAAATTAGGACATTGATTTACTAAGTAGTAAGCCTCGAGAAACAACAACTTTGCATTGAGATAACCCTTATTCAAAAAACAAAAATGACATATTTTGGGGTGATGCAAGATTCCTCTCACTCCAAAGATGCTCATGCATTAGACACTTGGGGTGATTTGAGAAGTGACTCAATTACATCTCAAGTACTCGAAGGAAAACTAGAAGGGTCAACCTCCTCCCTTACTAGCCATGATGAATCTTCTACTACTCTCTCTTTCCACTTGACCAGATACTCTTGATATGTTACGTTCCTTGTGCTCCTTCTAACATAACTATCTAATAACTACTCAATCTACTTTGTAGTTGAAGTATTTGCTAGAATACTCCATTATGCTTTTGCAACTTCATTTCCATCAAGTCGTTTATTATATCTTCTATCAAATGAAAAATGTTAAATACTGGTGAAATATTTAGTTCAATAATAAACTCTACTTTAGATGTATGTCTAGTCATGCTTTTGCACTATCTTGCATTGTCCAAACTTCTTTGTTTATGGCTTATTATATGTACCCACAGGAAAATGCTTCCTTCTCAAATGATTCATAACTTCCTCTCAAATATGAAATTCCTTATACCTCCTTTTCAAAACTGCCTTAGCCTTGTACTATAATGTGCTTCCTCACCTCCTCATGGGCATTCTTCAAATATTTAGCAAAAAAATTCACTTTAGCACTACTTATTACTCCTTTAACCAACTGCCTCAAATCAAAAGTGTTCCTAGGACTACTTGCATATACAATCTAGAATGGTGATTTACTAGTACTCTTGTTGATACAGTTAATATATGAAAATTATGTCTATGGTAAAATAATATCACATCCTTTTGTCTAATCTCTAGCCAAACACCTCAATAAATTCCCAAAACCCCTATTCACCAACTTTGTTTATCCATCAATTTTTTGATGATGTGATGAACTAAACTCCAAACTCATCTTCAACTTCTTCCATATTGTATGCAAGAAATACCCAACAGACTTGGTATCCCAATTTGAAACTATGCTCTTTGATAGACCATGTAGTCTCGCCTCTTCTCTATAAAATAACTCTACCATATGAACAACATCACCAGTCTTCTTGAAAGGAGTGAAATGTGTCATCATTAAAAATCAGTCAACCACCACAAATACCAAATCATGCCCTTGGTGAGTCCTTGGTAAACCAAAAATAAATCCATGCTGGCATCCTCCCTCAACTACTCTAGTATAGGTAATAGTTGATATAACCCAATATTGTTCTTCACTCCTTTCTCCATCTGACATACTTTACAACTCTGTACAAAAAATTGACATCTCGTTGTAACTATGGCCAGTAAAAATTCTCAACAACCAAAGCAATGATTTTATCTTTACCAAACTATCCAATCAATCCTCCACTATGCTTCTTGTTAATGAGATTATCTCTCATAGAACTTCTAGGAATGCACAATTGACTTCCTTCTAAAAGCATTTCATCATAGATTATGAAATCCAACCACTTGATCCTATCAAGTGTAACAAGTTTCGTACAAGCTTTCCAAATTTCACTAAAATTAGGATCCTCCAGATACAAATTCTTGAGCCCCTTGAACCCAACCACCTTAATTTACATCTCAGTGAGAAAAAATAGTCTCCTACTAAGAGAATCTTCAATGAGCTATTAGACTTATGACTCTCGTGTTTCAAAATGAATGTGTAATTCTGCAAAAAGTCAACCCATTTCAAATGCCTTTGGTTCAATTTTCCTTGACAGTTCAAATATTGCAAACCTTGATGATCAATATGCAAAACAAACTCCTTAGGAAGAAGACAATATCTCCATTTCTTCAATGCTAGAACTATAGCATACAGTTCTTGAACATAAATAGAACTAAGTATTTTTTTAGCTATTGTTATTTTGTCTTCAAGATGACAAGGGTCATGTTTCTTTTCATAACTCATAAATAGACCATAATTATTTTCCTTGTGTGGAGTGAAAAATAATGGCTATGAGGACTCTAGTATTTTGGGATTTTGAAATTCATATTCACAAAGATGGAAGTTGCATCTCATTTTGTTGTATTTCTCACAAGGTATAATGTACTTATACTCATCTCTAATTTTGGTTCTTTAAAATGTTCAATTTGCTTCATAATTAAGGCAAAATCAATTGAATAGTTACCATTTTGAATTCTAGACATGGTTTTTCAATTAGTTATTATTATTTTAATATTCCTTCTAATTTCCAAAATAATCTTTAGAAAGGAATATGAAAGCACAAGTGATTACTAAACATCTTTGTGCATTTTTGGTTATTGTTTTCATTAAGAAGGAAAGTGTGGGTAGGATTCAATAGCATGTTTCAATAAGTCATGTATTCAGCAATATTTATTCTCTACCTAAAAAAATGGAAGTTTGTTAAAATCCAAATGGCCCAAAAATAATAATTTTTTAATTAAAATTTTCTATTACATAAGAAGCTACACAGAATGTTTTGTTCTTTAATCACAACAAAAAGTGTTTGCATAAAGCACACACATGGATTTGTAAATTAGTATGAGAAATGGAAAAGTATTTGTATGGATTATGGTTCTAGGTTATAATTTATTTATATGTTGTGATAAATACTTTATTGAAATTATGGTTTCTATGTGTTTTGTTTAACTCTGATGAGTGATGGAGTAATAAACCCTAATATAGGGTTGGAGCTTTGGACAATTATTACATTTATTTTGGAAACATTTGAAAAGGTTCAAATAGACGTATATCAATTTCTTTGAAAGAATTATAATTATGTTTGTATCAAATGTTGAATATTGAGAGACATTGTATATCTTTATATAAGGGAGATTGTACATGCACAATAATGTATTGCCTATGTATAGATTCTTTCGTGTAGAAGGATTGTGTATGACACTATTTGAACATTATATAAAAATGTGTACATGCAAATGTGCAAGGGTTTTAAATGTATCGGTGCATGCATGTGTAATGTGAACTATCAGTTGTTCAAAGAGAAAGAGGGGTTGGTGATTCTTGCACTTGGAGCTGCACAACATTATAAAGATTGTGTGCTCAATAAAATAATAGTTTTGAATTTATTTATTTTCTTTGTGACAAAAATGTCTTGTTTTGAGGGTTTCCCACTTGACACAATTTCATGTGTTATTGTATTCTTTGTGAGTCTCATCTAGTTGTTATTTTTCTTTCAATTTAAAGTCTTTACATTGTTAGTATTTTCTTATAGGAATATACTATTGTGATAACTTTGGTTAACTAGTTATTAATCAAATTCATTTTAATAAATTTGAATGAAGTTTTTTTACTTGTTTTTTGGAGTTCTTAAATTGTTTTCAAATGGAATGTGTAAAATATTTAACTAACGAAATGATGAAAATGATTTTCCTTCATACTCATTGGTTAATGAAAGCTATGTCTAATAAAAAATTTAAGCTAATTTTTTGGGATCCACTACCTCATTAAAATGTATATTATGCTATGGAAAACTATTTAAATTATTTTATGTTCTACACTATTTTTATTTTACTAATGATTAAAAAAAAAAAATTATTATTAGAAATATTTTTTCCATGTATTATAATTAAATTATTTGTTTTAACATCTATTAAGTTTCATAATTTTTATACAATGTTAATTATTACATTTTACTTCATTATTTATGCATAAGTCGAGATAATAAATAGATATTTTTTTCATATTTGTATTACATTTAAATTATTGATTGATAATAATAATAAATAGCATTAAATTTACTTTCTTATTTTCAGATTACCATTTCTTGATTCTTCATTCATATACTTTTATAATCAATTTTATTTCTATACTATATTTTAATAATTATTTTTTGATATTAAATATTATAACTATAATTAATAAATACTAATCATTAAGTAGAACTTGCAAGATAATTATTGTCAATGTTTAAGTTTGAAAGATTCTTTTTTTGAAAAAACTATAATAAAAAGTCTATTTGTAATTCAATTATTTTAAGGAGTAATAAAATTTATACACTTTGTTTCACCTGCTCCAACAAAGCAGAGCTAAAAAGAACAGCGGAAAAGAGGAAGAGAGAGCAAAATAAAGATAGAACAAACTTACTCATGGAAATATAAATTTTAATACACTGATAAGTCTCTTGTTGCGATTCCTTATGTGCCTTCATCTTATTACAATGCACTACACAAAACAAAAATGTCTATAGGCATCTACTAGTCAAACTTCACTGGTCTTACAATCCACTTCATAAAATAGAGATATAGATAGCATCTATATAAAACAATCGACAAACAAAATATTTACGTCAAAATAGAAAAACTCCTTTAAATAATTGTTCTCTTTGAAGTATTAGATAGTAGTGAAAAGAAGGGGGCTGATCCTGGAGTACAAAAAAGGCTGAAGGATTAGTCAGAAGTTACCTCGCAATCAAACTAATTGATATCAATTTTATAATTCAAAAAACAAATAACAATTATTTCTACCTGACTTGAAAAAAAAGAAAAAACAGATGTACATGGACTGCAGAATGAGTCAAGTAGGAGCTTCATCCTATCACGCCCTCTCTTCTACTTGATGAAAGAAGACTCCCCACACCCATTATCATTCTCAATTCACTGCCTATAAATCCACACAAACATACTGATAATCTTACCAGTGGTTTCAGTGGATGAAAGTGAAAAGACGGTTTTGCTTGCCAAATTCCCTGGACATTGCTGTAGCGCGGAGAGAGATTATATTAAACTACCATAGACATGGCTTGCCGTCCCACCATATTTGCAGTACGGGAATTTATATGACTCTCAAGATAAGGGGAAACACAATACAAGGGTTTGATTGAAATGTAGATACAGGAATTGTATCACTTTAGGGTAAGGTGGAATACAATATTAGGGTTTGATAGAAACATGGGCAGTTGAATAGCGAGTCACTGCTATGTGGAAGAAATGGTCATGGGGGGCAATTGTAACATAGTAGGAGACCGATTCATCTATCTTTTTGAAAAAGTACTTTATGTTTTGTGAGTACCCATACGAGCTGGTTTAGGTTTTTATAAACATATACTATGTTCACCATTGAAATATTATTGTCTAAGTTGTGGTCGGTGTTATTTAGTTTTTTTATAACCTTAATGTTTATTATTTATTGGAAAGTAAAATGAATCTAAATTTAACGAATGCAAAAAGTTTGATGGAGGCTTCTTTTAGTGGAAATATAGTTGACAACTCTTTATATACTGTTATATAGAATATATATTTTAATTTATTATTGACTAATTATAATTTTTGTTATTACTATTCATTATGTGTGTTCACTTTATAAATATTTATTTAAAACATACACACATGTTCATTTAACTTATTTTCTTTTGCTCCCTCCCTATCCGAACCCATTAACTTCTAATTGTTTAGCCTATTTTCCATTGATGTCTACTATTCCTTCATATGTTGCATTATCAACATTTATACATATTTCATTGCTCTTATTTCAGTCTCCTTTTTATTATACTCTCTCTACATCATCCAATTATTCTCACTTAATTCACTAGATTGTTTGAGAATATTGGGCAATTTCCCTAATATCTTCTACTTCATCAAATGTTTAATTATCCTCTTAGATTATCATCCCACTATATCCACTCTAATATTAGTTATGTTCCATTAATCTTTCTTGGTGTCATTAATTTATCCCTTCTACATCATACCACATTCCCCATATGTTATCATGTATACATACCCTTACAAGAAGCCTTCTCTTCCATTTACTATTGAGAGAGTCTCTTCTACATAAATACTCCACAATTCAAGTTCCCACTTCATTTCATATATCCAAGTCCTATAGGCCTGCTACTTTCTCTATGTTTTATTATTCTTTCTAAATCATAGGACATTGGGATGTAGTAGTTTATTGCATGTTGCATTATACCATCTTAGCTTGTCCCATTAACCTATAATATTAGTCCATTCTATGTTGCATTATCCCCTCCTAATTTTTCAAATTGGATTCACTCAATCCACATAGTGGTCATGTATTCCCTAAAGAAAAGATCAAACATATGTCACCTTTTTAAAGAAAGAAGATACACAAATCCTTCAACTTTAATGACATAAAAATGGTATTTTTATTTAGAATTTGAACATCATGTAAACTGATGAAATGTTTTAAATTGGAAGAATTGTATGCCTATATTTTTTTTTTAATTGAGTAATAATTTATTCATTTTTTAAAATTTGAACTCTCTTTTTTAAAAGCAAATGATATAGGGTGTAATTTCCCCCAAAAAAGTATATGTTTTGAGTAATGAAAAGGAATATGCCAAAAAAAATTTTAAAAACCTCTGATTTGAAAATGTGTTGTAGATGGCATGTATAGCTAGGGCACAAAAATGAGATATTGGTTTTTCATGTGTCTTATATTTTTTATAGGTACTCAAGGATGACCTTATCAAAAACCAAAAGTTTTATCCTCCCATCAAAAGTAATAGATTATATATTCTTGAAGAGGGGTTTCTCCTCTAGGGAAAAATATAAATTTTGAATTTTTTTGATATGATTTATTATTTTTTCAATTTTTGAGGGAGTATCTTATCAAATGTTAAAAGGGTATTTTTAGTATTTTATTAAAGTTGAGTTTTGATAGAGAAATGACATTTGACCAAAAAAAAAATTAGAGGTCCTAAAAGGTGACACACATCTATGCTTTTACTTGCCCTCACAATCCCATACCTTTAACCTTGAATAGTTCATTATATTTTTCATGATTCTATATGTACACATCCCACTAATTTTCTCTACACCATCATATGTATCATTATGCTCTTATACTCCAATCTTGTTGAACCCTATCTTTTTTCAGCATATGGTCCATTATATTCTATTTTTCTATTGTCTTCTATGCCTTCTAAGAAATAAAACCTCCCTTATATATAATCACATGCACATAGCCATACTAGAAACATTTTCTTTCATCATATGCACATAGCCATACTAGAAACATTTCCATTCATCATATGCACATAGCCATACTAGAAACATTTCCTTTTAGTCATTGGTAAGAAAATATCTCCTTCATTACACCACACAACTCAAATTCTCATTTTATTTCTTACTAACAAAAAATGTATAGCTAAAATTTTACTATGTATTTTATTATTCCATCCTATTGATATCTCATTCATGTTTAGTCATTCATTAAATATTTTGTTACCTTATCCTAATCCATACCATTAGTAATTTTTAGTCAATCTTATGCTCCCTTATCACCTCTGGTCTTTGGTAATTATCTCCTCCTCAATCTCCCTCTTGGTAAACACATTTTCAAAAGGTACTCTACCCACAAGAAACAAATTAAAGTGTATTTTTGTACTTGGTCATAGGCCTTATTGAAATATAGGAATGGAAAAAAAAAATTCCAAGGGAGATGACCTACCTCATGAACTATGCAACTATAACTATAACTACACACACACACTCAGGAATGTAAATCATAAAATATAGTTTAAATTAATTGCATGATTTATGAAAGTTAATAGAATTTTTTTTTGGAAATATTGAATAGCTTAATTTTTTAAAATGGAGAGCTTTGATTTCATTTTAAATTCTTGATAGTAGATAATAGTGCAAAGTAATGATGTCTAATTATGTACAAGATGAAAATTTAAAAAATTATACTAAATTAACATTTAGCCTCCAATATCTTTAGTTAAAAATACTTCTAAATGAGCATAATTAAGGATTTAATGGAACTCCATCTTCTACTATTCAATAATAATAATAATAATAGTATAACATGCTATTGTTATTATGTTTGCACATTTACAAATTAGGGAAACATTAAAAGATAACAAGAAGATTTATATTGATTGGGTACTAATGAGGTAAAAATTAACTGAACTAAAAAATTAACATCACCTACAAATTGGTATCCTTTTTTATGTTATTTAAAGTCATTTAGAGAACATGTCATAAAGGAATTTCTAGATAAAAAGAAAATGAATAGCAGCATAAAAACATTAGAAAAATGTTATCCTAGTTTTGACCCATTATTGTTTTGTCTTATAACAAAAGCTAGTCACTAACCTATTGTACAAAAACTATTTTGTGATGTGGACTATTTTTTCCTAGTATATAGATATTCAATCCTTTACTTATATTTCATATAATATTGATAATTAGAAATTAATTTTAAATATTAATTATACAATAATAATAAAAAATGAATAAAATTTTACTTAAATTATTATTAAAAAAAATAAAATTGCCCCTTTCACTTAGGGAAATAAAAATAAAAATCTACAAATAAAAGTACCACTACAACAAATTTTTATCCAAGACAGGTGGTTATCCAAAAGCTAAAACCTTAACTTTAAGCACTTCACTCATTTACATAAATACACATAAAAAATTGACAAAAATTGACTTATGATTTAGGAACTCTAAATACAAAAAATTAGTCCAAATAACTTCTAGATATTTTGAACTACTCACAATCACATAAATTTAATTTATCCAAAAAAATTATAGAATAAAATTCTACAGAAAATGGTAGACCAAAAGGAAAAAATGGTAGGCAGAAGAAAAAGAGCATAAACAACCAAATAAAAACTAATGAGATAGCAAAAAGCTTATTGTATGCTTGTAGATTTCAGCTGAGAAGAAAAGCCATAAGAGAAGGAAAAAAACCAATCGATGATCAAAGACCTTGAAAAGACATAAATCGTGATATTGATTCGGCTCGACCAGATCAACTGAAAATGAGTATTGCAAAGCCAAAACAGTACCACATCCTATTTTCCTCTTCATTCATTTTCTCACTCAACAAGAAAATATTAATCTCAATACACAAACGCTAATTTATGTGTTTGATTTATATAATAAAAGCAATGCACATAAGCAGACATGAGGCATATTTTCCGTCTCCCAGTTTCCTTGAATTCATACTACATCCATCCATTGCCAACATTAACACATAATTTTTCTTAAAAAGAACACTGAATTTGATGTGCCATTGCTTCATTTTCTTTATGATGATTGCCGAATCTATTTTATTATGTAACTGACATCGATCCCACAAGAGGGAGTAGAGTTCTCGCAAAGAAAGTTTATAAATTTTCAACTGTCATTTGGTCTGATTATTAAAAGAGGCGTAAACATATATTAAAATAAAAAGAGAAACAAAGAGGAGACAGATTCAAGGGTAGATTCCCTCTATTCATGAGTTGTATGTAAATGACTTGTGCAGTAATATATTGTGTTGTATCAGATATTTAAATAATATAAGTGATATCCTCTTGGATTGTGGATATAGCCACACGATAAATATGTGTACTTATATTTTGTCTTCTTCAAAATAATTATTAATTTTAATATTTTCATTTAATAACTTACAGTTGGTATCAAAGTCAAGTTTGGGCTTGAATAGAGATGGAGGAAGAAGACAATGATGTTCATTTTGTCATTGAAAATTTTCTTGAAAATCTAGATTCAGCCAGGAGGATGCTAAAACAAGCAAGGATGAAGTTGAGGAATCTAAAGCTTATATGACTGAGAAGGATTACTGACAAGAATAAAAATTCAGGTTGAAGAAAGAGAAATTCCTACTCACACACCAACTATTTTGTATGCACTATAAGTTGGAGGTTTTGTGTCCCTTGATAAATGTTAAATAAGATAACTTAAAAAAAGAGTGAGAGTTTTTTAAAGAAACTTTGTTTTAGAACTAAGAGAATGATGAGAAGGGACATCATGTCAACAGAGGACCCTTTTCTTGCAAAAATGTATGACTTGCTGACAAAAAAGTTTCCTCTTGCTGAAAAGAAATCACAAAAGGATTCTGGCTTTGACATAATGAACCTCATCTTGTGTTTTGTCAACCAAGGTTGCTTGACATAATAAAGTATTCAAATCATTTATATGATTTGACATCACAGTCTCATCCTTCATTTTTAGCTTGTAAAGCTTCTTCATAATGAATATTTTATTTGTAGCTAAAGGTATTTTCTACATACTTTGAAGTTGATGCAGGAGCTTTTAGTAGTATTTTAAAGCTCTTAATATATGTCTTAGTTTTTAGAAAGTTGATTTTTATTAATAACCTTGAAATATTACTTCCAATTTTAAATGTTAGTTGGAAGTTCATCTTATCTCAGTTTTAGGAAGCTACACGAAAAAATTAACTTTTTTTAAGTTGTTTTCAAAATTACCAAATTTGGCAAAAATGGTAATTTCGGATTTGTATTTAAAATTGTAAATTCTCTGATTGTAGGAGGAGGAGGATTTGGAAGAATAATAAAGAAAAAGTTCTAATATTTACTTTTGTGTTCTATCTCTCTTATGTTTTTGTTAATTATTTGAAGAATTTTAGCTGCATCATCTGGTATCAAAGCACAAAGGTCTGGGAAACAGAGATTTTTGTGGTTGTGTGCTTTTGAGTTTATGTTTATGCAGGTTCAGAAAAGGAATTAGTTTCCTGGAGACTAGGTAGAGAAGATAAAATAGCTAGGTTGAGGCAAAGGCAAAGCAAAAGCAAGGTTAGTGGACTCGTTTGAAGAACTAGATTTATTGATGAAGTATTTCATAAGATGAGAGAAGAAAATAAAATAAAAGAGAAAGAGAGGAAGAGGGAGGAGGAAGAAAAGAGGTGATTAGAGTTGAAAGAAATGTTAAGAGAATTACAAGAAAGTTGGCAATATAATAGAAAGCTAATGGAATTAGAAATGCAACAATGGTACCTACTAGTCAAGAAAAAGATCACATGGCCTATTCAAAAGATTATTCAAAAGAAGAAAAGGAAAAAGAGAAAGAAAAAAATAAAAGAAGAGATTAAAAAAAAAATGTTTAGTATACTGATGACTTTTTTGACATCAAGAATTGAAGAAGCCAACATAAACATAGTCATGGAAGAATTTTTTTAGTCATTTTCAGCCTTTTGTTAACAATGAGCAAAAGAAAAGGTTGTTTATAATGAGATTTCTAATGAAGATGTTTCAATTTTTTTTAATCAGGTATATGAATGTTCCCAAAGGTATTATGTTAACTATTGAAATGGTGGATATGCTAATATATTATATGTTGAAGACATAAATAATTATGGTACAAAGGTTTATACAGAAGAAATAAAATTTTGGATTTTAAAGGCCAAGAAGGTATTGAGTAGAATATGGATTAATAAAAAAAAGAGGAAGAGGGATCCAGTGATAGATGCAAAGATGAATGATAAAATGTCGAAAAAAAAAATGGAAGACTAGGAAGAAGGAATAAACTTGCATTCCTCTGAGTCAATAAAATAAATATCTAATATAATGGAAGGTAAAGTTATAGAAAGGAAACTATACACATTCAAAAAACAACTTCAAATAGTTGTGTTCTTTCAACTAGAGGAGAATGATGCGGGAGCTTTTATTAATTTTTTTAAGCTTTTAATATTTTTCTTATTTTTTAGAAAGTTGGTTTTTATTAATAATCTCCAAATATTACTTCCAATTTCAAATTTTAGTTGGCAGTTCATCTTATCTCAATTTTAGGTAGATTCATGAAAAAAATCAACTTTTTAAAAACTAAGAAAAATGTTAAAATCTTTTAAAAACTACTAAAAGCTCCTCCTTAAAGAGCCACTAAAAGCTCCTACATCATTTCTATTAATTACTTGAGGAATTTTGGTTGAATCATTAGTTTATCCCAAACTTCCTTGGCTATAGATTCATTGTGTACATTGAAAAAAAAATGTGATAATAAGAGAAATATTGTCACATTTTCCTTCTCATTAGTTTTATCATAGTCTTCATCCTTCATCGTAGCCAATTTCTTTGTTTTTCATCAATTGCTCCCACCAAGTCTTACTTGACTAGCAACAAATGCATCTAACCTTTCCACAAAGTAATTTTTTGATCTGAGAATTTATGCACTCACAAATCTTCCATGACTCTAGATTTTCAAACACCGAAATTGATCCTAGCATCTATGCCAAGCTCTAATACCAATTGTGAAGTTCATTGAAAGTGCAAATAGGAAGGAATAGAACAACAAAAAGAGGAAAAGAATAAACACACAATTTTATCGTGGTTCACCACAAATTGTGTCTACATCCACACTGCATAGAAGATCTCTTATTAATGTTAAAATTTTTAACTTTACATCATAGTTTTAGCTTTAGGTCTTCAAATACAATATACAATAATGAACCTCCAATACATATATATAGAGTCTCGAAAGAAATGAAGAGACATAAAAAATTGGAGGGAAACAATAATAAATTGTAAATATTAAATGCAAGACTATTGGACTTCACATATACACCCAACAACTAAGGCATTTAAACATCCAAAATATTCTAGTCTTCAAGAAGAGAGGGAAATTTATTCAGAAGAGGATTACAAAAGTCAGGCAATTAAGGGGCCAAATCAAGACATTTTGGACAAGACATTCTTTAGTCCCCATAATTTTACTTCACCTATGAATATTATCTCTTATATGATGTAATGTAATTTAATTATAATAAGGCCACCATATTAATTTTTAAGAGATTTTGAGAATGAATCATTTTCTAAAGAAAATGCAGGTCTAGATCACGTAGACCAAGTTATTTCACATTGGTTCTAATTATAATAATTCTACCATATTATGAACCATTTTGAAGAAAATGTAGGTCTAGATCATGCAAACCAAGTTATTTCAAATTGGTTCCATGTTAATTGTGGCCTTAGCATTCTACAAAGTCCTTAATTGCAATCTACTAATTCAACACTTGCAACATATCTTCACAATTGGTGTTACATAAATAACTAATTATAATATTGCATACTTAAAAAATTTTTAAGATTTCTTAGTTGTCGTGATCAACTTCTCTTTAAAACAAAATTCCACTAATTAGAACATAACAAAATTGTTTTATTGTTTTTTTTAAGAACTAAAGTTTAGTTTTGACATATTATTTTTGTTCAAACCAAAATCTTTCTTTTTCTACCATGATATGCTAGCAAATTGAAAACCTATCTATGTTGCTTTAGGTAAATAAATATGCTCCATTAAAAATAACATTTTTTTGCAATCATTAATGATTCTTTTTTTGCTTGTGTGTGTGTGTGTGTATTTCATCAAAATGGTTTTAGAAAAAATCTTTTTGTCACACATTCTTCTTTTGAATATATCATTTCTTTTCATTATAATAAAATTTAATCTTGTTGATATATGATATAGATTTTTCATCAACATAGTAATTCTAATATTATTCTATTAACTTTTATTAAGAAAAGAAACAATTAATGGGTGCTAATTCAAATTACAATTAGATCTATGGACACCAATAACCAAACATTACTAGTGCCTAGTAATGAAAGATACAAATAAATAAGATCTCCCTATGCCAAAGTCAATAGTTCTCAAGTGATTGACCTACCATCCATGGTCAACACTGTCACTAAATAACTTCAAACAAAGCCCCAAATTTCTATAGACTTAAACCCACAAAAACAACGAAGGACTTGAGTGTTCCCTTTAAATCCGCCAACAATCACTTGATCACAAGGAAAAGAAAAAATAAAACAAGAAATCACCATAACAAGGAGGGAACAAAATTAGGCCATTCATGTCTATTTTAACTCTAAGAAAAAATATAGGACTAAACAAGACTATACCTCCACCCTTGGCAAACACAATAATTATCTTCCAAACATGGGTCTAAGCAAGCCTCAACATCCAGCCTTGGAAAACATAGCCAAAAGTCTTCCAACCCCTTGTAAAATCTCATATCAACATAATAGAAATGAGAGGAGTATAGAGGAGGAAGACCAAACCCTTGAGGTAAGAGCTTCTTCCCCTTCTTCTACTAGAAAAACTACTACAAGTAGCACAACTACAAAACCTCTTTATTAGAGTCTCGTCTACTTCTCAAGGCCTAAAAATGATCTCCACCTCAATAGGAGATTTCTCCAACTCTATAGGGGTTGTGAACGTAGAAGAAAAGAGGAAGACACAAGCCATCCTTGAAGAAACACACATCTCAACATCAATGTGTTTAGCTACAAAGTCATCGCTTCTTCACCATGTGAAATACACTATGAAAACATGCTTTGTCTAGCCAAATCTCTTACTATAAGAAATAGATACACACAAACAATAGAAGGAGAAAACCCACTGAAAGCATTCACCACCACTTTCCCCCAAAAACATCTACCTCAATAAGCTACGCCCCCACCTCAATAGGAAGTAGGAAAGTAAGAATAACATAATAGAGGACACCTCCACTATACTGGCATTAGAAGCCCCAAGATGATTGCCTCGACTAGATTCCACCACTAAATAGAGGAAGGCTTTACCTAAGAGAATGAGAATTTGAAGGAAACCGCAAAGAAACAAGAATGGGAAGAGGAATGAGAATCCACAGATAGTATTAAAAAAAATTGCACCCCACGAAAGTGCCCATCTAAGGTGAGCCAGTAACAGGAAGACCCATGAAAATGAAGACCCATCTAGGGAAAACACCCCATTAATATAAGTAGTAGTAGGGATAGGGACAAAATTTCCCCTACAAACCCTATGAATTACATGAGCCCCATGACCAACAACAAGAGACCCCAAGGAGAAGCACTGTCATTGAAGTAATTGGACATAGCCATCAAATCCAAACCCATGTACATATTCATCTCTAGCAAACTCTAAATACAAGAGAGCCCACTAGAAGTAGAGACCAACAATATACCTAGGCCAAAAAGCCCAATACATCCATATTCCAAAGTGGGGAATAGGGGTGCCAAGAAAAAAAATACCTCCACTCACAAGCTCCAAACCCTTCCACACCATAGAAATCCAGAAAGGGTATCTTCAACAACATCAAAACTATGGAGACACCCCAAAATGCTACCAGATGTAGTCCCCACCCAACCGGAAACACAAAATCCTGAAGAAAAGCCTCTAGCCAAGCTAGAGATAAAATGATGTGACTACCATGTGAGGGGAAAGTGTCCATCCACACAACCCAAAGATCAACTGCAAAAAATCCAATGATTGGAAGGCCAACATCAAGGACCCTCGATAGGAAACAACAGAAATCATCTTCTTCATTTGAGGACTCCTTAGTGTCACCTAGCTCTGAGGATTGGCCTCATCCACAAACCTTGATAGCTTGTTTATCTCCTCTAGGGCTCTCACCCATCTTGTTACAATTATTATTATTCATTTGTTACATAATTCTTTTTTGATGCACAATCTTTACGAAAATTTATTGTCTTCTAAATGATAGGAAGTAATTTTGATTCTTGATATAGGAATAACAAATTATTTTTTAATAAATAGTTTCACCACTTCAATTCATATTTATCCAACATTAATATAAACAAACTAATAGACACTTTGCATATTATTTGCTTCTTGAAACTTTTATTCTACAATTGGAATGAATCGATATGCTTACATAGACATAGATACATTCATAGTGTCATGGTCCATAATTCATTGAGAAATATCTCCATCCCTTAAATATCTTGCTAGAACTACTAGCTATATATCAATTTGTAATTATATAAATATTTTTTTATAACTATTTATGCAATTACAACACTCCAAGATACTTGTTTTCATCCATATGTTAATCTTGAATTCAAGTAAACTATAGTTATATATAGGTCTTATATAGCATGAAAATGTGTAGGAGTGAAGTAATACTACTGATTTAATCTCTAGTGGCTTTAGATTACATTCAAATGCTCCCTCCAGTAGTAGTACAAAGATCCATTCAAAGATGAAAATATGTAAACATCACATGGATAAAAAAATACTCCTTAAATACCTCCACCTATGTACAAACCCCTAACCTTAAACAAAAACTAGTGGTATAATGTGAAACCATGAATAATTACAATACAACATGTTTAATACGCTACCTTCATGAAATCAACATTAAAGTATATTGTACAAACTATTTGATGCACCAAAATAGTAGTACACACCTAGAAAATAATACCTTTGGTAAGAATTCTTACTCTTGTAAGAAAAATCAACTAAAATTACTCCTTGAAGTATTTATAGAAACACTCTATAATATTAGTTCATAATTTTTATCCTCTAGCTTCTATTGAAGTTGAGATTCATAGGACAAGGGATGTTTTAGTTATATCACTAGAAGGTTATTTGAGTCTTTTAATAACCTATCGATCAAGTTATGGGATATTGTTACAACCCTTTGGTCTTAGTGAGTTAGGCCTATTCTTATTTTCTTGTTTCTATCCTTCTTGTTTATTTAATAGCTCAATGGTGGGTTATTCTTAGTATGTGTTCTATCTTTTATAAAATATAACAAATATTCAATATTTTATCAAAATATTTTGTACAAGGTTTGAGAACCTCTTTAAAACCTATTTTACCCTTAAAAAGTAAGTTATTTCCTTATACTCCTACAAAGATTCTATAAAATTAGTTATAGTTTTTAGGCTAGATCTTTTTCTTTGACACTTCTATAACATTAGTTACAAAATTTAAAATTGATTCATAAATGCTCTTAAAGTGCATCAATTTTAGAAACTAATGACAAAATCTATAACTTTGACATTCTTATAATCAATGAAAATGATTTTAATACAAAATTTCCATCAATCTCAAATATGCCTTCAACATCAGTCACAATATTTAAATGGTACATAGCTTTTATCAATTTCTTCATTAATGAAGAATGTTGTAAAATAGATCTCCATAGTCCATGCATAGAAAACAAATTTAGATGCTTATGAAGAACTAAAAAATAAAATTAGTTTATAAGTTTATTGTATCGCTACCTTAAATATTATTAGTCACATATTCTTGAAAGATAACATATAAAGCATTGGTGAAAATCATTTCTAGAAGCAAAACTGAAATTGAATAACAATTTTTCATTAGTCAAAACAAAACTATGATCAGTTATGATTTGTAGACTAGACATGTACATCTAGAAATTTTACCATTTAGCAACTATAACTATTACAACTAGTCAGTCAAAGAAAAAGATGAAAGTAAAATAATAGACATCCCTAAAAGAGTCATTGGAAGTTATGTTCTATAAATTGATATATTTTCCACATAATAAATATTTTTATGAATGAGAAACTAACAAACATGCTATAAATAACATGAATACCATGAATCCAACAAGATAAAATACTACTCCACTAAAATGTACATGAAATTAATAGGTTATGTTGAATATTTTAATGATAGAAATTGTATTGGAGTAGAAGTACACCATGTTATAATTATTAAAAATATAAATTAAGAATATTGAATTGTAAAGGTTCTAAACTAAAAAATATTTGCATAGTCAAATCTAAATGCTTTAACATTCAATAATTTTTGCACTACACAACTTTTATGTCTTTGATTAAGGATCTATTGAGATGCATCTATTAAAAAAAGGAGCATTGAGATCATCATCCAGTAAAAGTAAAATGTAACATGAAATTATACAAGTTATATTTTACATTATTAATAATAAACATGGATATGATACTAGAGTGAATGCCCTTAATAGATAAGTTTACTAGCAAAATCTAGTCCCACAAATTTGTTATTACTAGGAAGTGTGATAAGGTTTGTATTCAATAGGATGTTTTCTTACTTCCTAGGGCCAATACAACCTTGTCGATAAACTTCAAAAGATTCTATCAAATTTCAATTATAGAAGTTTTCAAAGCATATGATGTTCACATTGATGTGTCAGATTCTATTACTAAACATAAATAGTAGAGGATGCTTATATAACTCATAGATAGATTTTAAACATGAGATTGATGCAAGATCTCAATAACCTAAACAAAGCGCTAGATCTACAGATTATTACAACATTGATACAATTGTGTTTTCCACTCAATACAGTTTCGGAAGCAATGGTGCCCTAAATATAGTGTTTTACATACGAAATCATGATTGCGATCCCACAGTGGTCAAAATTACCCAAACTGTCCAATCTTTATCAACACATTAACCTGGCGAAGTCCCTAGTGAATCCAAAACATCTTTAAACGTTGGTTAGCACAAATAAGTAGAATGAAGAAATGGTTAAATTCTTTACGATAACTTTTTTTAAAAAAACAAAAAAGAAAAAAACACACCAGATGGTAAACAATAACAGAAACAACTGCTTCAGTGATTATTATTGAGAGAAAATAAAACCTATCATGGATTTCAACCAGGAAGAAAATGCATATATGGGAGACCGCTAAATGGTAAAGTTGCATTCAAGCCAATAGATATTAAAAGAGCTTGAAAAGAAAGATGAAATGTGATATTGGTTCGGCTCGACCCATTCAATTGAAATTAATGAGCATTGTTTGATGTGTTGAACCGAAACAATACCACATTCTATCTTTCCCCTCACTAAGAAACCACTCAGCTGCTACTACTCAATATACAAACACTAATTTGTATGGTTGATTTATATTAAGGAATGCATATTAGCAGCATCAATCTGGACTAGATATAAGCAGACAGAAGGCATATTTGACGGCACTCAATTGAATTGAAATTGAATGTGCATCCATCAATTGCCAACTTTAATCATCAAAATTTCCAAAAGCTATATTATGAAGTACGACCTTATCGTTTTATCTCACAGATATTATTTAAATGTCGGTGCCATCGAGCCCAAAAATAGACGGGAGTGAGTTTTCAAATTAAATGTGGAAAATCTTCACGTGTAAGTATTTGTTTCAGTTCCCAACAAGATCAGAATTCACATTTTTTAATCAATAGAATTAAAAGAACCAACTGTTACACGACTTAATTTAATATAAATCAATGCCAAGTGGGCAAAGTTCTATTTAATTTTAAAGAGAGTGGTCTAGGCCACTAAATATAACTTTGTTGATACCAATAAAGTCAACAGGCAGAAAATTTGTTCATTGGAAGCCATCCGACAACCACAACGAATCAGAAATAATAGAGTCTAGTAAGCCCAAACCCTAGTTGTTGAGAATATAGTTAATGGTAGATATAAAAATGGGAAAAGTACAAGGTAGAAAATGATTAACATGAAAATATTCTAATAAAAATCTATAGTGAACAAAAAGATAGAGTGGAATATTAAAAATTCTTAAATAAGCAAATGTGTCCTTCCTTTATTAGTAAAATTGATTGGTTCTATAGAGTCTGACATGATTATGCCTTTGTGAGTGCAAAGACACTAAAATCATAATGGATAAGGTTGAGATAGTGCTCTAGGTGGATTTTGATGGAAGAGATAGAATACTAAGCACAAACCCTAAGTATAGTATGTCCAAACCCTAAGTAGTTGAGAATAATTGCTTAACTAGAAAATGGTAGATACAAAATACCAGTCCAAGAGGGCCACCCTTAAACATGACACACTAAGGGAAGATTTAAGCTTGGGAAAAAAAGTCAACTTTGACTATTTAACACTTTTGGTCTAGTAATAAAGCTTAGTGTGTGATGTTTAAGCCATTTTGTCCATGAGAGATCAAAGAGAGAAAATTAAAAGAAGAAAGCCATAATGTCATACTAGATGTGAGACAAAAAAATGTAAAAAAGCATGGAGATAGAACATAATTAACATGAAAATATTCTAATAAAAATTTGTATTGAACAAAAAGAAAGAGTGAAGATTAAAAATCCTTAACTAAGTGAATGGGTCCTTGGTTTATTAGTAAAGTCAATTGGTTCTCATTGAGCCCAACCAGATCATGTCTTTGTGAGTGCAAAGGCACTAACAACATAATGGGTGAGGTTAAGATCATTGTCCAAGTGGATTATGGGAGAATACATATCCCACATTCCTTGTCTCATATCTAACTTTATGGACTTCCAATAAATAAATAAAAAAGGAAATTAAATTATTTCTCCTTATACGTACAAAAAATTGAAATATGAAAGTTTTGTTTTGAATATTTAGCATTTTTTTATTAGTTTGGTTTATCCTTCTTTAGAATTGGCTCCTATAATTCTAAAGTATGAATATTGTCATTGATTAAGTGAAAATTGGCTTTGAAGGTACCTAAAATATTTCACATTATAAGATGAAAAGAGTAATCATTAATGCCCAACCAAGACAAAAAAAAGGACATAGAAAAAACAATAGAATATAGATAAAAGCTAGTAGAGGGACAACACACAACTAAAAATAGGAAACCACAAACATATAAGGAAAGTAAAAACATTGAAAGCCAACCAAAGGCTTAAACTAGATGAAACTCTCTAGAAACTCAATAACTTCAATCTCATTTTTCTCCATGTGGTTAACAAACCTATTTAAATCTAGGGTCTACTTGTTGGCATTCAACTCTATCTTTATGGTGCTAACTTGGGGTTTTTTGCCAAACCCAGTAGTAGCCTCTCTAGTATTGTTGTCCTTGTCATCATCCACCTACATTATAGCCCTCTTAGCATTGTATTTATCGAGCTTAGCAATGAGAATGAAAAAATGCTAAGTAAAAGGCCTTCAAGACATTATAGATTAGTTCCACAATCCTTTAGAGGTTCACATCCATGTTGGTAGCCCTACTCTCCATATCCATTATCCTCACATCAATCTTTTTGAATTTGGAGATACATCCTTCTGAGATAACATCAATAGAATTCTCATTATCTTTTAGACCAAAAGAGGTGGTGATACCCTTTCCAACAACAATAATATATAGAAAATTCATCTTACTATCCTAGTCTCTATGTTTTAACTTCATTTATTTTTGCTCTTGAAAAAAACATTTGGTGACCCTATATAAATTAAGTGCAACTTCCTTGGTAGTTTGAAAGATCTCAATGCTTGTCTCCTTGCTAATACCATCAAGCACCAACAAATAAGAGGCCACCCTAGGTTTAAAAATAAACCCAATATTATTAGCAGTGGTAGACAAACTAGAAATGGTAAAATAATTGTACATGGGAACCAAGGTTTGAGAAGTGATAGTAGAGTCCCCTTTAAGAACAAAGTCCTTGTTTGTAGTTGAGTCCATAATTATAGCCTTCTTAAGTCTTAGCTCGACACGTGGATGGGAAGGAATAGTGACATTCCTCAAAATTTCACTGGGGCTTTAAGCCATCTCAAAAAAATTATCTTGCTTCCTAGGAGGGGAGGAATTACCACTCTCCTTTATATTAGTTTCCATATTGTCTCCCTATGATTATCTTCTTCTTCCCACAACTCCTCTTCTCACTTCTTCTTATTTTTCATTCCCTCCTTCAGCGTTTTAAGAGATTTATTTTTTCTAGAGTTATATAAATATACCTTCCCACTAATCTTAGAATAAGCATTCAAATAAATATTGGACTCCTAGTCTTTCCACAATTCATCATTAGAATCAACTCCTCCTCACAATAATCAAACAAATTATTGCCTTCTTTTAAGTAAGAGTATTTATAAATAGTCTTCTCAATCAAATTTTCTTTGAAATGTTCAAATATTGAGACCATAATCTATTCACAAAGGTAGTAATACTATCCTCAAACTAGATACTCTTGATTCTCATATTCAAAGAATAATAAAGAGAATAGGGAAATTATACCTTATGATTATGGTGGAAATGGTTGAGCATAACAAAGTGGCACCCATAGACATGCATGTATCTTCCATCCAATGTAATATACTAAATTATTACTCTCATCATCCTCTTCTAAATCACCTTTATAGTCAACGGAGAGTAACAGGTATTGTCAATTTTGACAAGATTGTTCCTTTCCACCTACTTGTTGGGGAGATTATTAAAAGACTAATCTGATAACATCCTATTACTAAATAATTTATTCCCCAACTTGGCATGCTAGTAAATTCAGATGTTATCACATCATCAATTTTAATTTTTCTCCCATAAATTGTCATCTTACTATCCTAAACTACTACTTAAACAACTTAGTGATGGTAGGTTTCACACCATGTAAGTGGCTCATAAAAGAAGTCATACTAACAACCTCTAGAATCTCCTAAAGTATAGTTTTCTTATATCGACCTTTGAGAGATAGAACCTCCTTTTTCTTCCTATCACCACCCATTTTAAAATATCTCCTTACATGCACAACTTTGAGAAAAAGATAAATGTAAACAAAATTGTCAATGAAGTTTGTAAGTATTTCAATATCAAGGCCACATTAAATAAGAAAGCACCCACAACATGTGCAACATCATGTTAGAATTATTATTTCTATTGTTAGAAGGATAAATCTCATAAATCTCCATCATTTCTCATACCATGGGATATTTAATTGTTATCATCAAACTCGATCCACAACAAGGCATGTATTCAAACCATAAATCAAAAGAGTTTTGCACTAATGGGATTGTCCAACTTACCTTGCCACATGCATTGCTTGTTAGAATTCATAGCCACATTGGCTAGAAAATCAATCATAACATTAAATTCCCTATAAAATAGGAAATAAATACCTTTTCAAAAGAATAATAATATCTCTACCCTTTAAAATGATATTATTAATAGTCTACAAGGAAGGATATAGGCCCTTAAGGTAGGTAACAATATTGTTTGAATCTCCTTTAAGCCAACTTGGTAAAACTCACGTATCTATTAATCATGAGAAAATGAAGAGATTATATCACCCTAGTAAATGGTTGGCCTAAGATCCCAAGTAAGGAACCACCATTACAATACATTGGCCATAATCATTTCATATCATTACCCTATACCAAGTTGACCTAGGATTATCTTAACAGTTGACATTTGAAAAATATTGACATGAAGTGCCCCCCTTATTTTCTCTCCTTCATGAGAATTATTTTCATGGTCTTCACAATGCCTAAATTATTAAGTTACAAAGAGCCTAAATTTTATATTTTTAATCTTTTAAACCTTTGCATCTCTCCTTATCCATCTACAATTTCCTCTAATCCGCAAAATCTTAAAGAGTTTATTTCATTTTTCTCTCATCATAGTTTCAAGTTTCTCATTCTCTTCTACTACTTTTTTCATACTTCAAGCAATACATTTTATTTTGATCTAGTATTTATTACCTATCCTTTAAAAAAAAAATTTAATGATTTCAAAACTTTGGGCTCTCTTCTACTATTTTACCTTCCCTTTGGATGCCATTTCCCTAAATGTTAAAATCTACTATATTGATGTCATGATGACTTCATCTTACCTAGTTGATTTGACATTGACATCATCCATTCAAATAATTTTCTCTCCTTACATACATTATCTTAATGTCATCCTATCATAAAAAAAGTCATTAATTTTGTTTGTCTTTTTAATGTGTGTCAAAATTTCATATTTTAACTTCACTTTCCTTTCCATAAAAATTATCGACAACAATCCAAATTTCTAAATGCATGAAATTTTTTTACTATCATGATATTGGTGATGGATGTCATTTTCTTTAGATCTAGTTGGCAATGTTGTAAGGAAGTGAAGGTGTGAAAAAACTTCCTATGCTAATCTTGAAAGGAAAATTATGCAAATTTCAACTTAAATATCATAGAGATCTCAAGAAATGTATAATAAGGCATAATCAAAATAACAATGAACACATAACATAGTGATTACGATGGGAAACCCTTGTAGGAGAAAAACCCCACCCTCTAAAACCCACACAATGTATTATCAAACCAAGATGATTACAATACACTTGCAATGCAAGTTCTTATAGGAGTGCATTACCACAACTCAAACTTGGAGAGACTCCTTCTACCACCAGTCCTTCAAAACTCAATGAAATAAACATCTCCCCATGCTCTCCTTTTATAGTGATTTTACAACCTAGAAACTACTTGTGGTTTTACAAAACCATGGGCAAAACTACCATGCCACATGTTACCCAGTTTTGACATTTACTTTTCCAAGACAGAAAAACAACTAGGTTAAAATAGTAATCCCGTCCATAATTTTGTCTCTTAGTTTAGACTGCCATAAAAGTCATGAAACAAGCTAACTATGCTGTAAAAATGGCCCTCCTATATTCTACTATGAATAGGGCACCTTTTGGTATTTTATACACTCTTTTCCAACATATAAAAAAGTGGAAAACTTCCACAAACAAATTGTGGAATTTTCCAAAAAAAAGATTGCAAGGTTGAGACACATGTTCTCAACATTCTCCCACATGTCAAACACCTTGCAAGAGTCAAGGGATCCAAAATATCATGGAATTAATTGCTAAGGGCCGAGTGACCCATAGACTCTAAACACCATCTAAAATTCTCTATGCTTAGGACTTAGTTAATGCATTAGCAACATTCACCAAAGTCTCCACCTTTTCCAACTTCACATTTTTGTCCTCAACCATATCTCTCACAAAATGATATTATACGTCAATGTGCTTGGTGTTGGCATGAAAAGTTGGGTTCATCACTAGGAAGATTGCACTTTGGCTATTGCTATAAATTGTTATTATATCCTATTTGAACTCTATATCTGAACATGGTCTCTCTAGCAGATGGCTTCCTTGCAGGCATGAGTATTTTACAGATACTCTGCCTTCATAGTGGATAAAGAAACCACAACTTGTGGCTTTCTCATCCAACTAATTTCACCACCAAATAATGTAAACACATGCATTGGTGGATCTTCTTCTATCAACATCACCAGCCTAGTTTGAATCCACATAGCCTTGAATATCTAAGGAATGCTTGTTTCCTATTCCATGAAAACATATAAAGTACTTTGAGGTACTCTCAAGTATCTAAAAACTCTTTTAATTGCATCCCAAATTCCTCTTCCTAGATTAGACATATAATAGGACAGTACTCCATTGCTTGGGTAATGTCTGGTCTTGTACAAACCATGACACACATCAAACTTCCAACAACAATATGATATGGTACGCGCCTCATCTCTTCCATCTCCAAAGGGGATGTAGGATACTATGAACTAGAAAGCTTTGTTCCCATTATAATAGGAACAATCAATGGTCTGGAAACCTGCATATTGAATCTTCTCAGATTATTACTAACATACCTACTATGACCTAGCCAAAGCTTTTTGTTTTGTGTATCTCTTAAAATCTCCATTCCCAAAATTTACCTTGCTGCACCAAGATCTTTCATTTCAAACTTTGTTGAGAGCCAAGACTTTAATTCTACAATCAATCCTTTTCCTTTGCTAATAAACAACATGTCATCGACATACAAGGCAATAACTAGGAAACTATCACCATCAGATTTGAAATATATACAATGATAAGATTTAGATTGCACAAATCCCAAACTTAACACATATGTATCAAACTTTTGGTACCACATCCTAGGACTTTATTTTAAACCATACAAGGATTTCTTCAATTTACACAACAAATGACTTTTACCTTTTATCACATAGTGCTCTGGCTATGACATGTAAATTTCTTCCTCCAAATTTTCATGAAGGAAAGTAATTTTCACATTCATTTGTTTAATCTCTAGATCAAAAGATACTGCAATAGAAAGAAAAAATCTAACGGATGTCATTTTGGCTATTGGAGAAAAATATCACCATAATATACTCCCTCAACCTAAGAGTAACCTTTTGCAACCAAATGTGCTTTATACTTCTCAATGCTTCCATCTGAACCCATCTTCCTTTTGAACACCCATTTAAAACCAATAGGCTTTTTTCCTTTAGGCAATGGGACAAGGTCCCATGTTTGATTCCTCAATATTATATTTAAAGAAAATATACACCTCCAATCATTAGGAGAATATCCATCTCTTTCTAGTGCTTTCCTCTATCTACCAGACCTTCGAACAAGATCTAGCTTAGGTTCATGTTCAAGTTCATGATTAGGTTCTCCCTCTGATGATTCAAAACTTGTAGAGATCTCTTTGATTTCTTGTCCTTCTAAGGGCCTTCATTCAACTTTCTCTAGTGTAGCAGGTAGTTGAATCACAACTTTGTTTTCTTCTATTTTTTTTGGCTGCACTGTAATAGAAGAAGGCTTAGTTTCTTTGAAAATAACAGTTCTTGAATAAAATACCTTTTGTTCAATAGGATTCCAAAGCTTGTATCCTTTCACACCATAGTTTTATCTAATGAAAATACATTTAATAACTTCATTATCTAGTTTTGTCCACTTCTCCTTTGGTACATGAGCATATTCTTAAAAACTAAACACTCTCAGATATCTAAGTCAAGGCATTTGGCTTGACCATGCTTCCATTGGTATCTTATCAACAAGAGTTGATGTAGGAGACCTGTTTATTAGGTAGCAGGCAATGGCTATAGCTTCAACTAAAAACTTTTGCTCTAGTCTAGCACCAATCAACATACTCCTAGGCTTCTCCACCATTCTTTCTACAACTCCATTCTATTGTGGAGAATACAGAGTTTTCCTCTCTCTTTTAATAGCACAATCTTTACAAAATGTGTCAAAATCATTGGAGCAAAAATCACCACCATTATCAATTCTTAAACATTTTATTTTCTTTCCATTTTGCAACTCAACCATTGCTTTAAATTCTTTGAAATTATTAAAAACTTCAGCTTTACTCCTAAGGAAATAAACCCATGTTCTTCTACTAAAATCATCAATAAAAGAAACATAATAAACTGATCTACCAGTAGAAGGAACATCAACTAGACCAAATACATCCAAATGGATTAGATCCAAAATACATGAGGACTTATGAGAACTCAAGTAAAACTTAATGCAATTTTGTTTAACATAGATACAATAATCACAAAAATCAAATTCAAGATTTTAGTCTTTCAACCCATCAACAAAATTCTTATTTTTCAAGGTCTGTAGACCCTTCTCACCTATGTCGTTGAGTCTCTGGTGCCATAACATGGTCTTCTTTATAAGCAACATTGATTCGGTAGATAAAGCACCCTTGGGTACCCAAAAAGTATGACCATCTATTGAAAGAGAAACCCTCTCATTTTTCAACTAAGTAGTCTTTTATACAATCTTATTAGATGTACTATTGTACTCAACTGTGCATGCATCAGGCTAGTATAATGTACCCAATCTGCTTCCTCTTGCTATCACCATTTTTACACCTACTTCAAAAAATTGTACATGTACACCTGCATCTATTAGCTTACTAACAAATAAAAAATTCCTTTCTAGTCCTAGGATATACAAGACACCATCAATTCTACTAATTCTGCCATAAAAAAACTTCACATGAATACTTCCACGACCAACAATATCAAGAACCGAGTTATCACCCAAATAGACCTTACTAGGTCATTAAAATTTTGATACTCACTAAACCAATTTCTATTAGGAGTCCTGTGGAAAGATGCACCTAAGTCTATTAACCATGCATTTTCACCTACACAAGTGGCCAAGGCTACAATGAAAGCATTTCCATCTTGCTTCTTGGACTCAGAATTAGAATCTTGCTTCTTCTTCTTTTTCTTCTCCTCTTTGCAGTCATTTTGAAAGTATCTAGGTTTGCCACAATTCCAACAGATCACCTTGGACTTACTAGGAGATGTTGATCTCTCCTTATTCTATGACTTCGAATGACCATGCTACTTTTCATTCTTGCCTCTTTCTTTGGTCTTCCTCGAACACTCAAAGCCTCTTTGGCATTTAGAGAGACCTTCCTTCTCATCTCCTTAGAAAGTAGAGAATCAAAAACATCCTCCATCTTCAAGACAACTGAAGTGCTCCCTATGGCCATGACAAGGCTATCCCATGAGTCTAGCAATGAACATAGCAACATTTGGCACCTTTCTTCTTCATCAACTAGCACCCCTACTAAGGTCAACTGAGTCACCAACATATTAAAGCTTTTTTGATGCCCATAAATCCATCCACCTTCTTCCATTCTCAAGGAATACAACTTCTTCGTCAAGAAAATATTGTTCACAAGTGATTTCACTTGATAGATCTCACTTAGCTTCTTCCAAATCTTCTTCATGGTAGGTTCTTCATGGACATTAATGAGAATTGAGTCTACAAGACACAATTTGATGAGATATTTAGCTTTTCTATATATCACATCATATTATGTGGCTAAAGTCAAATTTTTTGGCCGTGGCTTCTTCTTATCAATCACATCCCATAGATCCAAATTAGTAAATAGATCTTTCATCTTTAGCTTCCGCATCACAAAATTTACACTTGAAAACTTTTCAACATCAATTCTCCTTGAGATGCTTGCCATCTTTTCAATCCTACAATACACAAAAAAAATACTCTACACAACCTCACACTCAAACCTTGATTAGCTCAAAAAACTTTGTACCCAACAAATAGAACCAAAACTAGTCAGGATCTGATACCACTAGTAAGGAAGCAAAGGTGTGTGGAAATTCTTCCTATGCTAATCTTGAGAGGATGGTTATGCAAATTTCAACTTAAATACAACAAAGATCTCAAGAAATACATAATAAGGTACAATAAAAATAATAGTGAACACAACAAAATGATTACCATGGGGAAATCCTTTTGGGAGAAAAACCCCACCCTTGAAAACCTACACAATGTATTATCAAACCAAGATGATAACAATACACTTGCAATGCAACCTCTTACAAGAGCGCGTCACCACAACTTGAACTTAGAGAGACTCCTTCTAGTACCATGCTTGCAAAATTTAATTACACAAACACCTCCCCAAGCCCTCCTTTTATAGTGATTTTACAACCTAGAAACCACTTGTGGTTTAACAAAACCATGGGAAAAACTACCATACCACATGTTACCCATTTTTGACATTACATTTCCAAGATGCAGAAACAACCAGGTTAAAATAGTAATCCCATCCAAAATTTTGTCTCTTAGTTTAGACCCCCATAAAAGTCATAAAATAAGCTAACTATGCTCTAAAAATGGCCCTCCTATATTCTACTATGGATAGGGCACCTTTTGGTATTTTATACACTGTTCTCCAAGATATAAATAAGTGGAGAACTTCCACAAATAAATTGTGTAATTTTCTAGGAAAAGATTGCAAGGTTGAGACACATGTTGTCAACAAATGTATCCCATTATGTACCATGCTAAATAGATATGTATTATAGAAGTATTGATGATTGATGTTCTCTCTTTAGTCTTTGATATTTATTCTTTTTTGATGGAGGCCTAGATGTCAAAGTATCATAATGCAAAGTGCACATAGTTGTAGAAATATCCCTTGAGGGTCAAATAATATATGTAGTTTTGTAAAGATGGTTTCATCTTATTGACATGTTGCTTGTGCACTTTCTCCACCAACTCATCAATTTTATTGACTTAAAAGGATATAGAGAGTAAATGCTAATCTTTGATATTAATTTGGAACATCTACTTTGAGCAGCATTCATTCCCAACTAAAGCTTGTATAAGAGTTGTTATTGCCATTACATAACATACTATTGTATTAATAACTAACTTAGGAGAATTACTTTTCATGAACAAACATTAAATTAAATAATCTAAAACTATCCAATTTAATGTAAAATGTCAACCCAAATATAAATCCAACAACAACAAAGATATAGTTGCAAATTGTAAGCAAGTAAAATATATATGATAGAATAAATAACTTTGTAAAACACATTCTTCATAAATTTTCAATATCATTCTTTAAAAAAAAATTCCACATATGTATATCATCAAACTTATGATAAAATGACTTTAACAAAGAATTAATTCATATAATATAAAATTTATATGAATGTATGAAAGACTTAAATCACTACAACAAATACAAATAATTATTTCACTAAAAAATAAATATTTAATATATTTTTGAAAAATAAAACGCTAGTGGCACACACATTTATAACCATAACAATAATTTAGCATTTAAATAATTTTTAAATTCAAGCAATATAATTATTTCTTTTATATAACTTTTGGTTTAGCAGTTTTGGTTTAAAATGTAAAGAATCTTCAATGAAGATGAGGAAATGGAGAGCTTGTACGGTGGACGCCCCACCAATATTTTCTTTGGTAGGAAAGGTTACTAAGATAAGAAGGTCAGCATTTGGAATCTGATGAGTTTTCCAAAAGAAAGGGGATGTTTTTATTCCAAATAGTAAGTTGTCTAATGCTTTCTTCTTCAATAGTTAAGAGTATTTGGACATGTGTAGAAATTAATAAAGGCTTATATTATTACTCTTCTCTTTTGGATGTTTTCTTGATTGGGGCTCTTACATGAAATTAAATATTTTAACTTGAGTGCTATTTTACATATAAAAAAGTGAACTACTATGATGGGATGGCCAACCTTATGTCTGCCATGTTAGTGATGGGAATATGTTCCTCAAATTCAATACCAAATCTCCACAAGAATCTGGTATTTTATCTTTCACAAAGTGAGACTTATTGGTATTTAAAATAATCTCAAGTTACATAGAACTACCTTAAAACAATGTCTTGTCTAAAGTTGTTTACAGTTATGCTATAATGTAAATGAAGTTCAATATAAGGGATAGTTTCTCGAAGTAACTTTACTTGCAAGTGTTCATAGAAGCAAATGATTGCATAATCTTTAGAACACATAATGTATATGTTATCTATTTACATCATTACTTGGATATTGGTGCATTTTAGATGTTGGATAACAATTTCCAGTTGGTAGATGGCATTTGATTAGTAGTTTAGATTTTATTACATGGTAAAAATTATATATGAACATCTAGGATGATGCTTAAGAATTGTCTCTTGTCTCTTCTTTTTATTATATTTCCTATTCAATAGTCAAACCATTAATACACTTTTTTTAAAAAAATCAAAAAGTGACATAGCACTTATATAATATATTTATTAATAAACTAGTTCAAGGGCTCATCAGAGAAAGAACTAGCAAGAAAACTCTAAATCATTGCCAAAGTACAAAAGTGTTAAAAACTGATATGTCATACTAGGCATACCTACAAAAAAATACAATTTCTCTGCACTTAGAAAGAGTACCAAAAATATGATATATATCAATACTCAACAATCATCAAGGTCCAATTATGGCAATGAACCTCTCCTTCTAAAATATTTAACTAAAATCAAGAGAGCTTTGAACCTCTTGTCTAATTGGAGCATTTGTGAACATGCACAAAGAATGTGCAAACTAACAGTCGTGTCTGAATCAATTATAGTACTAGTTTCTGTTAAGCTTCATTCATATTCTTTATGTCCCAAATATGGCACTCTGCTAAGCATGGGAATTTCAAAAAAAATAACCTCTGAATGGCTAGATTCAAATATGGAGCCTTCACAACCAAGAATAGGTAGACAATCAACTAGTTTATTGCCCTCCCTCAGAGTATGAGAGAAACAAGTAGCTTGAAAATAATCAATTAAAATCCTAGCCTTGTTGAAGGATATAGGCTAGTTTCTAGGTATGAGAAGATCATGAGAGACAAGAATTTATAATTCCCTAAGAATCACCTTCAATATGGATGGTGGAAACATTACATCTCTTTGCCAAAATCAGACCTGCCAATAGGGCTTGATCTTCTAAAAGGTTGCTAGTACCAACTGGTAAAACATCTGCTTTGATTTCAACTACTTCACCTTGCCAATTCCTAATACAAGCACCCAATCCTGACTTACCAAGGTTCCTATGAGAGCAACCATCAAAACTGAACTTTAGAAAATTTCTAGAGGGGGGAGACCATTTTAAATGAAGTCGATCAGATTGATGATTAGAATTCCAGGTTGCAGAGAAACCTTAAGGTAACTTAATTTGTTTCCACAGTTTTAGAAGAAGATAATTCCAAGAAAATACTGAAATATTGTTCATACAATTGAATATATTTTCATTTACTCTTTCTAAAATTGCATTCTCAATCCCATCTAGAATAGATTCTAGGTTTGATTTTTCGTTATGAAAAATGATCTTGTTACGTTCCCACTAGATGGCCCACACCACAATAGTTGGGATGCACTTCCAAATACTAGCAAATAGAGATCTTGAGAATAGAACTAGCCAAGATTGAAATATGTCCCAAAGACTATTTGGTAGAGGTAGAGACATTTGAAGCTTGTTCAACACAAAAACCCAACACTGATAAGCAAAGGGACACTAGAGAAGGAGGTGATCTGTAGAACCTAGCTCCTTGTTTCATAATTTGCAAATAAAAGATTCAACAATACCTAGCCTAGACAACCATTTGCTAGTCAGTATTCTTTTTCTAAGGGTTAGCCAAGCAAAACATCTAGCCTTGGGCAACATAGTGGAGTTCCAACAAAAGGAAAAATCTTTACACTTCCTGCTTGAATTATATTTTTTTTGTAGACCATAATAACCTTCCTTGATTGAATAATCACCACCTTTTAATGTGATCAAATTTCCACAATCCATCATAGCTTTGTAAATCAGTTTCTGGATTAGATTGTGTGACAATTTTTACCATCAACGTTTCGAATCACACTACGTGATCCATCATCAGGATGAGAGAGCAAGAGATGTCAAACAAAATAGGTGGAAGATTTGGTGAGTCTAGGCTAAATTTTCCACCTATTTTGTTTGACATCTCTTGCTCTCTAATCCTGATGATGGATCACGTAGTGTGATTCAAAACGTTGATGGTAAAAATTGTCACACAATCTAATCCAGAAACTGATTTACAAATCACCACCTTTGGTTGGGGCCTATATAACTATATCTTCCCTATTAGAAAGAAAAACAATTCTTTCAGCAAGAGAGTCCCTCAAGGAAAGGAGACTTGGCTGACTAAGAAGATGTGTTGGAGGTTCTTTCTAGAGAACCCTTCTTGAATGAATTTCAATAGCCAAAACATAGTCCCAAAAAGAGGAGCCCCACTTAGCTTTTAGGACTTGGCAAGCTTCATCCAAATTTTCTTGTCTACATAGAGGGGGAAATCCATTCCATGAGTCTTTCAAAAATGTTACTTTCTCTCCACTATGAATTTCCCAAGTAACATAATTACAAATAATATCCTTTGAAGATACCATAAAGTTCCATATGGTTTAACCTAAATGAGGATTAGACATAGTAAAAATTCTAGAAGGACTTGGAGAATCTAAATATTTTTCTTGCATGATTGAACACCATTTTGCATGAGATTTTGTATACATTTGCCACACAAGCTTGCCCCCAAAAGCCTTATTTCTAGTAGCAATATCATGCAACCCTACACCCCTAGATGCCTTATCATGAGACATTTCAAGAAAAGAAATAAGAGGAAGCTTCTTTTTATCTGACAAATTTTCTTTCTATATAAAGTCTCTGATAATCTTTTGAATTTGCAAGATTATAGAAGAGGGAGCATTAAGAATTGACAAGTACTAGTTTGGGATACCTATTAGGACAGCTTTAACTAGCAAAATATGGCCTAACAAAGATAACCATCTAGCTTTCCAAGTAGAGATCCTAGCCCTAATTCTGTCAATGATAGGAAGCCAAAAAGTTTTCTTGTTTTTTCCCATAAAAAAAAGAATTCCAAGATAAACAGATGGGAGGTGATCCACCGAGAAACCCAAAGTTGAAGAAATCCTCTGAGCTACTACATCATTAGTGTTGAAAATAATTTTTTTGGATTTTTTGGCATTGATTCTCTGACCAGAAACTTCTAAATATAGGTCCAAGGCATATTTAATATGGTAAGCTTCGTTTACATTTGATGTACCAAAAAGAAGAGTATCATCAGCAAATAAGGAATGGGTAATTGTGATAGATGTGCGAGGAATCAAAATTCCTTGCCATAAGCCCAAATGTGAAGATATATTGATGAATCTGCTGAAAGTGTTAGCCATAAGAATAAATAAAACTGGAGATAGAGGATCACCTTGATGAATCCCTTCAGAAGAGAGGAAAAAACCAATCGACTCTCCATTAATAATGACTGAAAACTAGGCACCAGAAATACAATTTTTGATCCATCTACACCACTTATCTAAAAAACCAAATTTGGAAATAAATTTAAAGAGGAATGACCATCTTACCCTATCATAAGACTTCATCATGTCAAGCTTGATCACAAAACTAGACAACTGATGAGAATTGATAGAATGAAGAGTCTAATGTGCAACAACAATGCCTTCCCATGTTTCTCTTCCTATGATGTCCCCATTTTGACAAATAATTTTATATTAAATAAGTATTGTATATAAAGTTTGTAATATTAAAATAATCAATGATGTATATAAAATATTATAATTATACTAAGATGAAAACACAAATTATTATATATCATAATAATATAATTATAAATATTATTATATAACTGTACATATATAAAAATATTATTTATATCTATATAATTAAGATATTTAATAATTATGCTATAAATAATATATACACATATATCAACTATTTTATGTATTAAAGTATATGACAATTATATCTATAATAAATATAAATAAATGATTCATATATAATATACAATCATTTATAATTAATATAATATATAATATATAATCATATATTATTTAATATATAATATGATTATATTTAATTAATATTAATATATAATATATAATCATATATAATTAATATTAATAAAAATTCACGACCCTTTGAAATACTGGATATAAATATATTTTCAAACATTAAGGAATACATCATAGGAAATATTATCAGATTTATAGAACTCAACAAGAAATCATCGAATGTCCAAAAACGAGACATTACAAATGGTATCAGAGCCACTTTCCTGCCATCATGTGGAAAGTATTCAGTGGAGAGTCAAAGAAATAGAGAGGAAGGGAATTATATAGAGTGATCAAGTTGATATGTTTACAGTGAGTAAATAAGGAAAAAAAAATTGACTAATTCTACCAAGCAAATGGCCCTACATCAATGGAAGATAAAGACGAGTTTTTGGCTTAACTAAACAAATATTATCTCCAAGCAAGAATTATCTACAAAAGAGAATGAAAAGAGACATATCAGACTTGGAATTACCTGAGAACTATATTTGTGAAGGGGGAACAAAAATGGGGACAACTTGGAGATATATCAGAGATGGGGGAAGGAAAATTGAATAGAGATAATTGGGAATTTTAAATCTGAGTGAACAAATATTTAGGAATGACAGGCATCTACACTCAATTACCATTATCGCCAAACAAAGGAAGCCATCTGCAATTACCATTATCATGAGAGTTAAGTAAGGACTTCATCTAGATCACAGACAAAGGATAGAGGAACAATGGACCAATGATTGATATTATGGGTTGAAAAGTGTATGATAGAAAAGTAGTAGTTTAATTAGGAGTGAAAATAATAAAGTTTTACCCAATCAATGTGTATATATAGTTTCACCACAAGACCAAATTGCTTATTGAAAGAAGATGCTCATCTTTGACAACAATCAGGTGCTTGCAAGGAAGCGTGATAAGGCCGAGACATTTCTACACAATTTTGTTGATCGAATGCCAACTAGATATTCCTACTTAGCCATCAAGGGAATCACCAACAACTTTGCATATAAATTGGGCAAAGGAGAGTTTGGTGAGGGGTTGGGAACAAAGATTGGAATTGTGCCTAATAAGATATTTGTAGACTTGCTAATTGGGAAGTACACTATGACAATAGACTAGCAAAGGGATTATTATAGATATTCAGATGCTCTAATGATCTCCTACTATTACTGGGTCTAGATTACTTCACCAAGTTGACAACCAAAATAGAAATTTTCATTACAATTTCACTTACCTCATCTAAGTTTTCTTATGATTTCAAAAATTTCTAGAATATGATATCAGCAATAGCGGGATTTGATATTGTATAATTGATATGATATTAGAAATGTTATTGCCACCATCGTAAGGTTGTGAAGTCAAGGGCTACATACTACAACCGTTCCAAAACAAGCAATAAAGAAAAATGAGGAGATAAAATTATAAGGAGTCTTAAAATGAAATAATCCTTGTTCATTTTAATTGAAACAACACTTACCATCACTAAAAGAGATTTTAATCTCTTCTTATATTCTTGTACAATTTGACCTTATTTAGGAAATTTGACCAAGTTCTATGTGTTTGCTAATACCCAAAAATTGAAGATCAAATACTGCAATGATAGCTTCAACACATTGTATAAGGTGTAGATTAAGAAAAGATGTGAAAAGAATAATGTGGAATTTTTGTGAGTGATACAAGGAAGACAACAACCTTTCTATTTGATAGAATGGTGAGATTGTATGAATCATCCACCGTGTGTTGTAGGTCGACGTTCAAATCACTTACAATTACATTGTAGTGAGAAGATGATGTATTAGTACCCTGACCCCCCCCACCCCCCACCCCCCTCCCCCCCATATTAAATAAAGTGAAATTCAAGCATATGAAGCATGCCATAGCTACGTAGGAAGGCCTGCAAGGTGTCTCTATGGGCACCAAAAATCTTAAAATTGAGTTTTATCAGGCCTTGGCCGAAACTTCATCAAAACTTAGATGTCGCACCTCATAAGTTAGGTTTGGTATTTAAGGCTACTATCATAAATAAATGATTCTAGGCCAAAAACAATATTTTTATGTTTAATATGGTGAGACATCGAACACATTTCAAGCAATAAAATCCTCAAAATAAATAGGGTAAGGAACTTAGGTGATGATTATTACGTGCTTTCAAACTGCTACTCCATTTCAGAAAGGTAAGGAGGTAACTTATATATCTTCTTCATATTTTGTTATCATATGAAAAATTGTTAACATAAGATATAGTTTTTAGTATCTTTTTGATTATTGACATATTTGTTATTGTAAAGAATATTGAATAGTCTATCAATTATTCTAGTTATAATGAAATGAAATTGTAAATTTCTTAACTAATGTAATCATAGAGGTGTAAAATTGATTATTTGAGAAATGATTTAGGGATTTCAAGTAGCTTTCCTATGGAGTCTACAATCAAGGAAGGTCTATAAGATGCCTTATTGTAGTACTAGTTAAGGGAAAGACTATATAGAAACACTATTGTATATAACTTTCCTATGGGATCTAAAATTAAGGAAGGTTTGTTAAGACACCTTATTGTAGTATTAGTTAAGGGAAAGGCCATATTTAACTTTCCTATGGGGTTTGCAATTAAGGGAGGTCTGTTAAGACACCTTATTGTACTATCTGTTAAGGGAAAGGCTATATTTAACTTTCCTATGGGATCTACAATTAAGGGAGGTATGTTAAGACACCTTATTGTAGTATCAGTTAAGGGAAAGGCATATTTAACTTTCCTATGGGGTATACAATTAAGGGAGGTCTATTAAGACACCTTATTGTAGTATCAGTTATAGGAAAGGCCATATTTAACTTTCCTATGGGGCCTACAATTAAGGGAGGTCTGTTAAGACACCTTATTGTAGTATCAGTTAAGGGAAAGGCCATATTTAACTTTCCTATGGAGTCTGCAATTAAGGAAGGTCTGTTAAGATACCTTATTGTAGTACTAGTTAAGGGAAAGACTATAAGGGCATCTATCCTTCCTATGGAGTCTACAATCAGGGAAGAGCTGCTATGATACCCTATTACAGTACTAGTTGAGGGGAAGATAGTAAGGGAATCCTACCACTTTCCTATGTAGTCTGCAATCAGGAGAGGACACCCTATTGTAGTACTAGTTAAGGGGAAGATAGTAAGGGCACCCTGTCAACTTTCCTATGGAGTCTACAATCAAGGGAGAGCGGTTAGGGCACCCTATTGTAGTGCTAGTTAAGGAAAAGATAGTAATGGTTCCTTTTCACAAGAACCTTTCTAGTAAAACACGCAATCGACTAAGTAGACCACCTCGTGTGGATGCCTAACACCTGCCACCAAGACCAAAGGGGTCAAAATATGCTCTTGGGCGTAGTATGGAACTGGCTTGGATTAACTTATTATTATTCAAATTTCTTTGAAGTTTATATATATTTTTATATGCATGTACTGATGCTTATTTTTTGGTTACAGGATGAAGAAGTATAGTCATTGCGCATTGTTAATTTTAGGATCGAACCAAGGTTATGTATTATGTGTCTTCATCGTGTCTACTTTGTGTTTTCATGATCTGTCTACATCGTGTATGCTTCATGTTCTCATTCAATGTATATTTCATAAATCTTTTGGTCTTTTGAATGCAAGTATGTGGAAAAGCTTGTGTATGAAAGATTTTTCTTGAGGGCAAGCAAATTCGAGAGGGGAGGACTATGATGTCCCCATTTTGACAAATAATTTTATATTAAATAAGTATTATATATAAATTTTGTAATATTAAAATAATCAATAATGTATATAAAATATTATAATTATACTAAAATGAAAACATAAATTATTATATATCATAATAATATAATTATAAATATTATTATATAACTATACATATATAAAAATATTATTTATATCTATATAATTAAGATATTTAATTGTCATGCTATAAATAATATATAGACATATATCAACTATTTTATGTATTAAAGTATATGACAATTATATCTATACTAAATATAAATAAATGATTCAGATATAATATACAATAATTTATAATTAATATAATATATAATATATAATCATATATTATTTAATATATAATCATATATTATTTAATATATAATATGATTATATTTAATTAATATTAACATATTATTAATATATAATATATAATTATATATAATTAATATTAATAAAAAGTCACAACCCTTTGAAACACTGGATATAAATATATTTTCAAACATTAAGGGATACATCATAGGAAATATTATCAGATTTATAGAACTCAACAAAAAATCATCAAATGTCCAAAAAGGGGAAATTACACTTCCTGGCATGAAACCACCTTGATCTAAAGAAATGATATGAGGAATAAATTGCTGCAACCTCATGTATATAGCTTTAGTAATCAATTTATAAATCATGTTGCATAAAGAGATAGGCCTAAAGTCAGCAAAAGAAGCTGATTGGTTATCTTTTGGAATAATAACAATGTTAGTTGAATTGAAGCTCTTGATCATCTTGGCATTCCTTCTCAACTCTTCAACCACTGTTAATAAATTAGAACCAATAAAATCCCAGCATTTTTGATAAAAAAGAGCTGTAAATCCATCAGAGCCTAGGGCTTTGTTAGGTGGGAATGAAGATACCACTTTTTTAATCTCTTCCAATGGGAAAGAAACAAGCAACATCCTATTATGATTTGCTATAATAAGAGGGGGAATACAACTAATAAAATCATTAATCAAATTTTCATCAATTGGATCCAAATGAGGGGGAGCTAAGAGATTTGAAAAAAAGAGAACACCTTCCTCCTTAATACCATTTTCATCTTCTATAAGATGACCAGATTTTGAGTGCTTAATTGAAAAAATAGTGTTAATTGCCCTTTTAACTCTAGCAATTTCATGAAAAAAATTTGTGTTCTTATTGCCATCTCTTAACGATAGTTCACAAGACTTTTGTCTTCAATAAATCTCCTCCTTGTTGCAAAGTTCCTCCCATTCTTCTTTCAAGTATTTTGCTCATAATATAAATCCAGGCTAAGGCCTTTTTGAATGATGACTGAATTTACCTTCTCAAGTTTTTCTGAGACATCTTGTTTTTGCTTGAACACATTTTTAAAACCTTTGCATTCCACTCCTTGATCATCCCTTTCATGTAACGAAGCTTTTTAGAGAACTGAAACATCTTAGGATCCTTAAAGGTTGGAGCATTTATCCACCAATGTTTTAAAAGCATAATAAAGTTAGGATGCCTGAACCACATGTGTTCAAACTTAAAAGAACTAGCCCAATTAAGATGTTGCAATATGTTGTTCTTTGATATCAATAAGTGGACTAGAAAATGATCTGATATAGCAAAAGGTAAGATTTTAGATTTAAAACTAAAACTCAATAGCTTCCACAATTGTGAAAACAAGAACCTATCTAGTCTCTTAGCAATTTCTAAAAATCCAATACGTTGATTAGTCCATGTGTATAATCCATTGTTAGGAAAAATTTCACTTAAGTTATTATCTTCTACAAATGAAGAAAAATCTTAGATAGTTCTAATGGGCAGAAAAATTTCCCCTTTCTTTTCAGACATTAGTAGTAATGCATTGAAATCCCCACCCAACATAAAATTCATTTCTCTTTCTTGCTAAATAAGATTTGTCAGTATAGCCCAAAGGTTCTTCTTATCATTTGTAGATGTGGGACCATATATGTTAAAGATAACAAATTTCAAATCAAAGCATTCAACTTTCATCAATTGCCAATTGGAATCTTGCCCAATAAGAATACCATGAATACTTTTAGCATTCCATAAAATTAGTAACCCCGAGAGGCCCCATGCCCCTCTACATGAACTGAAAGCCAATTATTCCATTTAGCCAATGTCATATCAAAAACTTGTTCTAATAATTTAGTTTCTTGAAGAAGAAGAATATCTCCTTTTGTAGAATCTAGCAACTGATTGATCCTACCTCTTTTGTCAGAGGCATTGATACCTCTAACATTCCATGTAATGATTTTGATTGCTGACAAGGAGAACCTGTCATTCTCCTTGTCAATCTTTTGATTGATGAAAACTTATCATCAAGAGTGGATTGAATACTAACATCCACTTCCACTATGGTGACAGAAGTAGGGGATTGATCTAATGACAAATGAATTGAGAAGTCAAAATACCCTCTATCTATGTTATTGCCATTTTGTTGAGAACTTTATTATTCTTGACCAGATGGATTCATCACATCTACATCATTTAATTCATTCAAAATGTGGCCTTCTTCAGATAGATTAGCCATCCTCATTTGAGATTCTACAAACTCATTGATCTAGAAATAATCTAAAGGAAGCTCCAATTTATTTATATAATTCAAGTGATGCGCTACTTCTAGATTAGTAGATGCTAACAATTTAGGTTGGATAAGAGCATTCATCTGACAATTATCAAATAATTTTGGATATAAGGAATTAGTTGTTCCTTCTTGTACTTCATTGAGACCTAGGGGATTTTCCACATTCACCAATTGAGTCCCATTTGGACAATTAGATTGATTAATAGACATTTTGTTATTCAGGTGAATAATTTCCATTACAGAAACTCATTCCTCAATTACAATTTCATGAATCAGATTAGATGCAAAAGTTGTTGAGAGAGCTGTGGCTATTTTAAAAAGTTGATGCCAGGGGATCTTCTTACCTTTTAGATCACTGATAATGTGTGAGAAATTAATAGTCTTGTTATGATAGGTGATATCATGCACTATCATGTCTAGTAGTAGATTAGGGATTTCATTAGGTTCTGAATTGTCTAAACCCATCAATAGTAATGCAGACTTAGAGCTTGTGCTCATATTTATATCATTTGTCCAATAATGCCAAAAGAAGTACAATAATGCTAGGACTTTAATTAAGAAATTAAAATCATTAGTGGGAACAAAATCTTGTTGAAAAGGAACCACAGCCTGACTAAGAAGAACCTAATTAGAAGCCACTAGATTTTGTGAATATGCTTGGAAGAGTTTTGCATTGGCCCATGCAAATTTTAAGGGATCTATGGAGTGATCACAACATATGTCTACATTTGGAATTTGATCTTGCAAATAGTTTGATGTAAAGTGACCCAAAATAGTCAAAAATGTGTCAACAATCTCTAGACTTTGAACCACAATGAGCTAATTCAAGGCACCCCACTTGGATTTCATCATGACACCCATTGGTTTGGGCTTAGACATGTTAAGTAACAAAAAAACTCGAACATCTCTCAGAAGGTTTTCATAGGGGATCAAATCATGCTTGATATAAATTCCTATCTGATTAGCTATAATTTCAATAATGTTGGGAGCCCTGTACTCCAATGGTAAAGCAGGTAGGAAAATCCAAAATGGCATGAATTGGGGTAGTGCACCATTAGGTTTGAAATTAGTTACCCATGAAATGGTGAATAAACCTTGCCCTTTACAAAACCAACCCTTATATTTATGCACAGAATCCCTAGATGCCTTTGAATCAAATAAAACTATAAAGTCATTGCACTGTGAATCAATGAAAAAAACTTCCTTGACTCCCTACAAAATAGATCTAGCCCAATCTAAAATAATGGATAATCGTAGTAGGTTAGGGACAAACATACCTATTAATGCAATTTCTTTAAGGAGATCAATATGCACCTCAAGGTAATGATCAAGAAATATTACAGATGGATATGAAGGCTTCATGGGGGAAGCATTGATATGTTCTAATCTAGATTCCTCCTTCCTCCATTCAAATCTATGATCCTTGCCCAAGCTACTATTTGGATAATATTGATCGTGCTCATGTCTATGTAAGTTTCCCTTAAAGGAAGAAAAATTACCTATAACCTTAGGCATCTTAGAAGAATCCAACCCTTGCTACTTTTTTGGATTGTGTACTTACCTTTTCCTTCCAATGTGGATATTATTTGGGAAAGTTAGAAACTTAGGTCTTTTAATATATTTTTTATTAGGAGATGAAATGAATGATGGCAGCCATTCTAAATGAATTGATTTGGACAAATGACGATCAGTTGGCTTAGAAGGCAGTGATTTGGATGAAGACCTTGAAGCTTGGGAATCTTTCCAAATGTCAAAGATCTTTGTCCTCTTAAATCGATTAAAATTTGCATATGATAGAGGCTGTTGGTGGAGCCTATCCCCGCGATGATTCATCCAAGCCTATGTAAATCTACCTCCTCTATTGCCTCTGCTAAACCCATACCCTCCTCTACTATGAAATCTCACTCCTCGCATCTTGCTCCTTAGCTATCTTCATAAATTGTGTAACCCTAAATTTAAATTGATCAAAGTCCTCCTCTACGGCTATTAATTAAACCATTAATATACTTAACTTATGGTTTCAATTATACTTTTTTCCTTTGTTAATAATATCTTTATAGGTTTGGTCTTGCTAAGTAAACTATATGAAATTTATTTAAAATCTTGAACTATTTCATAAATATTATCAAGTTTCTACATTTCATTTGAAAATCATAAAATTTTAATTTTCGATTTGATCTAGTATGTAACATCAATATTTCATACCACACTTTGTGATCCATCATAGTCTACTCTTCTATGTGTGCCTAGTTTTATGTTAATGATGGATCATAGAGTGTGACCTAAAATGTTGATGCTAAAAAAATGTACACAATTGAATCCAAAAGAAAAATTTAATACTTTTTATTTCATAGATTCTAAAACTTGACTAAGAGTAAAGTGATATTCTTTCTAGCTTCCTTGAGAAATACATGGTTAAACTTAAGTTATATATTTCTCTACTTTTATCATGTCAACTAATTTAGTCCTATGTGTTTCCTTCTATTAAGATGAAATGTATACACAAAGGACTTGATCTCTACACTAAATCCATCATAATGAATTGATGTTTTCTAGATAGGGATGAAGGTTGTGTAATCCTAGGAGACCCATATAAGAAATTATTGTTTAATATGAATTGATTAATAAGGTTATAATGATAAGAAAAATTAACAAAGAGAGTGCTTCTTGGAGGGTGAGTGAGGATTTTAGATGGAGTAGTTGTTGCAATGCTAAGTTTATGTCAACATATACTATGCATGTTTAATTTTTTATCGTATTAGTTGATGTGTACTATAGCCTTGTCATATTGGTAGAGATATTCACTAAAAGTTGTGACTATGATATTTATCCTTATCCTTTTTGGTGGCGGTTTCATTTGGTGTTTTCATATCCCTATTTTTAGATAGAATTTTATTAATAATTAGATAATATAATGTTAGTAAATAAATAATGATAATAAAATTATGTTAAAAATAATAATAAAATATAAAAATAGGAAATAATAATTATTTAATTTATATTATCAATGAAATAATATTTAGTATGATATTTTAAATAATAATGAATAACTAAAATCAAAATGAATAAATAAATAAATAAAATAAAATACAAGAGACAATATTGAAGAAAGTATGTTAACTTTCTAAATAGAATTTAATAATAAACACAAATAAGTAAGTAAATAAATAATATAAGATGGAATAATATAAATTAACTAAATCTAATAAAAAGTTAAGAGATAGTTAACAAATAGACATGATTCATTAAAATTAAGATATAAAAGGGAAGAGAGTTTATTTTAGAGAGGTGAAAAAGAGGAGGAGAAGATAGGAGTTCAAAAAGGAAAAATGAAAGACAAAAGTAATATGAAGAAAATGAGGAAGTGACTTTTTGAAAAGAAATTGTAGTATGAAAGGTTGTGACTCTTGAAAAAGAAGAAACAAAAGAATGAAATGAACCAAGAAAAGAGGAAGGTAAGAAAGATATGTTTATGGATTATATTTGTCTAATAATGTTTATAAATTTATTTATATTAATAGATCACACTTGTGAGTAATTTATGCATATACATATGTATTATATGTAAAGATGTATTTTGAAATGGATAAAACACATGATTTAATAGTTAATGGTTAAAAATCAAGAGAGTTCCTTTTTAGGAAAGATAGTGATCTTAATATGGTTAATAGCTTAAGATCAAGAGAGTCCCTTTGGGAAGAGAGTGATCTTAATCTAGTTAATAACTTAAGATCAAGAGAGTCCCTTTGAGAAGAGAGTGATATTCATATGGTTATAAGGATGGAATATTCTATAGAAAGGGTCACTCCATCAGTCATGTGAGCCAAACCCAACTCAGATCATTCAGAGCCCCCCATTATAGAATTGATTAAGTAGTTCATGTTACATTTAGAATCTTCACTATTGCCTTCCAGACTTTGTTTTAGAGTTCTAACTATGATAAACAGTTGGGAAGGTTTGTTTGGATGAAGGTTGCCCCATAAAATTCTAGGTGTCTTGATAAATGAATACCCAAAAAAATTTAGTGTTCTCTTTCCCTGCCCTATTATTTATGGGCAAGCCCAAATCATCCCATTAGATAGATTGATTTCCCCCATCTAGCCAATAGCATTTCCACCTACCTCCACCCCTTCCTCTCATTATTATACACCTAACTACTAGTGTGGTTAATAGAAAAGAGGGCCACCTATGCTAGAACATCTAGTTGGTCTGATCCAAAAACTAATGTTAAAATATGTATATGTGTCAAGGGTCCTAGAGAGAAAATGTCTCTTCTAGGGAGGACCTTAAAGGGGGCACTTCATAGAAGACAAAGAAGTAATCAAGGATCCAAGGATCCTTAAGAAGGTTATTGAATCCTGATGTGGAGACATCTTTAAGGTTGGGTTAGGATAGAGGGTAAAATTGTGAAATATATTTTATTATTGTATAAATGCTAACATTGGTTTTGCAGGTATTATTGTCCTTGTTAGTGGGGGCACTATGGTGAATTAATTGTTTGAGTTATTTCCTATTTGTCCCAGACTATTTCATTTATGTTTTGGCCCCAAAATTTACAATGTAGCATGTTTATAACATCCATTTGTACAAGACTATTTGAATATGGAGTTTTATATTAGCTTTCACGACATGTATTGTATTGAATAAGGTGGTCTATATTCTATTTCTTAAAATTAGGGGGATGGTTTCATGTGACCTATTTTAAATCTATTTTAGTTGACATGGTTAATGATGTATAAGAAGAGTGATGTTTTAAGCATTGGATTAATGAAAAAAAGAAAGATTTTGGAGGTACCTTAAAACACTTTAAAAATATTTATATAATATTTTCAATATAATTGCAAGCTCATTCTAGTGTAATATTGCATGTCCTTTTTCTTCATAATGAAACCCATATTTTACCTTCAAATATTCCAAGAATTCTACAAATTACTAGTATGGGTCCACCTATACGTAATAAGTTGATTCCCTTCTATGATGTCAATGGTGTATGTGGGATGTATCATTTTTCATCAATGCCTTCATCCTCATCTACTAGAAATAAAGTCTTGAATGAACATGTCTATGGGGGTCAAGATATCAAATTCCAACATGTGCTACTCTAGTAGATGTCGATCATGTGAAGGTGAAGTTCTAGTTAACTATATGTTTAAGTGAGTTGCTTCTTCTATCATGGTGCCCAATTTTACTCTTTATTTATGGGTTATTCTACATATTTTCTATTTATTCTATATGAAATAACCTTAATTTTCTTTAATTGAAGGACTCTAGTAGTATGGTTTATTAGTTAAGTTCATGGGTCTAGCCATAATCTTCTTAGTTCTCTATCTTATCACTTAGGGTTTACCTCATGTTTTACCTTATGACTTTTTAGTAATATCTATATAGGCTGGCCTTTTGTTAAAAAATAACAATTCACTATGACTAGCAAAAATACAACATTGTTTGAAACAAGACTAGTTAGTAGTACTAATAAAAACAACAACTACTAACAAAATTCAAACATTGATGAATGAACAAAACATAGATGGAACTAAAAGACAATAATAGAGAAACAAAACAACAAGGATAACTTATTTATAGTAGTGACAATATCCACTTCAATGAAAAATATTTTCTCCATAATTTCTTGGATAAGTTCAAAGTATTTGGAATTAGAAGTTGCTTCCTTTCTAAGATTCATATGTGTATGCTTTTCAAGAACTTCAAAAGAAGAAAAATGAACCTCTATCACAAGCTTGATTTTGAAAATTTTTTTATCTTGACCATACATCTCCATTCTCTCCATCAAATCCTTCAAATTTTTGATGGAAAACTTTAGTATCTCATGGCTTCGATAAAGGATATTGTGTAGTGCATCCTCAAATTTCATGCTTCTCTTCCCCCAAAGCTCTCCTAGAAACTCTCTATTCTTCAAACTTATCTAACTAGGATTTATTTCTTCTAGAGACCAAATTTTAGTTGTTTGTGTGGTACATGTAATGTTTGGATACAAATTTGATTAATATACACCTATATGTTGATGATTGAGTGCGTGAGTTTAATCAATAGTATAATTATCTATCATTTATATATTTTAGTGTATTGGTAAAAATGATATCAATGGTGGATTTATTATAATTTTATATACTCTAATAGTGATCCAATTTCTACTAGTAGTGAGACAATTTGTATTTTAATTAGGCACATTCATATCTTAGGCTAGTTAGCAAAGCTGTTAGTGAAATAATTCATAGTTGGGCTTTGTAAAAAATATGTTAACTAGAGTTACATTAATGTCATCTTAACTAGTGCCTTCTTTAAGTGATTTAGTTTCTTTATGGTTTCATATTATTTTTTCTTTCATGCAACTTCTAGTGCTCTTTGTGTTGGTGCTTTTGCACTTTACATGTTTACATATCTTGTCATTGTTTATATTTGTTACAGAAAGATCAAAAGGTTATATTTATTTTATTTATGAGCTTATCAGTAAATTATAATTTTTGAAAGTGTTGTAGATTAATTGATTCCTCCCCCTCTTTCTTACTTGACCTATTCAACAATTGGTATTAGAGCTCACTTCCTCAATATAAGGATTAATCACTTGATGTAGATACAACATTACACAAATTTAAATTTTTCTATGTTTGATGGATAAGACTATAGTACATAGAAATATTAGAGAAGAGGATATAATTTTTTTCCAATTATAATAATGATCTATGGGATAAAAATAAATTTAATTTGAAGTTTCCCAAATCTTTAAGAATCAACAAAATCACAAAGTCTGTGAAATTATAATTCCAATGCAACTTGAATGGGTAAAATCAGAGTTTAGATGCCAAAGTTATGGCTAGTTAAATTTTTGGTCAAACTACATTTAAAGGGAATCAAAGGTGAAGAATTAAACATCTCAAAATTGGTCAATACTAGTCTCAAATTAAATATCTTATTGAGATCTTTCCAACACTATTTTATTTGTTGAAAATGAAGTTAATATGTGAAAGTTATGGTCGTTTGAAGTTGGAAAGAAAATGAAAGTAGTGATGATGTCATCATGAAATCATCATCATAGTCAACAAATTTAGTTTTCATTAAATAATTTTTTTTTTGTGGATTTCCAACCCACAACCACCAAATCCCAAGATAGGCAGCCCACCAATGCACCCTACTTCCTTAATGGACTTTTTATAGCAATGACTTATCAAAACCACTTTATTGATGCACCATTACTAAACACTGGTTGGTGGGGGTTGAACCACTACCTTTCACCCAACCTAAAATATCTTAGACTACTTCTCCATTGAGTGCTTTAGAGATATTAGTGACATTCACTACATTTAACCTATGTGTGACTACTAATCCCTATTTAAATGGGGAATTTTATTTAAACAATCCCTTCAAATGGGATAAATCTAGAAACCATAAAATATCAAAATATTACTATAACGATAAGATATGGTAAAAAGGGGATTAAGTAGTTTTATTTTTTAAGCCTAATTATTGCTACTTTTATGTATAAAATGGGGGGTAGTAGGCCTTGGAATGACATCCTGGTAATGAAGAAGCAGATTATGATCTTGAAGACTTCTCATTTTTCCTATACAATGCAGAATTATAGTGATATTTTATGTTAAGGGAATATCTTGTAAACACTTGTAATTTATTTCTTGGACCTAATAAAAATAGTCAACTTATTGGAGAGGAACCTAGAGACATATTCTTACACCCAGAGAAACTCCATTATTAATTTCTTTCTTTCTTCTATCTCTCTACTCTCTTTCTTTCATATCATTTCCTTATTATGCTTTGTTCATTTCAGCATTTCAATTACGCTAATTCTCTTATTTAAATATTCAAATATACTTTAAGTAATTATGTTAAGAATTCCCCTATAACTATCCTAGATCCTAACTAGACCAAGTTTGGTACCTAAGCTCTTGTGTGACTAGTATTGCATATTTGAATGCTAACAAGATCTAGGATTCAATAAGATGAAGGAAATCTTAAGCAATACAATATTAAAATCAAGAAAAGAAGGAATAATCCACCATTAGAAATGGAATACAAAGGTGGTGGACAAGGTTTTGAAGACAAGAGTATCTAGAAGAGTTTTCATAATTTACAGACCATGGTAGAAGTCTTAGTACACAAAAGAGAAGAAAACATGTGAAGAGGTGCATCTTGTGGGGGAAAAGGGAAAAAGAAAGGAGGTGATCGTGATCTTCCAAACACACCTCCCTCATCTCCTTCTTCTACCCATTTGGTGTCTTCTGATATTTTTAAGGGTGGACATAAGCTCACAATAAAATTGGACATAAAGTTTGATTTTCTTAACTATTGTGTGGAATTAAAGGTTGAGAAATTAGATGAATGGATTCAACAAGTTGAAGTCAATTGTAGAGTAGAAAACATCATAGATGATGCTAATAGAATTCCACTAGCTAGTCTTTGGTTAGGAGGTATAGCTCTAACATAATGGGCAAGTAGGACTTGGGATGAAACTTCATAGCATGGTAAGTTCGATTTATCTTGGTCAGAACTTGTTAGTGCTCTTAAGAAGAAATTCTATCCACCGACCCATGTGGAATAGTTAATGATGAACTAGAGATGTTTTAGGCAAGGGAAAGGTGAGTCTATCTAAGAGTACACCCATGAATTTTGAAAGAGGGTTATTTCATTAAATTTCCCATTGTACACCCATGATACTTTACTCAAGTACATAGGAGGTCTTCACACATACCTTAGACATGTTGGAAATATTCTTAACAATGCTAAGTTACTGAGAGGGGAGGGGTGAATCAGTAACTTCTAAAACTTCTACTATTTTAACTCTTAATCCAACAATGCAATTAGCATTTAATCCTTAACATATAATCTGATCTAATTGTATGCATAAGGAACTGAAAACATGAAAGCATTCATAACACTTTGACACAAAGATTTGGTGACCCAAAAATGTTCCAAATAGAAAGTAAAATTGAGGTGGGGATGATACCCTCAAGCTTTAATACTATAGTATAAATTTTTCATGTTAAGGCATACATTGATCACTTCTGATGATCTACCCTATTAGGAGCAATAAGGACTACTAGGTCCACTTTGTGAAAGGATTTACAAACATACAATGAAGTATGTACTTAGTAAAGAGATTTACAAAATATTGTAAGATCTATCTTAGTAAAGTATTTGACTGATCCACCTATTAGGATGAAATAGTAGCTGATCTCTAATATGTAACTTGGTTTCCTAAATGAGATTCCTTTGACTGTACAAATCACCTTGCTATGATAGATGAATCTTTGCTGCTCCTTATACTATTGTAGTCTTCATAATTCACACTTTTTTCTCTTTTTTCGATTATTGCATTGATATGAACATACACTAGATGTGATATAATACACTACATATATACCAATCCAATTATACAAATTACAAAGTTGGCCACTATACAAGTTAACACAAATATTACAAAGTCGGTTCAAGTGTAGAGACTTGGGATCTGAAGACTGACTGGATGAAGTTTTGATACTCAACATCCACTATCAATGCTTAGCATGGTCATGCACTCATAAGATGTAGAGGCTCAGTCCATACTAATCACTTTCAAGTAGTCTTGAACTCGGTCTGCATTGATGACTTAGTAGATATTGTGAAACTCGTCATATAAACTGAATCACTTGTTTACCTTTGCATAGCTTGATAAACACTATCACCTCAAGCTTAGTATAAACTGAGTCACTTAGTTAATACTAAGTAGCTCGATTAACACTAGAATTGTATCACATAAACTACAAACTTAGTAAGCACTGCATAGCTTGGTTTGCACTAGTAAACGTGACATACACTGAGATGCTTGGTTTACACTATTGATATTCACTATAACTATAACTACTCTGTAAACACTAGAATTTGTCCAAAAGAATCAGTAGCAATTGTAGAACTTGGTGACAATTGAAATGCTTGGCGAATATTGTTAACTATACAATAAGCTTAGAATATACTTACAATTTGAATAAGTGTGTCAGTAATAACAAACTTAACTAATATGTCAACAATCTCCCCATTCGGCATTAGTGACAAAAACACTTATCAACCAAAACTAAATTCAAAAAGTTTCCTGCATACCTTTGTCCATCACCTAATTATTCTTAACTTAGTAGAGTATACTATTTTTGAGATTTTTTAAAATTGGTTTTGTAAGTTATATATTTGTACATTTAAGATTCTTTCATATAGTATACTACACATCTTCTTGCTATATACAACATATACTTATTGTACATATCTTTCTCCCCTATTTCTTTTACAACTTATTGCATTTTCTCCCCCATAACTTCTTACATCTTTGTCCATATGTTTCTTCCTATAAATCTTTCTCATATCTTCTTATTCACAGTATATACTTCCCCTATACATATATCTATCTCCCCCTTTTTGACATTAATGCCAAAGATTTATTCTATTTATTTATATGTTAACACAAAAATGAGATAAAAGTTATGAATGTACCTTGAGTATGATTGCCAAGGTCTTGTCCCAGTCCTCTTGTAGGACCTTACTTTTATGTAGTGCAATTTGCACTTCTACAAACAACTCTATCATATGGTCTACTATGGAGAAGTTGTTGTCATGAATGAGAGTTTTAGAATGTCCAATTTGTTTCTATAGTGCATCCATGTTGGGAAGAATCATATTTTGTATATAGATACTAATGTAGATCCAATCCTTGTTTCTTCTCTAAGTAGTTCTGCTTGCATATCTGTCAAAACCTTATCTTCTTGAAGTGTGTAGAACTTGAACTAGGGTCAAGCTACAACTATTGAGTGCTTGCCTTAAGGTCTTCATCTATCTTGGACAATTTGTCCTTTATTTCCTTGGTAAAATTAGAAACATCACATAGTTTAACAAAAAGTGATGATACATTTGTACAATATGTTTCTAGAGAACCCAAAATTGTAGAGAGTTCTACTTGATAGATAGCTCTTTGTTGAACAATGTGCTCCAACACTTTATTTTCAATTTTCTTTTCTTCCTTATCTAATAACTTATCTTTCCCATTAATATCTTCATTGAACTTTAGGACTACCTCTGCTAATTGATACAAAATTGGTTGTCAAGAATCAATGTCTACACCTGTAGAGTCTACCAAAATATTCTTTGTATCCTCAATAATTTTAAATTCTTTATCCCTTTCCTCTCTTAATCTCTATTGTTTGGCTTTCTTCTAGAAGAGTTCACCAAATTTCTACATTTGGTCTGGAGTGAGCTTGGAAATTTCCCAATTTGGGATTACAATTTCCTCATCTAGGTCTATTTCTTCCTCCACCTCTTTTACTTTACCCAAAAATTTTGTGCTCAGTTGAGCCTTGGTCTTAACTATCCTTGCACTTATTGCTTGTGTGCCCATAATAGAAATAATTGTAGACATACTAGGACTAGCTTTAAAAACTAATACTACACTTATTGAAGGAATACTAACAAAAATACCTAAAGAATCCAAAATTGATGCAACAACCATAAATGTGTCCAAAATTGTTGTGCTCAAAATTGATGTAGCCAACTCAGTAGAAGAGGGAAGAGTCTATAGCTCGATAGATGAAGTAGAAGTCACTTCAGTCAATGATGTGCTGAGCTAAATAGGAGCAACGAGTGAATCGAAATTTGGGTTGTCATTGGTGGCACAATCAATCTTACTAGGGTTGTCTATGTGCTTCATATTATCACTAATTTTCTTGGAAAGTGAGCAAGTGAGGCGATGACTGCTATAGTTATCTTAACTAGATCAATTTCCTCATCATCTTGTGTTGCTTCCTTGGTAGCCTCTTGCTCTTGTTCCTCTTCATCTTCTACGTTATCGAAATGTATTGGCTCTTCATCATTTCCTTCTTCATCCTTTTCCTTATCCTCTTCATCATCATCATCATTTACATTCATAGGAAAATCACTCAATTCATGAAGATGATAATTTTTTTTCCAAGAGTTAGTTTCATTCCTTACAATATGTTCAATATCTTTCATCAGAATCAGACAAGTGTTGAATTTTAGATTCTTCTTCATTTTTCATTAGTGACTCTTTTAACTCTACATTTGATATGCTTAGTATAAGTTGCTTCAGAGTTTTCCCATAGATGACTTTAATAGTTTGTATGGAAAATTTCCATCTTGGCTTAATTTTATCCATAAAAATATTAGGAATCTGAGAAGCAATTTGGTTTGGTGAATATTTCCATTTACCCATTTTGTCCATCACTGGATCTTCTATCTACTTCTACTCTTCAGCTATTTTGATTTCATACTTTAATGCCTTAAACTTTTTTATACCAAATCTAGCTTCCAAATCTTTCAATCTGTCTTGGAATGGGGGTGGAGATTTTCTGAATATAATGTCTCCTCCTTCCTTGTCAAATTTCTTCCTAGAGGATCTTCATGTAAATATCGTAGTAGATGGCTTTGGTGGCTTGGTGATAATTACCTTGCCCTTCTTCTTTAATGGTTCTTCTTCCTCAGATCCTTCCTCATCCTTTGCTTCCTCATCCTCACCTTTTCCTTTGGTCAACAAAAGGGTAGAACTTGTTTTCAGCTTAGCAAGTCTTTTCTTTCCTTTTTTAACTACATGAGGGAGCTTTATTTCTAGTTATATCCTAGCTTTTGCTTCATCATATGTACTAAAATATGAAGCCTTAGGATCAACTAGTTCATTAACAATTGCCTCAATGATGTCTTTAGTTTCATCAATATTAACCTCATATCCAAGAGGTTTCACCCATGCTATTCTAGGCCTGACTACCTAAATGTATACTTTGTCACTATCCACCATGAAACACACATCATCCTTATAATCTTCAACAAGTTTCTTGGGGATTCAACATCTATTGTTCATTTTCTCCTTGAAAGCATCAAAATAGTTATCCATAATACTATTATGGTTCCTCAGTAATAAACTTGTTGATCTGATATAGTACTGGTGCATCTTTTCTCCACACAAAAAAGCCTTTTGAAGGGAAAAAATTTTGAACATAAAACAATAAAAAAGTTAACAAGGAGCCAAACTTACATGGGTTATTCTTTGATGTCTTGATGCTTTCCATATTCTTGTTGAACTATATCAATAGAAGCTCAGCAAGGTCAAGTGAAAGATTATTCTTGACCACCTTGTAAGAAAGGTCAATTGCTTCATAAGGCACATTGTTTAACCTGCTAGAGCTATTGATATTATGTGCTATGATATGCATGTCAAACTTTAGTTCCATATCAGTCACACTACATATCTTCATGCCTCTACTATCCCATTCTACTAGAGTTTTCTTCTCAAGTTCATCCTGACCTAGGGTTTTGGTTGTCTTAGCTTTGGCAAACATTGGGAGACTAGTAATTCAATGAATTGCCTTCTTTGTGATCAAAACTAGTTTTTCCAACCACAACTGCCCATTATGCAGCTCACTAAGGATAAACCTAGTCCATTTTACTTGAAACTCATGGGGCATGTGAGGGATGTGAGTTAACCCTTTAGTTTCTAGTTGTTGCTACTCAGGTTTCAAAACTTCATTTACACATAGTTTATCTAGGGCATCATCCATTTCCAAAGTGCCAATCTCTTGAATAACACAATTAAAGTGAGTGCAAATATCATTGATCAATAGTACCTTTGGAGGGATTTGATACTGCACTCCACTCAGATCTAGGGTGTGGGTGATTGCAGGAGTAAGCTTGATTTCTGGTGACTTCCATTCCACTCCATGAACCAACATATCTAATCCTTTCTTTTCCTTGATACTACTAGATGCCATCTTCAATTCGTAGGGTTTGAGAGAATTCAAAATCTTTCACTGATAATTTGCTCAAATCGCTTGGATGCTCTAAAGATCACACTTTGAAATAGCTCTCAAGAATTTTATGGTAAGAATGACTTTGATTCCATGCCTTTTATCAAAATATTTCCTTAAATGCTTCAATATGAAAGGTATACTGATTGACATCATGTTGATATTCTGTCATCCACTTCTTTGCATTAAAAACTTAGCAAATTTTTCATGACTCGATAACCATATGCATCTTCATTATTCTTGACCTCGCTCAATAAAGTCTTTTGTTATTCATTAACCATATAGAATTTAGTTACTCTTGACCTTACTCGGTAGACAAGGTAACTTGGTAGACACTAGTACTCTTTTACTTGGTGATCCATTTGTATCCTGAATATAGACTCGGATCATTTTGTTCTTTCAATTTGGAACCATTTTGAATTTTTTCTTTGGTAGCATAGTCCCAGTTTCTCCTTTGAGAACTTAAGTAGAAATGGTAGAGTCACCCAATTCTTAAGTGACTTGATCACCATTTCTTGGACTTGTATTCTCAATAAACTTTAGAACCCATTTTTGTCTCATCTATTCTCAGATGTTATCAACTTTTTCCTTCTTCTCATCTTCAATTCTACCAGTATTCATACAACTCTTGGCAAGATAAACAAGTTCTGTACAAGTGAAACATCTTTTAGTGGTATCTCGTTTCCTCAAATGATGATTTACACAATTCATTCCAATGTGTCCAAATTCTCCACAATAATGACATCTACACTAGGTGTTGTAGTCCCAACCAAATATTTCTTTCACAATTTTCTCTACTAGATTCAATATATTGGTTTTGCATTCTAATGACTTGTGTCCATGTTTCTTACATTTGTGACATTTTCCTTCAAATCTTGGTTTCTCTTTGCATTCATTAGTCTAATGACCATTTTGATTGCACTTGTAGCATTTTCCATTGAATTTTTCTTTTTCATTGCTCCAACATTTGTTTGATGTATGACCTATCTTACCAAAGTGATTAAAAGTAGGTTTTTGATTCTTGTGAGCTCCTTGCTTGGATGATTCTCTTTCTTCTGTATATCCAATTACTTCTTTTCCTTTTTGTCTATAGATATTTTACTAATTCAATTGATTCATGTCTACTTGGGATTTCATCATTCTTTCATTGATTTGCCTTTTAGAGTTTAGATCATTTCATAATCTTTCATTTTCATATTTTAGGCTTGTGATTTCTTCATTTGGATTGGACAGTTGATCAATAAGGTCTACTTGCTGAAGGGATTGGTGCTAGATTTCATTGTTCTTTCCTTCTATCTCTTCTTTTATCTGATTCTTTTGCTCCACGACTTCCCATAGCCTTACTAATTGAATCTCTTGTTCTCTTCTTAGTTTTCTTACTTCTTCTTATAGGGAACCATTCTCTTTTAGGAGTTCTCTGATTTCTTCATTGGCTTCATCTTGATTACTTGAATAAAAATATTCAATCTTTTCTTCAATGTAGGGCTGATCATTCATTTCAATTGCAAGTTCTTTTCTTCTTTTCAATGATTGAGAGAGTTGCTTCTTTTCTTTCTTAGGCTATTTCCAAATCTAACTTTTCATTGTCAATATCTTTGTCAAGTCTAAATGTCTCCATGGCTTTGATCTTTGCTCAAGCTATTAAACTTTCTTCTAAGAACCACAATGCTCTGATACCAGTTGTTGGAAATATTCTTAACAATACTAAGTTATTGAGAGGGAAGGGTCGAATCAGTAACTTTTAAAACTTCTACTATTTTAACTCTTAATCCAATATTCCAATTAGAATTTAATCCTTAACTTATAATCTAGTCTAATTGTATGCATATAAGGAATTGAAATCATGAAAGCATTCATAACACTTTGACACAAAGATTTGGTGACCCAGAAACCTTCCAAATAGAAAGTAAAATTTGGTTAGGGATAATACCCATAAGCTTTAGTACTACAGTATAAATTTGGCTTGTTAAGGCTTACATTGATTACTTCTAATGATCTGCTCTATTAGGAGCAATAAGGACTATTAGGTCCACCTTGTGAAAGGATTTACAAATATACATGTAGTTGATAAAGATATTTACAAAAGACTATTAGGTCTACCTTGTTAAAGGATTTGACTAATCCACCTATTAGGATGAAATAGTAGCTAATCTCTTATCGGCAACTTGGTTTGCTGAATGAGATTCCTTTCAAATTACAAATCACCTTATATTGTTGTAGTCTTTGTAATTTGTAATTTCTACTTTTTATTATTATTGCATTGATACACACATATATTGGATGTCATATAATACACTACATATATACCAATCTAATTATACAAATTACAAAGTCAGGCTCTATACAAGTTTACACCAATATTACAAAGTCAGCTCAAGTATAAACACTTGAGCTTTGAAGACTAACTCAGTGAAGTTTTGATACTCAACATCCACTATCAATGCTTGGCATCATCATGCACTTAGTAGACATAGAACCTCATCCATACTTATCACTTTCATTTAGTCTTGAACTCAGTCTACACTGGTGACTCGGTAGATACTGTGAAACTCATCATATAAACTGAATCACTTCTTTACCTTTGCATAGCTTAGTAAACACTATCACCTCAAGCTTGGTATAAAATGGGTCACTTGGTTAACAATGAGTAGCTTGGTTGACACTAAAATTGTATCACATAAACTATGAACTCAATAAGCACTGCATAGCTTAGTTTGCACTAGTAAACTCAACATACACTGAGATTCTTGATTTACACTATTGATATTTAATATAACCGTAACTACTTGGTAAATGCTCGATTTACACTATTGATATTTAATATATCAGTAACTACTTGGTAAACACTGGAATTTGTCAAAAGGACTTAGTAGCAACTATAGAACTTGATACAACTAAAATGCTTGGTGAACACTATTAGCTATACAATAAGCTTGGTAGATACTTACAATCTGAATAAGTCTATGTCACTAATAACAAACCTGACTACTATGTCAATAAGAATTCCATTTTGGTTTTCAATCTATGTAATCTAAATAAAGTATGTGTACAAGTGACACATTTAGAGTCAACGAGTAAGGGTACTTTCATTGACAAGTTTGATAAAAAAAAATTAAAGTTTGAAGGAAAATTCAAAGAAAAAGAAAATGGGAAAAAGAGAGCTATAGTAAAGGAAGATGGTGAAAAATCCACATGCTCACATTATAAGAAAGAAGGGCATGATGATTCTATGTGCTAGAAGTTGCACCCACAAAAGAGGCCAAAGAGATATGATGGAAACAAATGCAAACAAAAAACTACTGCTATAATGCAACAAGATCTTTGATCTACCTCTAGAGATGAGATAAATATTTTTGCTGCCAAGGTCCAAGAGAAAGGAAAAGGTATATCTCTTTCTCCAACTATAGGTTCTTCTAATATAAGTGCAAGTACAAGTAAAGAATCTTCTCCTAAGAATGATAATCAAAGGAATGAATTATTTCATTTTTAGGTTGTTGTCAAACATAATAAGGTTGATATTTTGTTTGATATGGGTTCTTGAGTTAATTTGATATCTGAATAAGTTGTTAAAAAGATTAAATTGACTACAACACCTCATCCAAAACCATACCCTTTTGGATGGGTTTGCAATGATGCATAGTTACAACTAAATAGGCAATGCAAAATGAGATTTTCTATTACTACAAACTTTGTAAATGAGGTAGAAGTTGATGTAGTCCCTTTATAAATTTATGGTCTTATGCTTGGGAATTCATACCTATATCATTGTCAAGCTATCTTTTATAGGGAGGGAACAAGTATCATCTTTTTAAAGACAAGAATGAATTAATTATATGAGTACATAAGATAGAGACTAAACTTGCACTAGTTAATGCTGGTCAAATATAAAGGTTGGTCAATTCCAATAAGAATTTTGTGTTAATGCATGTAAAATCCAAAGAATATGAAACATATGAAGCACTAAAGGAGTGTCATCCTAAAAATAAGTCTAATATGGTTGAGGTTGTTTCCTCTTATGATGAATTATTTCGAGAACTAGAAGGATTGTGCCTAAGAGAGATCCAACATGAAACTCAGTTGCGGTAGGATGTGCCACTTCCTAATACTAGCATGTAATGTTTATCAGTTCTACAAAATCAAGAAATTATAAAGTAGGTTCATGAGCCAGGTTAGAAAGGATTTATTCATCCTAGTAATTCTCCTTGTAGTTCTCCTATTGTGTTGGTTTCAAAGAAAGATGTTACTTGGAGAATGTGCATTGACTAGAGGGCTTTAAAATAAGATTACAATAAAGAACTTATATCCTCTTCCAAGAAAGATGATTTACTTGATTAGTTGAAAAATGAAATTTATTTCACTAAGTTATACCTCCATATTGGATATCATCAAAATCAAATTGTAGAGAACAATATTTGAAAAACTGCTTTTAAGACAAACCCTGGACAATTTGAGTGGTTGGTCATGGCCTTTGGTCTTTGTAATGCACCACCTACATTTATGAGAGTCATGAATGATGTATTTTGTCCCTTGATTAATGATTATATTATAGTTTATTTAGATGATATCCTTGTATTCAGTGAGTCTTACAATGATCATGTAATTCATGTAAAAGAGTCTTGAATGTATTGTGAAAAGAAAAACTTTATGTAAAGAATCAGTATTTTTAGTGGCTAATATTCACCAATTGGCTAATTTTAGAATTTTTTAACTAGTAATTTGACTAATAATCTAATATTAAATGAAACCTAAATTGCCACATTTTAATAAAATTTATTTCTAAAATATTTAAATTGCTCAATAATTTATTTTATTAAAAAAATCAAACTCAAAGATTCACCACAATATTCAATACATGATTAGATTTGATTCACCTAAATATTATATATTATTAGTGAAAATAAAAATTAATCACAAATAATTATCATTATGATTAGTTATTTTGTATATATATCACCAATATTTAGTTTTTGATTTAAAATATAATGTAATGATCCTCATAATATTCCATGACGTAAAAAATATTCAATTTTGATTTGTAATATTTTATGGTGATTAATGAACTTCCCATCATTATTAAGACTCAACAATATTTTGTACACAAAAATTATGATTCCAAAATAATTGCCAATATAAATAATATTTAATGTAAAACATAGAGAGATTCGCCATTAGAATTTTTTTTTTTTTCAAAATAATGAAAGATCTGCCAACATTTTAAATATCTCTTTTTAAAAGGTGCTTTCTTAAATATTACCTTGGCAAGGATGCCTAAATGTGAATTTGTAAAGAAATCATTAATGTACTTAGGCTATGTCATAGGGGGTGGTCAACCAAAATTAGACCATGTGAAATCCAAATGTATTGTAAAATGGCCTAATCCAAGCACAATTATAGAAGTCGTGAGTTTTTTGGTTTTAGTCTATTACTAGGGGGAATTGATTGCAAACTTCTCTTATATTGCATCACCATTAAACACATTAACAAAAGGCTAATGACACTTTGAAGGAAAAGTTGAGCACTATGATAATTCTAGCTTTACCAAATTTATATGAACCATTTGAGATTGAGACAAATGCAAGCATATTTTCCATGGGAGTTGTACTAATGAAAGGATGTAAACTAGTCTTCTAGCACTCTAAAACTTTTTCACAAGTAGTAAGTAACTATCCCACTTATGATATGGAACTTTATGCTTTAGTTTAGAGTGTTGAGAAACATAAGCACTAAAAAATAGGAAAATAAACTATAATCCACACTGATCACTAGCCACTTCAATATTTGCACTCACAATTTAAGCTAGAACAAAGTGGGCACATTTAGTGAATGGGTTTTCTACAATAATTTCATTAGTAATTAAGTATAATAAGTGTTCCCATAACAAAGTAGTAGATATTATCTTTAGGCCTCCTATTAAGAATGCGTTGGTAATCTTTAAGAATAGTTCTATGTTTAATGAAAGCTTTTAGTAACAATATGCTAATGATGAGAACTGTAAGAATATCTATGCAACATTAATTGAATGTAGACATTTAGAAGAGAAAGATTAATATGTGTAGAATACCTTGTTGTAAGACTTGGGAAAACTATGCATTCCTCAAGATGAATGGGAAAAATTAATCTAGGAAGCACATACCTTTTTGATTGGAGGATATTTTGGTGTGTTAGAAATGGAAAAAGAAATCTGTAAATAAACAATACCAGGAAAGAATCTAAGTGAGTAAATGCATGAAAAGATATTACCATAAAATAGGAGAGAGAAAGCTTCAAGCTCCAACACCATGAGAGAAGATATTTGGAAAGGAAAAAGCAAAGAAAACCCCTTGTGACATTATGAATGAGGCATGAAAAGCCTAAGAAGGAAGAGAGAGAGAGATAGAGAGCAATGCTCATACAATATTTGAGAAGAGGAAGAAACCTCATTGTTAAATGAGAGAAGAGGGTCATCTCTTAAATAGAGATGAGAGAGAGGAGTTAGAATGTAACTCCCATGTCTATGAATGCCACCATTCATAAGTGTGTGAGGCTAAGTGTGAGATTCCTCTTAAGGAGGAATAATCTAAAATTAAAAATTACAATATATATTTGTCCTCACATATTCCACTAGATGACAAAATAAGATGTAGTGGAAAAAGGACAAAAAAGAAATATATTAGGATACCTTGGCTTATATCCTAATATATTACAACAATAAAGAAATGAGTTCTAAACTTGGTTTATAAATATACCAAGGAAAGATTACAACTTCTAACACCCCCCTTTAATCTTTACTTGGGGTAATTACATGAAAGGGTATTAAACCCATATTTTTTACAAAAAACTGCAACTTAATCTTCAATATGAAGTAATTTGATTGTCTTAAAGCCATATGGTACATTTGTAGATCCAAGAGAAGTATATGAGTCCTTTGAATGTGGAAGCATAGACACATCTTCATATGTGAAAAATCGAGAAGGTTTCGTGATGGATCACCTGAAAAAAAGGAGAACAACAAGAGAAATATCCACAAGTAGAATGCCATCATATATGCAAATTAGAAATCCTTTTGAATAAGAATAATAAAGTTCTCATAGAGAAACAATGAGTAAAACATGTTACTAGAAAACAATGGAGATAACCCGATATCAAGATAAAGTATATGCTCAAAAAATTGTCAACAAGGACAAATTGAGTAAAAATAAATGAATGTGTTCACCAACATGCAATGGAGTTAACATGATATCTAAAATAAGTCATAAGCTCAAAAATGAGCATAATATGAGTCAAAATGACCAATCTTTATGAAATAAGTCTCTCATGAAAGAAATATACTAATGCACTAATGACCACAGACAAGGCCAACTAATGAAATCTGCATCAATATTGCGTCAATCACATGGATATAGACAGTCCATTAATGAGTCATCCCACTACAAGTGAATGGGTCGCGACTCCATCACCTACATGACCCATGATCTAGGCAATAAAGAATGTAGAACATTATCACATTGTATATTGATCAAAGGAATATAAGAGAGACAATAATAGATAAGTAGAACATGTGCCTCAAGCACTAAATAATTCAAGTTACAGTTTTGCAAGAATTATAGCTGAAGTGGACCAAAGGAAGGGTTTATGAGGAGTAACAACATATTTCCTTCAAACAAGAAATTCAATTATCTGAATTTGGAGGGGAAAACTCCAATAATAACATCCTCTTCATTGAGGAGCAAAAATGGAACAATATGGAGGGAAACTCCATAAATATCAACTTTCAAAGTGGAACCAATAGAACCAAACAGAGGGAAACTCCATAAAGATATTATCCTATCAAAGTAGAATAGATAGGATCCAATGGAGGGAAACTCCATAAAAAATGAGTGCATACCAATATAGGATGGAGGTATACTCCATGGGCTAGATAAGGAAACTATGTATCAGTTAGACTGAGGGGACCTACATAGTTAACCTTGAAAAAATATTAAGCTCCGTATGCAACTCAAAAAAAAATCATATAAATCATGTATAGCAATGGTATAAAACCATAAAGTGCCAACATGGGCATAGAACAATGCTATAAAAGCATAAAAGTGCAACCATGTGCAGATAGATCAATTAACTCAAATCATTAAATAATGAAGGCAATAGTGTAAGATACTCATAAACCTGAATAATTGATATAGAAAAAGTATTTGGAAGAGCAATAAGCATAAGTTATCAGTTAAAATCTCCATGCAAGGTGAACACAAGTGAGAAGGTATAATGGATGGGCCCACCATCAAAGACAAGAATCCTGAAAAAGGAAAATGAGGATATTTAAAAAAAACTTAACTTTTTATGTTAAAAATAAAACTAAAACTTTGATTAGTTTTAATTTTTAATTCTAAGAAAATTTCTCAAAAAAAATCCTTAACTTCTCCTTTTTTACTTAAAATCACGTAAAGGAGTAAGAGAGATTTAAAATAAAGTATTACACTTGTCTGACAATGAAAGATAAAATGCCAGAAATAGATTGACAAAAGGCAATGATAAAAGAAATGAATGATTACATGCCAAAAATAGGTTGAGAAAAGGCAATAATAAAAATAAATGATGCTTCTGTCAAGAGCCTAAAAAAAGAAAAGAATCTTGCATGAAAAGACAAGAAAAGATGAGCAATGATCTATTTTTTTATTTTTAAAAATAGAGAATAATAATTGCACAGAGAATATTCTAAACATGCAAGAGACAAAATTAGAAATTTCAAACGTGCAGATATGAAAAGACGAAAAAGCATAGTTCTAATCATGTTTAGAATATGAAGAATGTAGTAATTATTATGTTGCGCAAAATTATTATCATCTACGGTCATAGCTCCCCCTACTCTGCAAGATGACCCAATACCTTACTTTCGAGTATTAAAACCTCAGGGTCCTATTTTTCTTTGAATATGTAATGAATGTGATTTGAAAACTTGGAGACCTTTCATGCCACCCCGGTTCGAAACTCGAGAAACCCTAATCCACACTCAAAATAGCCCAGCAAGGGAAAACACCTGATATAAATAGCGTCAGGCACACAGATATCAATTCAATTTAAGAAACCAGAGAAGAAGAAGAAGATTAGATCAGAGAAAATGATAGAGGTAAATTGCCCAGACTGCAAAAAATAGACCGAAGTGGTGTTCGATCATTCGGCCGGATACATAGTTTTCCTGGAGTGTGGGCTTGTGCTAGAGGCTCACTCCATTGATGAGACCTCAAAGTGGAGGACGTTCACTAATGAAGCGGGAGATAATGATCCAATGCGTGTGGGAGAGCCATCGAATCCTTTGCTCACTGATGGCGGCCTCTCCACTGTGATTTCCAAGCCTAATGGCCAGTCTGGAGATTTTCTTACCTCTTCACTTGGACACTGGCAGAACCGCGGCTCCAATCCCGACCGCTCACTCATCATGGCATTCAAAACCATCACCACAATGTTAGATCGGTTGGGGCTTGTTGAAACTATAAAGGATCGAGCAAATGAAATTTACAAGAAGGTTGAAGATTCAAAGTCAATCCTTTCGCATATCTTCAACTACTGCAGACCTTCAGATCGAAGAAATGTGGTTTCATGGACTGCAATGATTGTAGGATATACACAAAATGGCATTTTTGATTAAGCTTTACATATTTTTAACGAAATGACTCAACCAGACGTTATTTCATGGAATGCCATGATTGCAGGATATGTACAATTTGGGTTTGCTGAAAAAGCCTATGAGACATTTAAGAATATGAGAACTGGACAGGGCCCTAAAAATTTTAGATATCATAGAGGATATCTTCATGCTTACTTCAAAATTGATGGATGAAGCAAATATATCAGGGCATGAAAGGATAGCGCATGTGAACAGAATATGTCACAGAGGTAAAGTTCTTTGTGAACGAAACCAGGAGAACCCATGACCAAGAGACAACAGAAATATATTAGGATGCAATGTTGGGAAGGTTCTGATTTGCATCAAATCAATCAAGATTAACAAGATTAACATGCCCACAAAGGAGATTAGCAATGCTCTTACTTGCAACAAATTTTCAAGTGAGGTATAGATATATAAAAGAAATTAAATTCAATAAATGAAATGGATTAAAAAATATTCTAAAATATGAGTAGACTAAGATATGAATTTGAAAAAGATAGGCAAGCCTTCCAAAGGGGGTTAGATGAAAACTAATAGAAAATAAGAAGTAACCTGCACAAATTAGAGCACACAAAAGTTAATTGGGTTTGGCGGTAAAACAAACAAATCCAAAAAAAAAAAAATTCAATTTCTTATATCTTAAGAAGATTAAAGAAGAAATTAGTGAAATCTCTCTCAAGAGTCTCCTTTGAATTGTACCTTCATGCAAACACTCAAAACAAAGATTAAACTGCTCTGATACCATGTTAGAAATGGAAAAAGAAATATGTAAATAAACAATACCAGGAAAGAATCTAAGTGAGTAAATGCATGAACAGATATTACAATAAAATAGGAGAGAGAAAGCTTCAAGCTCCAACACCATGAGACAAGATATTTGGAAAGGGGAAAGAAAAGAAAACCCCTTGTGACATTATGAATGAGGCATGAAAAGCATAAGAAGGAAGAGAGAGAGAGAGAGAGAGAGCAATGCTCATACAATATTTGAGAAGAGTAAGAAACCTCATTGTTAAATGAGAGAAGAGGGTCATCTCTAAAATAGAGATGAGAGAGAGGAGTTAGAATGTAACTCCCATGTCTATGAATGCCACCATTCATAAGTGTGTGAGGCCAAGTGTGAGATTCCTCTTAAGGAGGAATAATCTAAAATTAGAAATTACAATATATATTTGTCCTCACATATTCCACTAGATGACAAAATAAGATGTAGTGGAAAAAGGACAAAAAAGAAATATATTAGGATACCTTGGCTTATATCCTAATATATTACAACAATAAAGAAAGGAGTTCTAACCTTGGTTTATAAATATACCAAGGAAAGATTACAACTTCTAACATGGTGTAAGTAAGACATTTTTTCAACTATATAAATATTGTACTAGCCTCGCTTGTAACGAATTATTGCTAAGTATATAAAAGGATGTGTGATGTGTGCAACTAGCAAACCTAGTAATAGGAAATTTAGTTTGTACATAGCTTTACCTATACCATTCCTTCAATGGGAAAGCATGTCTATGGACTTTCTAGGGGGTTTACCTATGTCTAGGAAGGGACATGACTATTTGTATGTAGTAGTTGACTAGTTCACAAAATTGTTTATTTTAATGAATTGTAAAAAGTAGGCCACTATTGAACTAGCAGCTCATTTTGTCCTTTCAATTTGTATGGGTTCATTTTGCATTAGCTACTTCTATTGTATCAGATCAAGATTCTTGATTCTTGAGATATTTTTGGTCATCTTTGTGGGGACCCATGGACACCAAGCTAAAGAAGAGTACAACGTTCAATCCACAAATCAATAGCTAGACAAAGGTAGTCAATAGGATAGATGTTCATCTACTTAGAGGTTACTGTACTAAGAATCCTAAGTTATGGGGTGAAATTCTTCATTATATGGAGCATGCTTGCAACCATGCAATGCACTCTTCTATAAAAAGGTCCCCTTTTGGTACTTTCTTAAGTTACCAAAGTATTGTTCTTTTGGGAAGGGCAATATTGTACATGGATGCCATGATGTAGAACAAGCTTTAAAGTTCATCCAGAAGGTCCAAGCAATAGAAGCATAGTTAGAGTATAGCCAATAAAAATAGAAGGTTCGCCATGATAACCATCGCATCGATTGCCATTTCCAAGTTGGTGACATATTTTTGTTACATATTAGTAAGGAAAGAAAGAAAGGTGAAGGAAGGAAGCTCAAGCCTAGACATTATTGTCATTTTGAAATCATAGAGAAGATTGATACCAATGCCTTCCACCTTAATCTTCCTCCATACATAAAAACTTACTCGGTTGTCAATGTTGAGAATCTCAAATTGTATGACCTTCCGTTGATCTTTAATGAAGACACTAATATTCAGGTTCCATCTATTGATGATCTTTTACAAAAGTATGTGTTAAAGTTGCTAGAAGATGTTTTCCTTGAAAAAAATGTCATAAGTTTACAAGGAGGACAACATCAATACCTTCGAGAGTGGGATTAAAGGGGATGCATCCAAGAAAGAGATGATAGATGAAGATTGGTAAAGTGAGGAAATTATATGCTTACCTACTTTCTGAGTAATCAAACTTTTAGATAGCTAAAAGATCTCCAATGGGCAGGCTTAATTTAGGGTCCATATAAATCAATGAAATTTGAAGTGCCCCCAAAGATCCAAGAATCGAGAAAATTACAAAGTGTTTGAAATTTTAATTCCAACACAAATTAAAGAGGCAAAATTAGTGTTCAAATGCCCAAGTTATGGCTAGTCAAAGTTTTTTTCAAAATAGGTATAGAGGCCATCAAAAACTTTAAAAAATCATCTCAAAAGTGGTCAATATTAGTCTCAAATTGAATATCGTGTCGAGATCTTTCCAATGATATTTGGTTTATCAAAAATGGAGTTAATATGTGAAATTTATTGTTGTTTGAAGTTGGAAGGAAAATGTAAGTATTGATGATGTCATCATGACATCACCATCCTATTCAATGAAGTTGGTTTTCATTGAAGAAGATTTTTTTAGTGGGTTTCTAATCCACAACCACCAAATCCCAAGACAAGTGGCCCACAAATGCACCCTGCTTCCTTAGTGGACTATTTATTGCAATGACTTATTAAAAGAACTTCATTGACACACCATTACTAAATATTGGTTGGTGGGGGTTTAACCACTAACCTCCACCCAACCTAAAATATCTTAGATTGTTGCATCATTTAGCACTTTAGAGATATTAGAAAAATTCAATATATTTATCATGTGTGACTGTCAAGAACTATTTAGATGGGGAAATTTGTTTTAAAAACCCCTCCGAATGGGATAAATCCAAAAACCATAGAATATCTAAATATTAACATGAAGATAAAATATGGTAAAAGGGGGATTAATTGGTTTTATATGTTTAATCCTAATAATGGTTCCTTATATGTATAAAATGGGGGATAGTAGGCCTCAAAAGGACATCAAGGTGATGAAGAAGGAGATTATGATCTTGAAGACCTATGATTATTCTCATACAATGGAGAACTATGTTCCTATTATACTTGAAGGGAAGATATTTTAAAAACTTGTAATTGATTTCTCTAAGATAATCATATTGTTCACCTTATTGGAGATGAACCCAAAGACGTAGTTTGACATTCAGTTTAACTCCACTATCAATTGTGTTTTATATTTTGTCTCTCTACTCTCTTTCTTTTAGCTCATTACCTTATACTGCTTTGTTCATTTAAGATTTTTAATTATTTCAATTCTCTTATTTAAAGATTCAAAATAACTTTATGTAAATATTCTAGTCATTCCTCTGTAGTCATCCTAGACCCTAATTAGATCAAATACCTTGAACTATATACTAAAAAAGTATGTATTCCCCTAGAATGACTTCAATACTTAAGATGAAATCATAACCTACATGGATAATGCGAAAGAAAGGTATGCTATCACTAGTTCTTTGTTGAAAATTGAGTTAGCTAAAGTTAGATTTATTTAAATATTGTACATATGAGGTTTGGAAAATGGTTAAATAGTTCTATGAAGAAAATAATTGTGTTAATTATCTAAGAAGATAATGAGTAAGAAGTACTATGAGAATTTGATAATAGAACAAGGTGAAGATATTAAAATATACTTTCACAAATTTGAGAATATGTTAATTAAATCCATTGGGCTTAGAGAAAACTTATGATCTTGATCATCATAACCTTTCTTGTCATTATCAGGATGCACATTCTAGGATTCAGAAGTAGAGGAAACAACAATGTTAACAAGGGGAACCTCCTTATTGTTCTCACTCTTTTTATTTTTTTATCTCCTCCAAATTTTTATCCTTATTTGTCAAGAAGCACCTTTATTGTTCTTAGAATTGACAATGACTAGTGAGGGTTTTTATTTTTTAACAAAGTAAAGCTCCTTACTCTCATCCTCTATCTGTTGTATTCCATATTGTCTTCCTAAGGGTCCATAGAATCTCTACCTACCTGTGAATCAACTAAAGAAGATTCATCACCAACCCCCATTCTCATTTGAGAATCAATACTAACAACACCTTTACCATACCATTGGGATCTCTTCTTACTCCAGAGCTCCCATTTGCATTAATTTTCAGACTCAACTTAGGAAATTTGGCCATACAAAGCTCTATAAAGGGAAGGATAACACATTCATGGAGAATGGGGAAGAAGCCTTTTTCCTATGGTAAAACACATTATAATTGAAAGGCATTAAAATATAATGGGGAAAATAAATTTTGTCCCCATATTGGAAATAATGGGTTTCGTGTCCCTATAAAACTTTCTTTTACCTTAATCTAAAAAAGATTAGTAGCAACACATTTCTTTCCTTCATGGATGATCTCAAAAATGAAGGGCTTCACCTTGAGGTGTTTTTAACCCTTGCAAATTATGCTAGATCTTCCATTTTCTTTGTTTATAGGTGTAATTGCACTATACCATACATACAATCTCAATTGTGTTTTCTTTGAAAGAAGTTTCAAATGATCAATTTAATGGATTCTTTTTGGATTCTACAATCTACACTTTACATAGTTTGCTTCACTTTTTATTTGTTCCTTCTTCAATCTTCAATTGTAAATAGATCTAAACATTTTTTTAGTGCCTTCATTTGTTCTTCAAACTTCTTAGAATCTCTTGCTGTTGAATACTCTGTTGTATTTTAATCTTCCTGCCAAAATTCATAATTCATATTGCCCTTCCCGCCATTGAAATGTCCATAATCAAATACCCATGGAAATATTAAAATACCAAGCTTTGCACCTTATTAAAAATAACATATTTTTTGCAGCCCGCAAGTTCTCTACCGTCAGATCTGAGGAAGATCGACAGTTGGCACTGTCTCACCATTGGAAGGTACACAGTTAATACGTTAGTGACATGGCACCTGAAGGACATGTGTGCGGTGGGTCCAGCTTGTAGGGCAGACATGTTTCGATGGGTCAAAAAAGTTCCACGGCACCGTAGGTGCTATGTCGCTATCATGTGTTGGTCAAAAAATCTTCATAGCGACATAGCGCCCAACGGAAATGTGTTCGGCGGGTAGGTTACGTCGCTGAGAAATGTTCACGGCGAACAGTCAGTTTCACGGGCCGAAAAATTCAAAAGCTGGCAAGGCACCATGTCGCCATCAGAAAACTCATGAGTTTTTCAATAGCGACATAGTGCCCGGCTGGCCGAGGGTTGTTTCTATGATGAATCCCAATGTTCAGTGGGCAAAGTTCGCGGCAACAGAAAAGTCACCACGGCAAGAGCTTCAGGCAAGTGGTTGGGTCCCATTTTGTACCTCTTTTGCCCAGTTGGTGGAGTTTGGTGCCATGGTGGCAAATCATTGGAAGACACATGCAAATCAGAAGACATGTCATCGTTGGGCGCCATGGCGCTATGGGAAGTTGGCTTTGATTTTCCCATAGCGACATAGCACCTAGGCACCACATGTCCCCTTAGTAGGGTCAAAGCAGTACGGACCCTCCAGGTTGGTGCCTTGTCAGACCAAGGTGGTGCTTTGTTAGGCTAATGGGGGGGAATAGCCACGTATGCCAGGTCAGAATACATATAGATCGTGAGATTGGATCTTCAACGCGGCTAGTATAGTAAGCAGTTAAGTTCTCTACCGTTAGATCTACAGAGATCAATAGTAGGCGCCATCATGCTATGGATAAGTCGCACGAGATTTACGATAGCGAGTTGGTGCTTGGAGGACACCTGTCCTCGTGGGTCCAGGTTTGGAGGTGCAAGAAATATAGATAGCGATACGTGGCCAGTTTCCATTGAATGATACACTGAGGAGTAGTATCTATCGATTGCCATTAGATCAAGGAGAATCGACAAAAGATGTCATGTTGCTATGGTGAAGTTGTGCAATCTTTACCATAGCGACATAACGCTCATCTTCCACAAGGATCAGTAGGGCCAAGTCTTACCAAAGTACGCCAGGTGTCATTCAAGTGTGGTGCAGTTGCTAAGGTGGCGCTAGATATGATGGGCCCAGGGTAAGGACAGCACAGTGATATGATGAGTCTTCATGATCGTTCAATTTTAAGGCCAATCAATGGTTGGCGCTATCTCACCATCAGAAGCTACACAGTGGATACCATGGCGACATAGTGCCTTGGTGACACATGTCTCGCTAGCTTAGCCAAGGTTGGTAGTTAGCGGCTAGCAGTTAGTATGATTGTTACAGTTAATAATAACAGTTTGAAGGGTGGTGTGGTTAGTTCAATAAAAGGAGGTCAACCACAGAGGACTTCCCAGGTGGCAGAATGAAAAGATGTGATTGGCCCACATGGCCCAGTTAGTATGTGGAATTGTTTGACCTCGTTGATCCTACTGATTCATGTACCAAGAAATGAAGGTAATCAATTTGGTTGTGCGATCTGATCTTCATGATCAATCCTGACCTACTCAGAATGAATGTAGAATGGGGAAGAACACTCCACTATCTCAATCAATCCATCTACCCAGTCAAAACATTGATGGCATCATTTTCAATCCTCTCAAGACACCTGTTGCAACAAAGATCAAATTTTCCTCAGATTTCCATGATTGTCGTCTGCAGGGCTTAATGGTAGGTAGCTGCAGGGTCACTTCAGCAGGAAAAGATCTCAGTTATGCCTGAACTATAAAGGCAGATTTTGTAGTTTTTGTAAAGGGAGGACTCCTTTCTGATTTCTCTACTACTGCTTGTAGGTCTGCAGTGTAAAATTCCTTTTGTCTCTGAGATGTACAACATTTTGTATCATCTCCTTCAGCCATCAATGTGTATGTGCATCTATCTTGCCTCTCATTGGTGTATTGTTGAGATCTGTGGCTTGCATACTGTATCTATTTTTGGCCTATTGGATAATATATAAGTGAAATCCTTTTCCTTGTGTATTTCAGTTTCGTTTCCTAATCTGTATGTGGTTATTGATTGAAATAAGTCTGGGTGTGTATGTATTTTGAATGTTTTCTTGGTTTTGTAGTGCATATATGGGCAGAAATGAAGTCTGAACACTCTATTTTGGTGCATCACCTCCTTAGATTAGACTAGGTAGATTTTCTTTTGTGCTCTCCTTCTCTCTTTTCCTCTCCAAGAGTAGATAGGTGCACCCTGATAATAAGAGGAAGTCGGCCTTCTCCGGAGACTCAACCTTATAGTTCAAGTCCCATAGCTTGGAGGTTGTTTCCATTGTTTCACTAGGTTATCCTCATGCATAGGCCTTGGAAAAGGGTGCAAACCTAAGTTAGAACAGTTTTTGGCACGCCCGGTGGGACTCTTTTCAAACAAATTTAAAGTCTACTGGTGTCAAGAAGAAAGAGTTTCAAAGATTAATGCTAAGGAGTTAGTGTTGGCTTCAGTATTCAAGCCTTCGAGAGGCTAATTCTTCAAAGTACTTGGAAACTCTGAACATCAACATATCTGGTTCCAGGCCAAAGTTGTAGCGATTCATGCCTAGAGCTGAAACAAGGGCGTCTTCTAGAGGTAAATTTCAATATCAAGAGCTTTCTCTCTCAAATCCTAGAAGAAAGAGGACTAGAACTTCATTATCACTAGTTAGGGGTGTAATAATAGTTAATATACCTGTAAGATCTGTCTCTACTCCTCCTACTATTCGAACTCAGCCTAGATTGCCATCAACACTCATCAGTAGAACACTTGTTTACATGGCACAGCCAAGAGTTCACACTTTTGCCACCTTTAATGGTGGAAGTCCTCTATTGTTAGCCCAAAGACATGATATACCAGTATCTGCACTAAAAAGTATACATGATTTTACTGGTGAAACTTCCATCTCCCCTTTAGAGCATATCCAAGAAGTAGCAAATGTCTATAATATTCATGGTATTACAGAGGCTGATGTTGCTATCAGACTTATGGCCTCATCTTTAAAAGGAAAAGCATTACAGTGGTATAGAGGCTTAGCTCATGGTTCTATAACTAATTGGGATGGACTAGGAGCAGGGTTATGCAAATATTTTTAGGGTAGAAGTGACCATTTGTCACTTTTAGAGCAGCTAACTACTATAAAAAGAGCCCCCATGAGTGTATGACCATTTTTAACTATAGATTTCAAAAGACATGGGATAGAATACCTACTTCGGTGAAACCTACCCCTGGTAATGCCTTCTTGCATTACCTTAGAGCTTTTAATAGTGATATTGCCAGTACAATCCAAACTATGGGAGGACATACCTTGCCTAATGCTTATGAGATAGCCATAAAAGCTGGGAACATCCTAATATAAGGAGAAAAGTTGGCTCCAAGGCCCCCTATGCCTTTCTTTCCTGATGTTCCCAACCACCAACCAGCAATGGCCCCTCTTCCTACAACCTCTACATCACAAGCCCTTTCTCTAGTCCCTCAAGCCTCCACATCCTCAAATGGGATAGATGAACTCAAAGAGATGCTCCAAGGTCTAGTGCTGAATATACACCCTAGATAAAAAATTTCAAGAATAGGGGAGGGAGCTAAAAGACCAAGGAAAGAGATTAGAGGATAGTCTCTCTATGATACAAAAATTGAGTAACAAGGTGGTGGCCTTAGAAAGGAAGCAAGCTCAAGGTGGCAAGCCTCCCCAATTGCAATATCAGGCTCCAAATGGTGGTAGGCCTCCTAATCGATGGAATAGCTCTTTTGATCAGGGTAGGCAAAATAGTCATGCTACTGCTTCAAGCTCAAATCAGAATAGAGCTATAGTCCCTCAAAATAACTTTGCCCAAGATCAAGATTTCTGTCCTTCTTGCAACTATTCTTATGCCTATTGCATGTGCCAGAAGGCATAATCTTATTTGGCCCTAACTGCCCAAGAACCTGTAGCAAAGCAATCGTACAAGGAGGATCATTCCAAGGAGGCCTCATATATTCAAGGACATGATGATTGCTCTTTTATGAATCATCAGATTGGGGAGCATTGTAATGTAAACTAGGATTTCGTTGCTCATAACATAAGAAGTAAGAAGAGAGCTATGGAACATGCTGCCCCTCCTTCTCCAAAGCAGGCCTCAACTTCAAGTGCTACGCCTTATATTAAAGCAACAAATGAACAAACAAGTACTTCACAATAGCAAAAACAAGATTCTAGAAAGAAAGATGCAAGTGATCCTTATGTTGCCCCATCTCAACCTCTTATAAGTGCAGCTCCCAAAGTTTCTACCAAAGTTCCTAATACACCATTCAGTGTGGTAGAGCAAATGAAGAAGACCAATGTGAATATCTCCATGTGGGATGGTATTGCTACCATACCAATGCAGAAGAGGATGCTATAGCAAGAATTAGAGAAGGTTGAACCAAAGGATCAACCATCTGTCATGGAGAGTGCCACAAGTCTAGTACAACTAGTAGGGGATGTGGAGACAAATAAAAAGGTTAGACCTCCTCCATTCTATGTTTCTCTGATTATAGGGGGCAAATTAGTCCACAATTGCATGATAGATTTAGGGGCTAGTAGCTTAGTAATGCCTAGGTGTGTTGTTGATGCTTTAGGAATGAAATATGAGCCCATTGTTAGGGATGTGTTACAATTAGATGGTAGTCCTATCAAAACTATAGGTATCCTTCAGAATGTGGAGATGGCCCTACATGCATGCCCTGGTTGCACTATGATTCAAGACATATATGTTGCTGAAGTCAAGCCCTATTTTTCTATTTGTCTTTCAAGAGACTTCACTACTCAAATTGGTGGATTCATATCTACTGATTGGTCATATATGTCATTTAAGACTAGATATGGAGCCAGTGCCTCAATTAGAGCAGAACCTCAAGCCCTTCATCACACTGAATCTTACAACCCCAATCCCATCAATATAAATTGTCCTATTCTAGAGATGGATGAAAATGACATAGTAAATGAGCTTGTCACTTCCATAGGGAGATTCCTGATTTCTTCTTGGATGAGTGGGCAAATGCATATCAGTTTGAGCCTATGTTGGAGACTCTTGAGACAGGCCTTAGTACATATTGCATAATAGAGAAAGATGCTCAAGTTCCTAATCTTGTTGGAACTAATGATGATATAAATGGAACATGGAGTATGTACTTTGATGGCTCAAGAAATAGAAATGGATCAGGGGCTGGTGTTATGTTGATCTCTCCTACACAAATAAGATACTACTTCTCCTTTAGGCTCCAATTCAGTTGCACCAATAATGTGGCCGAGTATGAATCTTTGATTCAAGGTCTCTTACTTGCCCAAAAGAGAGAAATTCAAGCCTTGAGAGTATATGGGGATAGTGAGTTAGTAGTTAACCAAGTGAGAAACTAGAATATCACCAAAAATGGCATGCTCAAATCTTACAAACAAAGAGTCTAGGATTTGCTTGAGGGCTTCAATGCATTTAATATTTAGAGCATTCCTAGGAAAGAAAATAGACATGGTGATAGACTTGCAGCAATGGGTGCAGCTTATGATGTACCAGGGAATCTTGAGGAAGAAAGGACGCAACAAATAAAGGCGGTAGTGAGGCCTGCCATCCCTAAAAACAACACTCATTGGCAGGTGTTTGATTCTGATGAACAAATTGTGAGTTTCTTGCAGAATGAGGTAGAATTCTCAAATAGAAACCAGTCAAGACTGCAAGATCAGTATCGTGATCAAATCATTCTACTCAGTTATAACAAGTTGCCCAAGGGTCTCATTACCTTGGAGAGTTTCTTTAATCTTGATGATCAAACAAGAGGCAAAGGAATGAATCTAGCTGCAGAAAAGGATGATCATGCCCCAATTACAATTGCTAATGGAAAATCTCTTAATATGGGGAAGGTATGTTCTGAAACTGAGCAAGAAAACTTCATTCAGTTATGTCAAGAATTTAATGATTATTTGCTTGGACATATGATGACTTAAAAGGGTTTGACCCCAGTTTTTTTCAGCATACCATAGATTTAATTGATAAGGCCAAACCAGTAAGACAAAAACAGAGGCCGGTGAATCCTAAGATTGAACCTCTAATGAGAAAGGAGCTATCCAAGTTGATTGAGGCTAATATAATTTTTCCCATCAAGCACTCATCATGTGTAGCCAACCTAGTCCCTGTTAGGAAGAAGAATGGAGAAATTGGATTGTGTGTGGACTTTAGAGACCTTAATTAGGCTTCTCTTAAAGATCACCATCCTCTCCCTTCCATGCAGCAGATTCTGTCCAAGGTTAGTGGTTCAAGGAGATTCTCTTTTCTTGATGGATTCTCTGGTTATAATCAAGTGCTGGTTAAAGAATCTAAGAGACATAAGACAACATTTACTACTAAATGGGGCACCTATGCTTATTGCAAGATGCCATTCGGGCTAACAAATGCAAGTGCCACATTTCAAAAGGAAATGGAGATGGCCTTTAAAAAATTAATTGACAAGTTTGTCTTAGTATACCTTGATGATATAACTGTATATTCAAAAAGTGTAGAAGATCACTTTGATCATCTAAGACATGTATTTCTAAGATGTAGAGAGTTTGGGGTTTCCCTTAACCTAGCCAAGTGTGTCTTTGCTACAAGCCAAGGGAAATTATTGGGATACATTGTATCTAAGGATGGGATGACCATTGATCTAGAAAGAACAAAGGCAATACTTTTCCTTCCTCTTCCTAAACACAAGAAAGGGGTGCAAAGTTTCCTTGGTAGAATAAATTTTGTAAGAAGGTTTATTCCTAATCTTGCTACCATGGTGAAACCTCTTACAACTATGCTTAAGAAAGGGATGGTCTTCTCATGGACCAAGGAAGGGAAGGAGAGTTTTGAAGAGATCAAGACAGCCATAGCCTCAGCCCCTACTCTCATGAACCCAAATTTTGAAAAAGATTTCATCCTCTACACTCTAGGTGGTGAGTCAAGTGTCTCTGCTATCTTGACTCAAACAAATGACAAGGATGAGGAGCAACCCATAGCCTTCTTTAGTGAAGGGCTCAAGGAATATGAAGATAAGTATAGCTTTGTTGAGAAGCAAGCCCTTGTGGTCATCAGAGCCTTGAAGAAATTCAAACACCTCTTATCCCACAATAGGATCCATTTGTTGGTGCCCCATGCCAGTGTAAAAGACTTCCTGTTAAGCAACGATATTAGTGAAAAGAGAGCTAGATGGATCACTATGGTAATGGATTATGATGTTGATATTCAGATTACCAAGCTGGTAAGAGGGAAATGGTTGTGCAAAGAAATGTTATCAGGCTAGGATTTAGATGAAGAGGCTGCTATGGTAATAATAGAGCAGCAGGAGGTAAGAAATGCTAATGGTCCAAGGAGCTGGATAAATAATATTAAGAGCTTCTTATTAGGGAATGGATACCCTCAGGGATTGGACAGAACTAAAAGGAGACAATATAGACTATAGTCCATTCCCTATGTTGTAATTGATGGTATCCTATTCAGGAGGGATTTTAATGGGACCCTGCTGAGATGCATTGAAGAGGATCAGGTTGAGAGGATGATTAAGGAACTTCATGATGGCCCGGATGGTGGCCATTTCTCTATAAGAACAACTGCCATGAAGATCATGAGGGATGGTTATTATTGGCCATCTCTGTTCCATGATTGCTATGGATATGTGAGGAAATGTGAGAAATGTGCTTTCTTCTCAAGAAAACAGAGGCTTGCAGCTCTCCCCCTTCGTCCTATTCAGGTGGATCAGCCCTTTACCCAATGGGGGATGGATTTTATAGGCCCCATTAATCCTCCATCTAGTGCAGGTCATAAATGGATTTTGGCTGCTATTAATTATTTCACTAGGTGGACAGAGGTAGTTTCCTTGAAGGATGCCACAGAACCATTAGTTGTTGAATTCCTTGATGGAATTGTATCTAGGTTTGGTGCTCCTTCTACTATCATCTCGGACAATGCTAAGTCTTTTGTTGGAACCCAGATTTGTGCATGGGCAATGAATCACAATATTTACCTGAGCACATCATCAAATTACTATCGCCAGGGTAATGGTTTGGCTGAGTCTTCCAACAAGAATCTGATCAAAATCATGAAGAGGACAATAGAAGACAATTAGAGGGTCTGGCATAAGAAATTAAGAACTGCTCTATGGGCTGATAGAATAACACCCAAGAGATCTATTGAGAATTCACCTTTTGTGCTGGTATATGGTAGGGAGACCAGACTCCTAATTTCATTGAAATTCCCATCCTTGGAGTTGGCTCATCAGCTGGAATTGATTGAAGATAATACCATGTCAATAAGAATGGCAAAGCTGATTGAACTAGAAGAAAAGAGAAATAAAGCTATGCAAACCCTAGAGATACATCAGCAGCAGATGAAAAGGAGTTCTGATAAGAAAACTAGGGTCAGAACCTTCAGAGAAGGGGATTTAGTTCTAAAGTGGGATGCAGATAGGGCAAAACTAGGAAGACATTCCAAATTTGACGCACTATGGAGTGGCCCCTATCTGATTGCCAGTTGCAAATAGGCTAATGCATTCCTGCTAAGCCGACCCAATGGAGAGATTTTTCCCATTCCAGTCAATGGGATCTATCTGAAGCCCTTCATTTGAGAATCCATCTACATAAGTAGTTTAGTTTCTTTTCTATTATTTCCTACTTTTCAAGAAGTGCGCGAGCACAGTCATCTCCTTGTGAGGTAGCATATTTTGAGGTGTCTCTGGTTGCAAAGGAAGTTTTTTTTTTGTTTCCAGTTGTAGTTGTAGAGCTAGGGTTTTCAATGTTTTGATCTCCTCACAGAAGGGTTAAGGTTTTGCAGTTCTCAAATTTATACTTTTTTGACTCCATGACCCAATGGATTGTTTACAGGCACTGGTCATGCATCGAGCAGGCTCATGCCCCCTATGAGTCGCCAGAAATGTTATAGTTTGATCTTCCCACCAAAATTCATAATTCATATTGCCCTTCCCACCATTGAAATGTCCATAATCAAATACCCGTGGAAATATTAAAATACCAAGCTTCGCACCTTATTAAAAATAACATATTTTTTGCGGCCTGCAAGTTCTCTACCGTCAGATCTGAGGAAGATCGATAGTTGGCGTTGTCTCACCATTGGAAGTTGCACGGTTAATACGTTAGCGACATGGCACCTGGAGGACACATGTGCAGTGGGTCTAGCTTGCAAGGAAGACATGTTTCGGCGGGTCAGAAAGGTTCCATGGCACCGTAGGCGCTATGTCGCTATCATGTGTTGGCCGAAAAATCTTCATAGCAACATAGCACCTGACGAAAATGTGTTCGGCGGGCAGGTTATGTCATCGGGAAATGTTCATGGCGAATGGTTAATTTCACGGGCCGAAAAGTTCAAAAGGCGGCAAGGTGCCATGTCGCCATCGGAAAACTCACAAGTTTTTTGATAGTGACATAGTGCCCGGCCGGCCGGGGGTTGTTTCTATAGTGAGTCCCAGTGTTCGGCAGGCAAAGTTCACAGCAACAAAAAAATCACCACGGCAAGAGCTTCAAGCAAGTTGTTGGGTCCCATTGTGTACCTCATTTGCCTAGTTGGTGGAGTCTGGTGCCATGGTGGTGAATCATTGGGAGACACATGCAAATCAGAAGAGATCTCATCATTGGGTGCCATGGCGCTATCGGAAGCTAGCCTCAATTTTCCCATAGCGACATAGCACCTGGGTGCCACGTGTCCCCTCAGTAGGGTCAAAGCAGTACAGACCCTCCAAGTTGGTGCCTTGTCAGACCAAGGTGGTGCTTCGTTAGGCCAATGGGGAACAGCCACGTATGCCAAGTCAGAATACAGATAGATCGTGAGACCAGATCTTCAATGCAGCTAGTATAGTAAGGGGTTAAGTTCTCTACCATCAAATCTACAGAGATCAACGGCAGGCACCATCGCACTATGGATAAGCCACATGAGATTTACGATAGCGAGTTGGCGCCTGGAGGACATGTGTCCTCGTGGGTCTAGGTTTGGAGGTGTAGGAAATACAGACAGCGATACGTGGCCGATTTCCATTGATTGATACACTGAGGAGCAGTATCTATCGCTTGTCGTCAGATCAAGGAGAATCGACGGAAGACACCATGTTGCTAAGGTGAAGTTGTGTGATCTTTACCATAGTGACATAACGCCCATCTGCCACGTCGATCAGCAGGGCCAGGTCTCACCAAAGTATGCCAGGTGTCATTCGAGTGTGGTATGGTTACTGAGGTGGTGCCAGATATGATGGGCCCAGGGTAAGGACAACACAGTGATATGACGAGTCTTCATGATCGTCTGATTTTAAGGCCGATCAACGATTGGCGCTATCTTGCCATCGAAAGCTGCACGGTGGATACCATGGCGACATAGCGCCTTGTCAACATCTATCTCGCTAGCTCAGCCAAGGTTGGCAGTTAGCGGTTGGCGGTTAGTATGATCATTACAGTTAATAATAATAGTTTGAAGGGTGGCGCGGTTAGTTCAATAAAAGGAGGTCAACCACAAAGGACTTCCCAAGTGGCAGAATGAAAAGATGTGATTGGCCCGCATGGCCCAGTCAATATGTGGAACCATTTGACCTCGTTGATCCTGCTGATTCATGTACCAAGAAATGAAGGTAATCGATTTGGTTGTGCGATCTGATATTCATGATCAATCCTGACCTACCTGGAATGAATGCAGAATGGGGAAGAACACTCCACCATCTCAGTCAATCCATTTACCCAGTCAGAACATTGATGGCGCCATTTTCAGTCCTCTTAGGACACCTATTGCAACAAAGATCAAATTTTTCTTAGATTTCCATGATTGTCCTCCGTAGGACTTAATGGCAGGTAGCTGCAGGGTCACTTCAGCAAGAAAAGATCTCAGTTATGCCTGAACTATAAAGGTAGATTTTGTAGTTTTTGTAAAGGGAGGACTCCTTTCTGATTTCTCTGCTACTGCTCGTAGGTCTGCAGTGTAAAATTCCCTTTGTCTCTAAGTTGTATAACATTCTGTATCATCTCTTTCAGCCATCAATGTGTATGTGCATCTATCTTGCCTCTCATTGGTGTATTGTTGAGATCTGTGGCTTGCATACTGTATCTATTTTTGGCCTATTGGATAATATATAAGTGAAGTCCTTTTCCTTGTGTTATTCAGTTTGGTTTCTTGATCTGTATGTGGTTATTGATTGACATAAGTCTGGGTGTGTATGTCTTTTGAATGTTATCTTTGTTTTGTAGTGCATACATGGGCAGAAATGAAGTCTGAACACTCTATTTTGGTGCATCACCTCCTTAGATTAGACTAGGTAGATTTTCTTTTGTGCTCTCGTTCTCCCTTTTCCTCTCCAAGAGTAGATAGGTGCGCCCTAATAGTAAGAGGAAGTTGGCCTTCTCTGGAGACTCAACCTCATAGTTCAAGTCCCACAGCTTGGAGGTTGTTTCCATTGTTTCACTAGGTTGTCCTTGCGCATAGGCCTTGGACAAGGGCGCAAACCTAAGTGACAACATACTCTAATACCAAATAAAATAAATATAAATGAATTGCTTGATAGATTCAATAGATTACAATTTGTTTTCTTATTAAATAAATATAGTTCCAATCAAATTAGTCATGAATGAATTATATTTATTTTTATTACATTGACATTTTATACACATCTGAAAACTTTTTTAAAATTGTCATACAAATCTTACATTAAATGTAATATTAAAGTGAAATAGGGAAATAAAAGAATTAAAATAGAAAAATAATTTTAAAGTGAAATTAATTACTCAAAATTCCAAAGTGAACTATATGCTTCCTTTAAGTACTACTGAAATTCAAGAATCTTTCTTACTTCATTGTTGATATCTAAACTTGATTCCATCTTTATAAATTCATCCATGTTTTCATCTACAATAGAATTAGAATCCCTGCTGGCACATCTAAAATAAAACAAAGAGGGAATTATAGCATCGAATTCACCCTTTAATTGATCAAAATATTTGATATTTTCCAATCCTGTACAAAATATTAGGCTTTAATGTGGCCTTCCCTAGCATCTAAAACCCTTCAACGATATTTAGTTGTCTACTGGTCTCCTCCTGGTCCTTCCGATTTGTAGCCTCTCCGGGTATGCTTCCTCCCTTGTTGTTTCTGCCCTTTCTGTTTTCCCTTAATCTCACTCTATAACAACTAACCTGTAATAGGAGTGCTTTCCAAAATAATCTTTAAAGAAAACTCATATAGAAACTTAACCCAAAACACATGTTGAGAATTGTTTTTATTCAAAATTATCTGTATTGTAAGCCCAACCAACTGCCTATTAAATCACATCGTCTTCAAAAATGCCTTAGTGAAAATGAACAAATAAAAGTGCATAATTAAAAGCTACAAAAACATGCCAAGACCAAATAGGAATGAAGAGCATAGACTGCCAGATCAGATATTGTTATTTAAAACAATTGAAAATCCAAATAAAACCTAATATGGATTTCAGCATAGATGAAAAGGTATATATGAGATAGTGCTAAATACTAAATGGGCAGAAAAACCTATTGGCGTTGAAATAGCTTGGAAAGAAAGATGAAACGTGATATTGGTTCGGCTCGACCCATTCAATTGAAATTAATGAGCAGTGTTTGATGGGTTGAACCGAAACAATAGCACATTCTACCTTCCTCTTCATTGAGAAAACTATTTACTTCTCAGTACACAAATTCTACTTTGTATGGCTGGTTTATATAGAGTAAGGAATGTATATTAGCAGACAGGAGGCACATTAGACGATGCCCAATTGCCTAGAAAATCAAAGTGCATCCATTTTGGTGTAACACCGTTTGAAAAAAGTTAACACTTTTTTTTTTCTGTCCCGAATCAAGTTTATTATAGCAATGCCATCGACCCCACAGAGTGGAAAACATGGGCTTTGTTGACCGGCAGAAGCATCACAAATCCAACTTTTCAAAACTTTCACATGTTGAGGTTCTATTTAATTTGCCTTCCTTCCCCACAAGACTAGACTTTAGCTTATTTGTTCATGACTATTGTAAACGGATCAAAGATAGTCATCGTATTTGAGTTATTGAACTTTAATTTTATAATTTAATATTTATAAAGAATAGATTGAAAAAAAAGTATATTTACAAAAGAGGTAAGGCCAAACATATTATAATTAATTGATATTAGAAGGTGTTGAGCTTTATTATCAAATTTTTCTTGAATATTGTTAAGAATAAGATTATAAACTAGTTCTTGAATTAGTGAGTATTGTTTTATTTATAGAGATGTTTTCTATAGGTTGTTGAGGGTACACCAAAAATACAACCAACTCTAGGTAAAAAAGCTTAGTAGATCCTAAGCAACCAAAGGTGTCATGCTTGTAAGAAGTGGGGCCTATGACTAACCATGGGAACCATCATTTCTATTCTTTGCATTGAGACTCAAGGAACTATGAATCATGATCTTTTCCGCTATACTAGGCATAAGCTCATCAATATCCTCATAGAAAAATATAAGGAGAGAGATGAATCTCTAGCAAAAGTGCAAAGTGTGTTCTCCCAGTTTAATGTTCTCATAGAAAATTACAAGGAGAGAGATGAATGTCTAGTAAAAGTGTAAACTATGTTGGCCATGTGATTTGAATAGTCTCGCAAATTCACCACCTTAAATGTAATATTGCAAGTTTACACATTAAGATGCATTAGCATATTAAATAAAGTCATGGCTTTGGGATAAATATAGAAATAGATATAACTAGAACATTCATGGAAGAAATTAGGTCTTATGGTTTGTCAAGGAGATTCCAAATTTTGCGAATCATTTGAATAAATATGATATTAATAGTATCACTATTAAATAAATATGAGTGCTCTATTTTGTGAATCATTTGAATAATTTTAAGGAAGCACACACAAATAAGAGGGGCGGGGGTGGGGGTGGGGTGTGGGTGGAAGGAGAGAGATAGAGTGTGTGTGTTTTAGTTGATATACATTTTTTATTAAAAGAGTGTACCTTTAAATATGTAGCATGTGCAAAATAGGTCAAACAATACTATGTAACCAAAAGAACCAATTACCATAAGATTTTAAAAAAATTAAAAAATAACATATGTAATATTCCAATAGTATCTTTGAATAAGCTATAGGAATATTAAAATGATAAAAAAAACTCATTTGAAGCCTTAAGAGTAATGCATTTTTATATTAATTTTGAAATACATAAATATACATAGGTAGAACAATCTCAATAAGATGCATTTTCTAGGAAATTCATTCATCTCTCTTGTTAGGATTCATGACAAGGACATAACCGCCTCCTATGTACTATAAGTTGAGTGGTTTTATTAAGCATTGATAGATCAATATTTTGGTGCAACAAAAACCCCACTCTAACAAATGGTATCATGGTCACAAGTTTGAATTCTCAAACCCTCAGGTAATGATGTGGGGGAGATTGTTGAAAATTTGTTCAATGCTCCCCTCAAGATTTGTAAAAAGGGCATAACTACCTCCTATATACTATAAGTTGAGTGGTTGTATCGAGCATTGGTAGATTGGTCTTTTGGTGCAATGGAAACCCCATTATAATACATATGTAGAACATGATGCACATGAAAATTATGAAGAAGGATTAGAAGAGAGCTACAAATAGGAGAAACTAGTTCATTGTTATACCTAAAAGAAAACACATATATAATTTAAACCTATTGATAGATATTGATATAGCACATTTGATTTTTCTTTTTCTTTTCTTTCAAATTATATTGATGATAAATGCTAGATGTATAAAATTTGTCTTCTCTGTAACTAAGAATGAGTGATTGTTATTAAAAGAAATCAGCAAAGGACTTGGACAAATATGAAACATTGGATGTAGCTGACTTTTTTAAGATGTGAAAACTCATTAGATGAAATAGGAATTTAAGAATAAGTTTAGAGAAGATTGTAAGTTTGAATTATTGATCCAACCAATTTGATAAAAGGTTACTCATAAGGTGAGGGAGCTTATTTTAGTGAGACCTAGTTTCTAGTGGATTAAATAACTTCCATTACATTTTATTTTATCTTTTCTTTTTTCTTTTGATTTAGGAATCCAGAGGAAATGGATGTTAAAAAAAAATTTATTGCATTAGTCTCTTGATGAGAGAATATTCATAAAAAAATGGAAACAATTTTATTGTGAAGGGACAATAATAATCTTTTTTATATAGTCTGAAGTAGTCATCTAGAGTTCAATTTCTTGAATTTCATACCTTTGTATTGAATCATTGTGTTTGTATAATATATTTAATCATTAGTTACTTATCATTATTCTTTATGTTGAAGACATAATATTTAGTTAAAATGATAAGGTAATTATTAAGGAACTTATGAGTTTGCAATTGGGTATAATTTGATAATAGAGAAGCATAAAATATTGATAATTTTTTTGTATAAATATTTACTTCTAAAAAGGAAGTACAATTGTACAAATGACTAACTCTTGTATTAATGTATTTAAGAACTTAACTAAACCTAAAATTTATTTGTAACACAATATTATTAAACATTCTATATTGTTGCATTAATATAATAAAGTGTATAACATTGTAATCGCTATGAAAATAACCCTTATAGTGATATTGAATCACATGTTTCAATCCTACTTTCTCTTCCAACAAATATATAACTAACTTTATAACTAGATCTCCAAAAACTAGAAAATGAAACCATCTAAACAATATGGGCAAACATAAAAGTGTTTTCACACTCCATATAAGATGAAACATAATTTCTCTAAAATTCAACATCTCCTCAGAGTTTGTCTATCACATCCTCAACTGTTGTGGAAGGAATCACTCCTCTTCTATACAAATCATTAGCCAAGTGTTTATACATTGAAATATAAAGTTTAAGCTTAATTTGTATGGGACCAAACTGCAAAGCTTATTAAAAATATAATGATGCCTTCAATAGGAAATACATATAAGATCCATGGAGTTAATCATTGTCAGTTATTGAAATAGATTTTCTTTTTAAAAAACCCTAAAACTATAAGATATTACTCTAACACATTAACATTCTTCTCATTATTATAATAATTCAACCAAGAGTAGAAGTTGCAAGGGTTTTAAACCAAACCTTCTAGATAATTAGATGAAGTTCCCTTACCAATTCTACTTTCTTAACCAAGTAACATAAAAATGTCTACTATAGTGGATCTCTTGGTGACAAAACCTAAAATTCTCTCCACATAATGGGTGTTCTCATATCCCCTTTAGAATAATACATATTGTTTGAGTGTGTCCAATTCCTCCTCTAGTGATGCACATGAAACATTTTTTCTCTTAGAGTCTATCTATTTCTTCCTCGAGTATTATGAAATTATCAATACTGGTATTCATGCACGTGAAACATATCTCCTTTAGAATTATAGATCTCTTTTGAGTGTGTATAACCCATCCAAACATTCTCAACAAATAACACACCATATCCTACCCCCATTCTCCTTGAAGGGATAATCATGGTCCCAAGTACCCACTTCTTTTTCTGGGTGCACCCACAAAAATGGTATATCTTTGAAAGACTAATTTTTAAAGAGACACATTAATTTTGAAATTCAAATCTTTTTTCTAAAAGAGAAATCAATGTGATTCTTTCAAATTTCATCTTCTAACATCAATATTGAGATTGTGGAATTAATTTCATGAATTTATCCTTAAAATTTCCTATTTAATTAACCTTTGAAGTTTACCTTACTGTAATTTTCTCATCATTTTTTTCCTGAAGAATGTAACTTTTTTTCTATTTATCTGATAGGAAAATTCCTTTTTATCATAGATATAAGACTTTTATATGGAAATTTTGGTTATTTTTTAGAATTTTAATTCTCTTTTTTTTCCATGAACATATAATACAAACATTTTTTAGGTAGTTAACCTACATTTGATTCTCAAAAAGTATATACATAATGAAGTCAAAATTTATCAATTTATAATCATTAGAAAGATCATTCCAAGTACAAATCTCATGCAAATGGGATTGCCTAAATTTTTTATTTTGAGCCCTCTCCTTAAACTCTAAAGCCATTATTTCTTTAAAAAAAAAATTGGCCTTTGCAAACTAGCACTAAAAAAGGGGTTTCAATAAAAAGTATGTACATTTGGTCAAAAGTGCTTTCTATCAAAAAAATTTCTTATAGTTTATGTAATCAAAAGTATGTACATTTGGTCAAAAGTGATTTCTATCAAAAGTATTTCTTATAGTTTATGTGATCAACAGTACCTAAAAATGATACTTCTAATTAAAGATAAGGAATGTCAATCTAACGTCATTAGGGGTTCCTATAGAAAGCCCCCGACCAAATTTGTTGGCATCCCAATTTTTGGATGAATTTCTTCCTCCAAAAAAAGTGTAAACCACTATTGTTGGTCTACCCTTAGGGAAAAAAAATATTGATTCTCCTCCCTTCTTAAAATATAATTTTTCCAAACTCCATCTTCTCAAAGACACAAATAGATTGATTCTTGTGCAATAAATCTTGTCTCTAAGCAAGAAGCTCACCTGAGATGGAAGGTTCCCTCCATCCTTTGTTGCCTCAAAATTCTCAAAAATCTTCTAACTTCTAAATAACATATAGGTCATCAATTCTCATATTGCATGGTGGGTCTCCATCATCCAATTGACTATTTTCATGCACCAAACATTAACAAAATTTTGTTCCACCTTCAATTGTATTGTAATGTACACTTCTAGTTAACTTCCAATAAATGAGAACTTTGGCCCATTGAATTCAATTCATTTGCACATGTCTATTTTTATAGAAATGCTAGTATATAAAATCTTTTTCTATTTAAATATTTGACTTATTTCTAGAAACTAAAGTAGATTTCTCATGAAGTTAACGACCCTTATTAGCTCTATTTCATTCATCAATTAGAGAATAATTTATAATTTCTAAGATAGGATTCATCACATTCACAATAAATTTAAAAATATGATCAAAGTTGGAAGCAATATTGTTAAGTAATACTTATTTGAAACCATGATAGTCAACTTTGGAGTTCACATCTCCAATTTGACTTGGAAGCTTATAAGAGTACTTATATTTTCAACAAAATTATCACCCTTATTCTTCTTCATCTATGACATTTTATCCTTTATTAAATTTTTTACACTGGAAGCATGTGAATAAAATAAATTATTTATCATGTACCACATTTATTCTGATGTCTTCAACCAATGAATGTGATGTAGACATGCATTTGTATACCATGTCTAATCAATATTGCAGCCCTACAATTTTTAGGAATTTATTTTTTTCCTTCATGTAGATGTTGTGGTTCTATAATAGTCCCTTTCACAATATCCAATAAATATTTCTCAATTAAAAATAGCTTATCTCATAAATATTTCTCAATTAAAAACAACTTTACTTTAATTTTTAATGTGGAAATTCATTTGCTTTGAATTTGAAAATAGTAGTAAATTTATTCATGATAACATATTATGCCAAAATAATAATTTTCATTGATAAAATAAAATTTATAATCATGTATTGCATCTCATATGTATTTTTAGTAACAAACTCTAAAAATCAATAAAGGTTAATTTAAAGAAAACTTCAGAAACCTTTATCTTTCCTCTCCTTTGGTGCTTCCATCTTCCAAACTATTTGTGGCAAGTAGGGAAAAGAATATGTTAACTATTGTTAGTTGGACAATTGTTATTTCTGACCCAGAAATACCAGTAGTATTAATGGGTAGCTTGGATAGCTGTTCATCCTTATCTATGTATAGCAACATTAGTTATGGGTAGTTTGGGCAGGTGTTTGTCCACTTGCCAAGAATTAGTAAATGGTTATTGCAAGGATAATTATTTACTAATTTTAGTGATTCCTTTTTGGACACCTTGCAACCAATTCTATTATTGGTTATCGAGCTGTCTTAATCTCAGCCGTTGGTTTGATTTAATCTTGGTCGTTGGTTTACCAATAGGAGTAGTATAAAAGGAGGTCATTGGGGCATTTGGAGAACAAGTTTTGAAGAAGCATTTTGCAGTGATAGCAAATTGTCTTGCAGTGTTAGCAAGGGCACAGTGTTAGCATAGGGATAGTAGTGCAGAATATCAGCAGGAGAAATTAGGAGGTTGTCAGAGTTCTGCCAATGAGAGGCAAGGAATTTTGTATCTTTTGATTTGCTGAAGTTTTAATATAATTCCTCATCTGTAGAACTTGTTTTCCCTTAGGGGTTTTTCCAGGGACAATTTGTTCAAAAATATTGTGTTCATTGTGTTGCACATTTCTTTCTGTATTTTATAAGTGAAGTTGCAGTTAAGTTATTTTTTTGATATTAGCTGGGAATTTATTCTCAACAGTTTAATAATCGTTTATGATAGGAGATTAATAATCAGTCACTGCAATAGTTAGATTTTTCACATGGTATCAGAGAATTGTTAAGGGTAGAAGATTTTTTCCCTAGGAAAGAAATTTTAATCTCTTTAGATTTATTATTGCTTTAAACCCTTGAGATGGCTTCAACTGGTTTGAGAGATTAGGATAGATTGGATGGTGCCTCAAATTTTGGTGTCTAGAAGGCTAGAATTTCTTTATTATTGGAAGAGAATGGTATCAAGGATTATGCTACTAGTGTTGTACCTATACCAACGGATGCAACACAACTTGCAACATATAGGAGGGACGATGCCAAGGTGAGGAGGATAATCCTTGATGGTGCCAATGATCATATTGTTCCACATATCTTGGAGCTAGATACAGTGAAGAAGATGTGGGACACCATTCTGAATCTATACCGGAATGCTACCACCAACAAGAAGTTGATTCTTAGAGAGAAGCTAAAGAATACTCGGATGAATCAAGGAGAAGACGTCACAAGTTACCTCACTAGGCTTAGACTTGTCAAGGATGAGTTAGTAGCTGTTGGAGATAGCCCTAGTGATGACGAGCTAGTGAGAATAGCCCTAAATGGGTTTACTAAAAAATGGAGTGTCTTTGTTCAAGTTGTCTGTGAACAAGATACTTTGCTAAGTTGGGATCGACTATGGACTGATTTCACTCAGGAGGAGTTTAGACTAAGTCTTATCAATGGGGCCAAAAAGAGTCAAAAAAATGAGGTGGAACAAGAGAACGTTGCCCTAGAGGGTAAAGGGAAAGAAAAGAAGGGATCTAGCAAAGGATCAAATTCAAAAAGTGAGAAGAAGAAGAAGGACCTTTCTAAGGTCAAGTGCTTCGGATGTCACGAGTTTGGCCACTATGTCAGTGATTGCCCAGAGAGGAAGAAGGGTAAGAAGTAGGTGGCAGCTTCAGCAAGTGGATAAGAACTCTCCAATAGAATGGAAGATGAGTTTGCAATCATAGCTTGTATGGTTAGCTCAACCTCATAGTGTGTTTGGTATATAGATAGTGGGGCGTCATTTCATATGAAAAGAGTTAGAGAGTACTTCTCCAATTACAAGGAGGAGGACACCAACATCCAGATTTCTATGGGAAACTTGTCCAAAATCAACCCTATTGGGAAAGGGACTATTCAGTTTCAGAGGGAGAATGGAAAGATAATCCCACTTCATGATGTGTTATATGTGCTAGGCTTAGGTATGAATTTGATTTATGTATCTATTTTTCAAGATAGGGGGTATAATGTACTCTTTAGAGGGACAAATATGTTGATTAAGCACAAGGATTGGAAATCACCCATAACTGTTGGAGTTAGGAGTGGTCGCCTTTATAGATTGCAGTTTGATACTCCTAAGGAACTTATGAGCAATAGTAATCCTAGATATCTTGGAGAGCTATGGCATGGGAGGATGGGCCATATTCATCATGGAGCACTTAGATTGCTTCGTGAGATGGTGACAGGTGTTCCAGAGGTGAGCACAGAGCATGATGATGTATGTAAGGGATGTGTGTTGGGGAAGTTTGTGAAAGCATCTTTTCCAAGGAGTGACACCAGATCTAAGGGTGTTCTTGATCTAGTACATTCAGATTTTTGTGGACCGATGTTGACGAAATCTCTTAGATGATATGAGTACTATGTTACTTTTATCGATGACTTCTCTAGAAAGACCTGGATATACTTCTTGAAGACTAAGGATGAGGTTTTCAGTCGATTCCAAGAGTTCAAGGCTCTTGTGGAGAACTCAACAGGAAAGAAGATAAAGGTTCTTCAGTCAGACAATGGAGGCGAGTACAAAGGAAATGTCTTCCAGGAGTTCTATACCAAAGAAGGAATCAAGAGAGAATGGAATGTTCCTTACAATCCACAACAAAATGGAGTTGTTGAGAGGAAGAACCGTTCTATATTGGAGGCAGCAAGAGCTATGCTACATGACAATGAGATGCCCCATTACTTATGGGTAGAGGCATGTAATACAACAGTCTACATCTAGAATAGAGTTCCACACAAGGTGCTAGGGGAGATGATAGCAAAGGAGGCTTTCACAGGGAAGAAGCCAGATGTTAGTCACTTCAAGATATTTGGGAGTTTGGCATATTGCCATATTCCTAGAGATACACGTACAAAGTTAGATCATACTACAGAGAGGGGGTACTTTTTTGGGTACAGTGAAACCTCAAAGGCATACAGGATTTTCATTCTGGGGACTAAAATAATTATTGTCAGACGGGATGTCAAGTTCATGGAGGACAAGGCATTCAGGAGATCCAGAACTTTGCCAACAAATGATCAGAGTGAGCAGCCAATAGAAGCTCCAAGACCAAGTCAAAAGCAACAAAGCTCAAGTATAGTTACCAGTATGAGTGTAGACTTAGTTAGTAAAGATTTATAGAGTATGGAGCAATAGGTGCAATAGGAAATACATCTAGAAGGCTTAGAGGTTGAAATTTCATCCTCTATAGTTGGAAGTGGGAACCATGTGGTTCTAGATACACAACGGAATACTTAAGAGTTTGTGGGAGCTCCTAGGAAGAGTACTAGACATCGAAGACAACTAGCCATGTTCAATGACTATGTGGCATTAGTTAGTTAGTTGGTAGATAGTGAGCCTTCTAGCTATCAGGAAGCTTCAGAACATTAGGTATGGTGAGATGCTATGGTTGAGAAATATTGTTCAATAATGCAGAATGATGTGTGGGAGGTAGTACCTAGACCAACAGATAGGTCTGTAGTTGGATCACACTAGATCTATAAGATAAAGCATGGTGCAGATGGTAGCATCAAGAAATACAAGGCGAGGTTCATGGCAAAGGGGTTCTCTCAGAAGGAGGGAATAGACTATAAGGAGACATTTGCTCCTGTTGCCAAGTATACTTTTATACGAGCTGTAATCTCACTTCCAACACAGATGGGATGGAAAATCTATCAAATGGATGTCAAAATAGCATTCCTTAATGTTGAGTTAAAGGAGGAGGTATACATAGAACAACCAGAAGGCTTTTTAGCACACAACAAAGAGACCCACTTGTGCAAATTGAAGAAAGCATTGTATGGACTCAAGCAAGCTCCTAGAGCGTGGTATGAGTGCATTGATACATACTTGCAAAAAATGGGCTTTGTGAAGAGTGAAGCAGATGCTAACCTCTACTACTTGATGGTTGGGGGTGAGATTCTCATTCTTGTTCTTTATGTGGATGACCTATTTCTTATAGGTTCACTAGGGCTCATAGTGGATTGCAAGAGGAAGCTTGCAGAAGAGTTCAAGATGAAGGATTTAGGACTTATGCACTACTTTCTAGGCATGGAAGTGTGGCAGATAGATGGGGAGATTTTCCTTGGTCAAGGGAAATATTGCATTGAAATCTTGAAGAAATTTGGGATGGAGGATTGCAAAGCCATGTCTACACCCATGATCACGAATTGGAGGAAGGTAGATACAACTAAGGAGAAAGATGTAGATCTGACTTTATATAGACAGTTGATTGGTTCACTTATGTATTTGGTCAACACTAGAATAGATATAGCATTTGCAGTAAACTCTCTTAGTCAGTTCATGGTTGAACCAAAGAGAATGCATTGGATAGTGGCTAAGCATGTGCTACGTTACTTGCATGGTACAGTCGAGTATGGGATCAAATATTTTCAAGGTGAAGGTATCAAGTTGATAGGCTATACTGACGTAGATTGGGTAGGAAGTACAATAGATAAAAGGAGCACTTCAGGGTGTTGTTTCAACTTGGGATCAGGAGTTGTATCTTGGTTCAGCAGGAAGCAGAAGTCTGTGGCTCTAAGTTCAGCAGAAGCAGAATACATAGCAGCTAGCATGGCGACATGTGAAGCTATATGGCTTCAAAAGTTGTTAGTAGCCTTGTTTGGTCAGAAGGTTGAGACTACTATGATACATTGTGACAATTAGAGTTACATCAAGTTGTCTAAGAATCCACTACTTCATGATAGGTCTAAACATATAGATATCAGATATCACTTCATCAGAGAGTGTGTACAAAGGGGAGTTGTTCAGCTACAGTACATACCTATAGATGAGCAAGTAGCAGACATTCTAATGAAGGCTTTGGGAAAGGCCAAATTTATCTTTTTCAGAGATAAGATGGGTGTCATGCAAAACAGCTTCCTCGCTAAGAGGGAGTGTTAACTATTGTTAGTTGGACAGCTATTATTTCTAACCCAAAAATAGCAGTAGTATTTATGGGTAGCTTGGACAGCTGTTCGTCCTTATCTATGTATAGCAGCATTAGTTATGGGTAGTTTGGATAGCTGTTTGTCCACTTGCCAAGAATTAGTAAATGGTTATTGCAAGGATAATTATTTACTAATTTTAGTGATTCCTTTTTGGACACCTTGCAACCTATTCTATTATTGGTTGTCAAGTTGTCTTAATATCAACTGTTGGTTTGATTTAATCTTGGT